>JAVFKF010000096.1:0-600000 GCA_036926295.1 Pachydiplax longipennis | reverse complement strand
AAAACATTTTAAAAATGAGTAAATATTGTGCTAATTAGGAGAATCGGAACGTATATTATGGGGAAATTGTCATTTAATTTTTATAATGATTAAAATTTCAATTTTCTCAGACGTATCTAAGCGCACACGTGTCAAATGGGGAAATAGTGATAGTAATGCACAAGATTGATTTCTTTTTTAATGGAAAACAGTTTATAGACTTAACTTTGTAAAACCTACCAGCTATAAGGAGGTATTAAACGTGAAAAAGTAAAATGCTTTTATGGTAATAGATAAAGGATCTCTAAGGAGTGTTTCATTAAGATCGTGTATATATGACATTGTAAAAATGTGACGAATTTTTAAATATTGACGTATCTTAACATACAACTGGGCATGAATGGGTTAAATGTGCTTTCATATGTTGTCTTCTTCCCTGTAGATGACGATCAATCGTTGAAACCGGTCGCGTTAAATAAATATAACAGTGGAAATTAGAATTCTCCTGTCATCGTTTCGTTGCTTATACTATATTCGTCCCTTTTTAAAATACATAATTACTTATGCTCTTCGGAACTAGGACCCCAAACTCAGTCATCGAGGGTATCAGCGACCCCACAACCTGTGAAAAGTATTCCTCATATGGGGGCAAAATCAATGAATAAAAGGAACGACAGTTTTACTCATATTTTACTGATATTCTACGGTTGAACGGTATGCACTTTTTACATCGTGTTCGATAGAAAAATTTTCAATTTATGTCATGATTCAACGAAAACTCTACTTAACCCAAAATAGGTATTCTTTAGTGTTACAACTTTTTACCACATTAGCTGTAGAGTAATTTTTCTAGTTGAACAGGTGATTACATTTATAACTATAGCTTACGCGTAATCTAATTAACTTCATATTTAGCGGATAAATAATTTACATGCATGAATAAATCGGATTTATAAAAAACAACATCTTCAATACGAAAAAATTCTTAATTATGTCAACGGACTCATATCTTACTAGTTCTAATCATCTATGCTTGGATCTTCCAGCTGGTCTTTTCCCGTCTTCATTACAGACTTCCCGAAAATTCCCATGCTGCATACCGCGAAAGGTGACATTTGGGCGTCGGGCTAAGATGGCTCATGAGGAGCATCTCGCATCATTTTTAGGCGATCATCTACTCAGGGACTAATCTCTCCCAATGAAGATCATACACGTCCACTTCACTGCAACCATTGCGATGGTCATTTGAGGTCGAGATGTATTACCATAACTAGAACACTAAATTTACGGATTCTTACATGCTATACCCAAAAGTACCATTAAAATAATTCCTGGAATTTGCACTATTCTAAGCGTTTCGATTAAGGGTTTTATATGCTCTGAGTCATAGTAGGGATTGTATTTATCTGAGTCCTTTTGCAATGACGGACTCATTGATTGCAGAATTCAATAGAAAAGATGATTATCCTAAAAATATACTTAAAAAAATATTTAGATTGAAAAAAAATACTTAGCACACCTTATACATTCTCCATTTCCAAATTCCAGCATCAGTAAATATTTCCAAGGTACTTCGTATGACATATTAATACACCTTTTTATATAGTTTTGTTTTTAGGATTTTGTTTATTTCTATTCATCGAAATCTGCTTATTAGGTATGGTAAACCAACAGAGGGGACCTGCGGAGACTAACTCTATCCGTGAGTGGGAAAGGGTTCAGTGAAAGAACTTCTTCACTTCTTCTAAATGATGATAATAAATCAGGAAGTTCTATTAAAATGAATTTTAAGCTGGGATGGAAAACATGATACGGGAAGATGGATAGTGTATTGCAACTGATTCTGGGAAAGGTAAGGTCCTTCCCGATGGGTTAGGAGAACTTAGTGATAGCCTTGCTAATATTGTATGATCAGGTCACAAGGGAATGGTCAAACTAAAGGTGGCTGACAGTTTAAAAAATGAGTATTACTCGTTTTAAAATCATACATGATGGTATCAGAATAAGTGCTTCGAACCTTATGGGGGCATTTTGGAATGGTTATGCAATCAGGTAGGCATGAATGTATTGCGTGGTGTATAAGATTAACGGTATAACCTGCTTTCGATTCGCTCCATGAAAACTAATGCTCTTAAAATCTCTTATCAAGGTCAAATAACGGAAGGGGAAACCCTTTAAAGAGGATATGATAGAGGGGCAATTAGGAGGTCACGTGATCTCTGAGTTAAGGGACGGTTCCTCGCCTAAAATTACTTTCTGGAACGGTTTCTCCACTTACATTTTAATAATTACTCGAACGAGAGCAATAAAAATTAAATGCATCATAATCACATTCTCACTGTACCCTTCGCAATTTTCAGAATGAAATCTTTTCATGCTTATATTACATAGCCTATTAGTATCATAATCATAGAATATCTGTACGATACGATAGTTAAAGGTGATTTTCCTGAAAATGGAAGAGATTTTAATTCTAGAGCGTACATTTGATGAAGTGTGTGAATTCGTTCCAATTAATGCGATTGTGTCTAATTATCTAATTATTGGAATGCTAATTATGAAATATATAAGTAGGCGTATGAATGTGAACTACTTTGAGCAATTGGCTTGAATTTTCAATCCTCCAAGATTCTCGAAAGGATTTCTCTTCAGATGATGTAATGGATAGAGGAAAAACATTTATTTGAAGACCATTCAGGTTTCAGAAGATAAGTAAGTGGATAAGTAACTCTACCTTTCCTATGATTGCAAATTAAGGAGAGAATATGGAAAATACAACCTACTTTCAATTCTTTTGTTCATTTAAAGAAAGACTTTGACGATTATCCCTGGAACAGAATGTTATGGATCGCAAGAGACGTTGCTAAGAATCACGCAGCAGATGGATAATTAATGATTTTTATAAGAAAAAGAGAGTAATGATCGAATTTTACGAATGAAAAAGGCAAAGAAAGTGAGCCAAAATAAGTGAGAGAAGAAAGTGCTTATCACTATTTATCTACAATGCATCAGTGGTTAACAGGCAGAGAAGGGACGACCGTAAAAAACTTTGATATATAGAAGAGGGAAATTCATCGGGAATACTTTAAGACAATTGTTTTCTGAAGATGATACTAAGAGAGTGCTGGAAGGAAGAAGTTAAAGAGGAAGATACAGGTTCAAATATGAAAAACAGGTGATGATAAGTTGTGTGATTACAAATGATGTTAAAGACAGATTTCTACAATCCAATTCTTAGATAGTTATACCTGGTGATCGATAATAAGGGACTAAGAGAATTTAAGAAGCAGTTAATTAATAGTTTCTTTTTTGATACTGCTGAAGACGAAAACTCATTGGAACACAAGTACAACTTTACTATATCAAGAGAGGAAAAAACTCATTGATTTCGCTTTGGAATAAAAAATATTAATGAGTGATAAGAATGAACTCCTCTATATATAGCGGTAATATTCACTGTTTTCAATGTAAGGCTATCTGTCTTTAAGAAAATTTTATAAGGATGTAAAACTTATATCTAAGAAAATATCTTGATGTCCAGGCAAAACTGTCCCTATCTGAGAGCTAAGAAGTTTATGTATAGTTTATACTGCTACTTTATATATTAAATAAGTTTATATAGCTCCTTTAACTTTATTGATGAAACTTTTACAACCGCCAAACGTACTCTATAATATATCATTTCTAATATTTTATTTCACTAATCTATTCACTGATATCAGCGATTTTTCAGCTCATGAAGCCCACTCATATATGATTCAGAAAACCATACTCGAAGTTGTTCAATTTAATGCTACTCTGAGTGATGTTATGTAACTGTGTATTTCCTAGCTGAACCATTCACTTTATCTCTCTTCAGAAGCCAGAAGGATAAATTATTTCAAATATTTTTACTGATTTCTCAACATGCTGTACAAGTGACACTGGATTTTTCCTACCTTTACGTATTCCCCGATGTGCTGGATGGGAATCTAGGATGGCATTACAAGTAGGATGAGGATCAGTAGTGAGGGCCGAACCTGAATCCCAAAGCATTCTGATGGAAGATAAGTATAGGTATTCTTTGGGGGAAGACACGACACAAATTCTAATATATCTATGTATATAATATAAAGAAAATTTACACTAATAATAGCGCATGCAGGGTCGTGCGATCATCATGGATGAGGGAATGGGTTTTGTTAGAAGACGCTGTCCCGAAAAACGGTTATCGGAGTGTTTTTAGACCTATAATATATCTACAGTCATGCTCCAGTCATCTTTTCGTATAATACTACTACTGCCAAGGACTGATCTTTGTAACTTACCATCTCCACCGGAAGCCCTTTCCGAGCGTGCTACTTACTTGCTCCATTGAGAAAACATTCGGCAGTCTCTGCTTGGATGATCCATAAGAAGAAAAACGATTCAACCACCTGTGGAATGGCTATCGCGCTCACTAAACTTTCCCTTCCAAAGTGGGAGTGAGAAATCAATAAAAGGGATGAATGACTTGGTTTCGCAAGCAAGAGATGGCTTAAAATGGTTAAGGATCCCCTCTTCTGAGAATCTATATTATATGATTTTTATATAAATATTAAGATTAGATTGTTTACGATAAATTAAATTTGAATAAAACATTCAGAATGTATTCAAGGCAAGGGGAAGATCAGAGTTCGAGTTCCGTCGCTTGCAAACATTTCTTCATGCCCATTTCTTTTTAAGAGTCAGTCTTAAATTTTCTCTAAATTATCTAGAAGATATACTCTGCTGTGAAAGATGTACTATTATTTTTCTTTAATAGATTCTTCGGCTGAAATAATTCCACACACTTCGCACATTAGAAGACAAAAAATTTTTATTTTTATTTATTGTATTTAATTGATGTATTTAATTTATTAAAGTATTTAATTGTAAAATTTATGGAACACTTGGATGTTCTTTTTATTAAAAATCCTTGGGTAATAATATGAGAATAAAATGAAAATCCCTAACACAGCTTCTCCTTTTAGGTCCTAAAATTTAGAGTGAAAGTTAGACTTCTTTTTTGTTATTTTATAATAATAATTTTGATTTTAAAATTATTATTTTATAGTAATGAGTTAATGAATCATTTTTTAAGGAAATTAAAAATAAGGAAAAAATATTTGAAAATGAATAAAAACAAATGAATAAAAAGAAAAAAACGCGACTTTATTGGAATTTGGATAATTTTATAGAAAATTGTAGATGCTTTTTACACAAAAAATAGGTAAAATAAAATAAAATAACAAAATTAGGCGTTGTTATGAAATTTTAATTTTAACTTTATTAATAGTTACAATCAACAAATATTTATGTATCTATCGGGACCCTTTTTCTAGGTGGCTGACCGTAGATACTATGTAGAATGATTGAAATGCAGCACACAATTACATATTGAGTGAATAATTTCATAACGAGAGATTATTTACGTTGGTAAAGGTCGTATGAACAGTATCATTCGATCGAGTTGTCGTCCAATTAAGCTGTCGTCCAATCGAATACAATGGAGCTGTCGTCGAATCGAGTGGTTTTCCAATCGAGTGATCGTTCTATCGAGATATCGTCCAATCGATTACAATGAAGCTGTCATCCAATCGAGTGATCGTCCAATCGAGCTGACGTCCAATCAAGCTGCTCTACGACCGAACTGTTGTTCCATTGTGCCATCGACCATTCCAGCATTTAATTAAGCAAGCTGTGGATTAGTCCATAGCTCAATTGAGCAAGCAGTAAATCAAGTGGGCGTGGGTCAGACGAGAGGATCCCATCAATGAAAAGGCCGTACGTGAATTTTGAATAATTTTTGAAACCTTCAAAGTAAAAGCTTTTAGATAATGAGAAAATAAGTTCAACTGAATATATACTGAAAAAAACCGATTGGCATGTGGCCCATTGAATATTTTAGTTTATTTAAAAACTAATTTTATATTTATTATAAATTATATAATTAACCCTTAAACTGCGGGAAAAACGTTTTTAAACGTTTGACCTGCTCCTTCAATTTTATGACCCTGCATCTGAATGCAGCGCCCGATCGCTCGCTCCTCTCCATTGTTCTGGGTTGGGAATATCTCAAAAGGGTTTTCCGGGAAAACCCAAGTTTTAGGTTCCATCTTTACCCACTCTCCGAGTTTTGACTGCCTTCGAGCACATTTTATTTTCTTTGTGATTAGATATCATTGTTAAAAATCGAGATAAATGCGTATTGTTTGGTATCAAAATAATCAAAAAAACTGCTTAGAAAACGACTCTGAACTGAATATCGAATCAAAAATTATTATTAAGTAAATAAAAATCGACAATGGCATTTTCTATACACAAGTAGTTAAATTTCTCGACGATGACCGATGACCGAACCCTCAGGAAAAGGGTCTATGCGGATTATGAAGGTCTATATCTGCTACCACTGTTCTGTTCATGAAGGCGCAAAGCAGCTCAAGGGTTAATTTATAAAGCATCATTATTTCACTATTAATCGACATAGAAACTGAGAGAGAGGAAGATAGAAGAAAGACATGGAGAATGGAGAGATGACCATTTATTCACGTGGCCAGCTGATGATGATGACCGTAGATTTACTCTATAAATATTTGCTCCTCTCTCACACATTTAGCAATCAAAGGTTCTCCTCACTTACTCAGATACCGCAAATATCAGTCCCCTTGAGGAATCAGGCCCCGGGCATGGTACACAAACGCATTTACGATCCTGCCACCTGTGGAATGCTTGGCGAATGCTCGTCATACATCCCCTTCACAGAATTCAAAGGAATGGGAGCCATAAATGAATGCTTTACATCGACTTTGTATGCAATCCCTCGTTTACGGTGATTACACGATTGTATTGCCTATATTTCCTATATCATATTTATATATCTCTTTTTTACCATGCTACCTTATACTATACCATTAGCCATACCTTAAATACGGCTTGTAAGATCTATGTGTAAACTTAGATGATGTGAAGGTATAAGAAACATTTCGTACACTCCCAAAGTAGTTGAAAATTGCCGGGAATTCACACCTCTAACTCATACTAGTCTAATATGTGTGTAAACGACCAAATTTAAAATTTTTGAAGCCGTAAAATCAATGCAGACAGAACTCCGACACAGAAGGAAACCTTATATATTTAAATATGTTGAGAAAATGACTGCGGCTGTTAATGCTAGCCCACTAGTGAAACATGTCGCAAATAAAATTTATATTGCGGGAGTGTACGAAAAGTTTCTAATACCTTGATTATGAGGTAACGTCTCCGCGGACAGAGAATAGAAGACGTGTTGAAAACTAGAATTAGTAATGTTTTATAATGCTCATGAAGACAAATCTTAATGAATGGATTCCTAAAAATTATGTCCAGAATCTTGAATAATTTGTTGTATGAAGTCCACGTCGACTATAGCATTGGTTAATGTGAATCACCTATAGGACTTACAGCTGTTTCTCACTACAAATCGCATGGTGATTCATCACAACCAACACTGTTCAGGAAACTTGGAAGAACGTGAAACTGGCCCAGCGATAATTACCCGTTGTACATTATATTGGGAGGTTTTTCTTTATTTTCAGTACCAGTTCAGATTTAAGACAGTAAATTATTTTCTTAGCTGAAAGGAAAATTATGAAGTATTTCAAATCGAGTGACTCCCGTAACATTTTCTATTAATCGCTACCAAAATTAAGAGTAGGCATTCTCTAGTGAAATTTACTTATGCATAGTGGTTTGGGATACATTTTTACACAATAATGAATTCCTCTGACATTTCAACATCGCGTAACCTTTACATTCTTAAGATAGATTTCCCACCGTTAGAATCGTATTTTTAAAATTCCTAAAGACCACTAGCATATTTTATTGTAATTCTTTAATGTTAAGCGGTTTGGGATGGATACAACAATTAGACTCAAATTTTACAAATCTAAAAACTATCTTATATTATAAATATTCTATCGGAATATTCCACCGATACAATCCCACATTTAATATCAACGCTAAAAACTATAATATTCTATCGAAAGATTCCACCGATATAATCCCATATTTATAATTACTGATGACAACCAGCATCTTCACATGCATTACGTATACCACCAATTCCTTTTTGTTCTCCAGCCTAGTTTCCCGTTGGGTTGTCAACCCAACAGTTCACTAGCATACTCGGCTTAACAGGGGCACCACGTGTAGGTAAGGAATTGGAGAATTGAGGTGTGAGAGGCTAAGAGAACTCAGTTTGAGTTCTTATAATCGCATCACACCCCCGTTTGCCAGAGTCTCTCGGTACCTTAAGAGACCCCCCTGGGTCGTTTCCCAGGGCCCGGGGGAAGGTAAAGGTGGGATTGTTGGAGAGAGAGGAATGAAGGTTGGGAGAAGCATCACCCCGAAAGGATGGGAGCATTTTTTGCCCAACTTTTCTATTCAGTATTTGACCGAAAAGGGCATAAGAAACACATTCCAGCCCCAATCGTTGAAAGACATATCCTATGAACTGTTCTCTTTCTTGTAATGGTTTCTCAAAGTTTTCTTGTATCACACTACTTTGAACTTTTGCAACATATCTGGAGTTCATGCGATTTTCTCTATTTTCCTCCAGAACCACTGTCAGAAGGCTTCAAGAATGAGAATTTCTCTGAATGTAAGCGGAGAAACTTTATATTCTTTCCACGGGATTTAAAAGAATTCAAAGATTCCACTTTCACTCACATGGCTTTCCACAAAAAACTTTACCCTACTTTCCACTTTACCCTAACTATTTTAAATTTATTCCAGTCTTTCATCATCTGAATATGAAGAGTTCAGGTTTCGGAACCATAAAATGTACTGCTGGAGAGTATCATTCTACATTTTCTCCTTACATACGGCTTGGTTCTTTGAAGTAAGGTTTGACTTTTTATTGTTTAACACTAATTTTGCTTAGGCAAATCTGCTTTATGCATTAATTCTTGCCGTCAGAGATGACGGTGCTTCCTAAGTAGCTGACAATTTTTACTTGCTTCAGTATTTCATAATTAATTTTAACTCTAAGATGTTCTGTCGTTTATATTCAGTCACAAATCACAACTTCCGTTTACCGTTGATTTATTTTCACGGTGTACATTTTTCGGTATGTTGTTTACGCGTATAATAGTCAGGGACTGTTGAATTTTTTCTACGAATTGCAATATCATCCGCAAAACTTTTCATTTCAACATTTTCCCGTTTGGAGAAACTCCTTCTATAAGCTCTTTGTATTTCTCAATTATATTCCACAGATTAAACTAACGTGGTTATAAGTCGCATCCTTGTCTCACTTGATTATTCTTCTATCCAGAGATAGTAAAACTTGGCATTTATAACAACACTCATTAGTATGTTCTAGTTTTCATTTTCGAATGTCTTTTCGAAATCTGCAGAGACGTTAAAAACGGGTCTCTTTACACAAATCATTATGTCACAATATGTCTTATAATCAGAGTATGGCTTCTCTTACACCTGTATTTCTTCTATAACGAAACCGTTCTTTAAAAAACCTCCGTTTAATTTTCTCGTTATTCCTATTGCAGACGATTTTTATTAACATTTTTGAAGCACGTCATATAAGAATTAAAGGTCTTTATCACACCGTAAAGAGACTTGCTTGGAAATTTTTAACGTTAGAGTTTCCGAAAATGTTGTCATATCCCCCTTTAAAAACATTGCATTCATTAAATTGAAAATATATCCATGAGTCTTATCATCGAAATTCTGTCACATTTCTTCTGTATTTCATCAAATCCAGATAATGTTCAAATATTGATATCTTTAAAAACCTTTATTTGCTCCTTTATTGGCAAATCTCTTAACCTTTATTGGTGTGAATGGGACTGTTGAACTCTCTGGTATATGTTGTTCTGACTTAAGAAGTGCCTTTTCTTTTTCATATATATTCCCTAGATCATCATTAAGATTTCAGCATAGCATACTCTTCTTTTCCCTGTCTGCTTACTTTCCATCTGCTGCCCATTTTCATACAATACGTAACTTATGATTCCAGTGATCCAAATGAAGCATTTGTTAAAGTACTAATAGATTAACTTTTTCCATACTACCCTTATGAACTCGTCTTCTACTTCCTTGACTGACTTGATCAAAATTATATGATTTAACACACAAGATCTTTCTATTTTCTTCCTCTATTTCCTTTAGTTTACTCCATATTAATTTTTGGCCGTTCACTTTAGTGGTATCAATTTTTAAATTTTAACATCAAGATAAATTCGCAAATCAGAAATTTGCCTTTTTCATTTTTAAACTATATATAAATCTAACAAGATCTTAATCACTATTAATCATATATTAATAAATTATACATATTTTCACTTGATTACAAAATCATCCATTGACCAGAACATACTCTGTTTGTTATAATACTTTGTAATCAGATGCAGGCATAGTATATCTTCCCTTACTAGGCCTTTGATATATGGTTTTTGCAAGCACTAGTACTTTTTCCTTTAAAATTATAGTTAACTCCTCTCTCATTCTTTAGTAACAAGTCTATATTTTCCTTAAGTGTTTTATTCTACTACCCTTATACAATTATACCAGTCTCCATTTATCATACAGGTTTCCTTGTATTTTATCGATACTAGTGTTTAGTCCAGTTGCTCATACGCTCGTTCCACTTCCTCGTCCTTGAGGCAAACTGTAAACACACCCGTATAACTACTATTTCAACTGGCTCACTATTGATCCTAATAGATATTATATTCAGTCATTGAATTGCAAACGTCCTTTGGTCTTTAACTCAAGATTTTTTCTAACGTTTTCTTAATCATTGTATTATTATCGTTCCGGTTTTATCCTATTCCTCTTTCATCATTTATTCAAGGAACGCCAACTTTAAGTCTTTCCATTTCCTTTTTATATTTTCTAAATTTTAACCGATGTTGATAGATCTTAGAATTTGCAATGATGTTGATGGCAAAGTATGATAGATTCAAAAACATCAAAAAAAAACTACAAAGTTCTGCTTTCTTGGCTTACAGATGTCCCTGAACGCATCATCCATAGAATTTAGATTCCATTTTCTAAGCACAGCACAGCAGCACACCTTAAAATATACAACGATATTGATGGCAAAGTATGATAGATTCAGAAACATCAAAAAAAACACCAGATTCTGCTTTGTTGGCTTAAAGATGTCCCTGAACGCATCACCGATTGTCCTTAGATTCCATTTTCTACGATCAGCACGGCTGCACACCTTAGAATATATCATAATGTCGATGGCAATGTATGATAGATTCAAAAACATCCAGAAACCGCCAAATTCTTCTTCGTTGGCCTCTAGATATCTCAGAACGCATCATCGATAGACCTTATATTCTATTACTAAGTTCAGCACAGCTGCACTTTGAAACCGTTCTCTCTCAGAGAACTTCCACGCTTCACTCTGTTGATTGTTCTCATCGGCGTTTTGGCTGCGCAAAATTTCAAGCATAGTACTGTATAGCTCTTCCCATTTTTTGCTTTATTTCTTTCACTATATCGGCATCATCATTATTTCTCAAAAGGTTTTGGCAGATATCCAATTCCGTACTTCACATTGTACACAGTTTGAATTGTTTTCCCATCCCTTCTTCTTTCAATGCTTTCACCACTTCAATTGGAATTACGTGAATATTCCAACTGAATTCCTGTTTTCTACATCAACTTTCTTCTTCCCTCCTAGGCTCGTGCTCGTTTTCTTTAGTATCTCTCTCCCGAATTATTCCACATCCTGGTCAACCCCTCTATATTTTCGTTGGTCACACCTTTTATCTTTCCCTTTGGAGCTTTATCTCTCGTGACTTTCACAATACTCTGCTCATTCATTCTATGTGTTCGTTACATTCTAGCTTCCTTTTAGGATCCTAATCGTTAATACCCTCAAAGCCTCAGTCTCTTCTAATCACCTCACTCCTTTTTCTGTCTTGTAATCTTTCATTTTTAATTTTCTTAATTGATTTTTCTTACCCATTTTCCAACATAAAGGGTTCTCTTTTCTGTTATTTTGGTCTCCTCTTCCTGTTTCAACTCTCATTAGGTTTAAATTCCCAGTCGTATAGTCAACTCACATACTCATTTTTCCAATATCTCTTTAGAGTCATTTACTATTCTTCTATCAATTCTTTCTAGGGTAATCTACAACTAATTCAACTTCTTTCCTTAAGTATTAGCTCTGTGGCCTTATTTTAAATTAAATGATATCTCCAATTTTCCTATTTTCTTAAAATTTTTCCTTATTTTTTAAGCTCTACCCACCTCTCTTCCTTTCACATTATTCAGCCTTTTGCACCTTCGCTTGCCTTATTCTATGTCCATCTTCTATTTTAATCATCATCTACTGTGTGATCCACTATTCCCTCACTTTCTTCCTTACAGCAATTCATAATTTATACTTTCCCGTCTCTTTTAGGCTTCCTTTGATTTTTGTCAACTCCCGTCTACGTAGTTAGTATTACCTTCAGTTCTTATGTTCATTTTTAACACTCTCACAAGCTAAACCATCTTCCCATCTGAATTCCTTTATATAATACTTCCCTTACGTTCCCTTCCACTGCTTCCTTAGCATTAGTTATATCCCAGCTAGGAATGAATTTTGATCTGAACTCTTGTCCGCTCCTTCATATTTGCCATGATATTCCTATACCACTGTTGCAATAATACATTGTCAATTCAATAACTTAAATACAGCAGCGGCTGCAATAATGTATTTTTAAATTGATACATTTCTGTATTCATCTTTCGCATTTGTCATGATATTCCTATACCTATAACTTGCTGTCAATTTCATAACTTTCTTTATTCATTCCTGAAGTTCGCGTGAAAATTTTTCATTGTGATTTTTAACTACAGCGTGTACAACAACAATTTTCTCAACAGGATTCCAGGATTCTACCAGTCATTGTCTTCATTCATTTGCATTCCCAAAGCATTTCTATCCTCTCTCTCTCTCACCATCAGCCACATTCCCGTATGTTCCTTCTATATTCCGTTTTATACCTCTAATTCTCCATTTCAGTGTCACTAGAAGGCATATAAACATAGAAAATTGTCACGTTTTTATCGCCCCTTCATAATCTGAAGATAGTTTTTATTTATTTACGCAATCTACTTTCATTTCTTATTTTTCCACATCCTTCCTTAAACTCTTGTGATTCCGTACTTTTCTTATTAAGTTCTTTGTAGGGCATGAATACGACGAATAAGGTTAATAAATTGAAGTGTGATATTTACTTTTGTTTATGGTCACGGTTTCCTTTTATACTTACTGAAGTTTTCATGTGGTATTTAACATTAACTTTCCATAGTGGGACACGTCATTTTAACTTTCTTGGTTCGTATGTCATTTCAGTTTTAGCGAACACAAAAACTAATCGAATGATGGTGCTAATGAGTAGTTAACAATTTAATGAACTCTGGAGGAAATTATATAGCTCAGCGATTACGATCCTTCACGTATTGAAGAGTGCATGCACTTCTTCCTTCTTCTCAAGTTTTTTTTTATCATTCCGAATATTTTTCTCTCCATTATATCTCCACATAACTCAAATTATTAGTCAATATTTTAAGTATGACTTCCTTTTATCGGAAATTTGTAAAGAAATTCATTCACGAAAATCTTCCGGTAATATTTCATGTCATGATGCGAGACAATCACCTCCTGGTTGTCAGAATTTACTTATTGAATTAAAATTAACAGATCACGTCTTCTGTATTGAAAAAGATCTCTTGCGGTCATCTTAAAGTGCAACGTTTTGTGGAGTATTGATCCTCTGGCCCATCTTTTTAATGCCAAATTTATTTTTATTGCAGCTTAAAATGACTTGGAGCTTCCGCGGAGTACAATAATTTAATTTCGTGTTGGAATGCATAATTGAAATAGAAATAGTCGCTTTATTCTTTCTTGAAACACAATACAACATAATACATTTTCGTCAAATCCAAAAATGGAGGAACATTCATAATTTGATTTATTCGGAGCCGTCGCACTTGTAATATATTATTTATTCCTCTTCAAGTTGTCTACCGTTGTAAGAATAATGAAGGTAAATATTTCACGAGATCTTGGTTAGAGGTGACGCCGTAAAATAAATTTTCATTTATGTAAAATTTTTAAATCTTTCCCTTTCCACGGATCGCGGCTGGAAGTCTTGAAGTTCTTTCACTCCGTACCTCTCTCTTTCTCTCCTTAGCGTTATTTGGCTAATCACTGAAAATTGTTTCATACAATGGATATGAATTTTCATCAATGCAAACCCACAAAATCTTGATATATATAGTAGCTAGATTTATAGGAATGTTCTGCCAAAACTTTGAACGACAACGAAGGGAACATTACTGCTCATCGATTGTTAAATATTCCGTGAGTGCGTAATTCCGAGATAAAGTTCCTCCAGATCACCGATCCGAGCAAATTCTTTTGCATTTTATTATTTGAAATCTTCTATTGTGTTGTACTCTTTTCAATTTTATTTTATACAATGCCCAATATTCGTTCGAATCAGTGGACATGGATTTAGGCTCCAGGTATCACATGTGAGACCGACGCACAGTGGGCTAGAATCGAAAAAAGCTGGCCAAAAATACGAAAACGCATTTCTTGAGTGCGGACCTAGAAACTTCGCATGATTGATTATGAATAAATCCTGCATACAACTATAGAGGTCATTTACGCTCGATACTTAGCATTAAATTTATACAGGAGGTCAAAGTTGACCAATTTTTGCGAAAATATCCCTTATCCGATTTTTTGCGAAATTCTTCAAATTCGAGTCGATTGTGAACCCAAACTAGGATAATCATCGGGTACAATATGATGCCATATTATAAATATGTTTTTTGTCCTTCATAAGACTTAATGCCCATGAGCTCTGTTGAATATTTATATACTTTACATCACAAAATGGCCGCCCCTTATTTTGGAACAAATTTTTACATAAAGCGAGGAAAAAAGTAGATTGAGACACCGTGTGATGCGGGATTACTTACACCACGATAAGCTATAAACCTTCCTTAATGGGAATCTGAAATAAAATCTTGCCCCAATTTGCCCCAATAATATATAAAGGCCTGAACCCACCAGTGCGGCGCGGCGGCCGCAACCGTTTTTATGATGGTACCTGGTCCTTCCTCTCCGTTCGTCACGTACTCAAATTCAATGGTTTCTTATGGGGCCGACCCCACCGACGCGGAAAGCGCCGTCCGGCGGATTAGTTCAAGGGATTAGTGCAGCGTTTTCGCGCCGGCAAATACGCCGCTCGGCTACGAACTCTGCATGCACAATTTTTCGATTTGCCGCAGCCCGTTTGCAATCAAATATTGTCGTTATTTTGATAAATTTCCTCAGAAGGATGCTTGTACACGATACCTTAACAACATCTGTACACCGTGATAAGTTTTCAGAACAATCAAAGCGATAGTACTCCGTAGAATCTCGTCCCCGTAAAGTACTGCAAAAATGATACGTACGATGTGTTTTCGGCATACAAGTGACTGTTTTCGGCCAAGAGTTGTATAGTTTTGATACTTTTTGTCGCAAGACGTTCAAAATTATCAATAAAAATTATTGCGACAAAATGTTTAATTTATTTATGTCAAGCATATTTACTTTACTTATTTGTATGTTTCCTCAATGTAATATATGCGGCAATTAAATTAAAGTAACAGGTGTGTGTTATATATACTCCCTGCGCATATAATAGGCTACTTTTTATTTACCTAAAGGTCCCCAGTTCGAACCCAGACAATAAAAACCGTTCTCGTAATAAATGCACGCAAACCTCACTTTTATCGGTTGCAGATTACATTTCCTTTGCAAAATTAAATTAGAAATAATAGTCGTTCGAAATCGAAACTAGCACCAAAAGAAATAAAATATGTTAATAGGAGTCATTAATATTCTGAAATTTTAACATTTGCAGTTACGAACAATTTGCAGGATCGATTTATTTACAGGGGACGATCAGTTGGTTATCAGCTCGGGGTTTGTGTTCATTTTTACTTAAAACTCAAGAACAAGAATTAGTGAAACCTTAAAAAATGCTTATTATGAAAATCCATCCCCTAAGAATGCATAAAAGTTTTTCGTCTGTGATATTGGTTCTCGTTTCGATCCCAGGCGGATCCAAGCGTAATCGACCGTAATAGAAACAGATGGAGTTCATTTTCAGATATTGTTAAGGTATCGTGTACAAGCATCCTTTTGAGGAAATTTATCAAAATAACGACAATATTTGATTGCAAACGGGCTGCGGCAAATCGAAAAATTGTGCATGCAGAGTTCGTAGCCGAGCGGCGTATTTGCCGGCGCGAAAACGCTGCACTAATCCCTTGAACTAATCCGCCGGACGGCGCTTTCCGCGTCGGTGGGGTCGGCCCCATAAGAAACCATTGAATTTGAGTACGTGACGAACGCAGAGGAAGGACCAGGTACCATCATAAAAACGCATGCGGCTGCGTCGCCGCACCGGTGGGTTTAGGCCTTTACGCTCTCGTGTTTTGAGAGGAACAACGAACCAATACGATTCTGATTCGTAGTTTTTGTATATTTTAAGCATTATTATACTTCGTACATATATACTTGTACATATCTAAGATAACTATGTTTGTGATTTTGATGCTGAATGCTTCTTCACACTCACTCTCAACTATACTGAAATTTTTCTTACAAACTCTATAGAAACTTTTTGTAATTTCATTACAGTAATGACATATAAGTTGTGATATTATGAAAATGGTGGAATATAGCGTAGCATTTTCTTCAAATACATAAATTGCCCACATCTGGAGTTGTTTTGGTCCGTCGCAGTACTCTGGAATAGTTCGGCAAAGGGCTCCTTTTATGACAGGCAGCTGCGCTTTTTCCGGATTAAAGTTACCCTAAGAATCCCATGTCCGTGATTTTTCCTTACAAGCTTAGGAATAGTTCAGTTCTATTTGAACATTGGATATGAAGAGGTTGTGTTTCGTAGCTACGACAGTTCTGTGAAACAAGAAGTCTTTATACATTTAAAGTAAGTCATATTCATTTTAAGTAATATTTGAAAAATTTATGATCGAAGGTAAGGTCTCGAAAGATTGAAAAATTGCAAATGTCATCCCAATTTTTAAAAGCGGCGTAAAAGATGATCCATCAAATTATAGACCCATCTCGTTAACTTCATTGAGTGATAAAAGAATGGAACATATAATTGCTAGTTCTTTTATGGTCTTTCTCGAAACCTCTAAATTCATAGTTAAGTATCAAGATGGTTTTGGTAAGACAAGATCCTGCGAGTCAAAGGGTTATTAATTCATGATATCTTGAAAAACGCCGACAGTGAAAGACAAGATGCGATATTTTTGGATTTTCGGAAAGCGTTCGATAAAGTCCCACATCATAAATTGTTACACAAATTAAAACTATCATTTATCAACGAGGAAGTAATAAGATGGATAAAAGACTTCCTTTCCGATAGAGAACAACGAGTAGTATTGGATGGTATTAGTTCCAACCTATTCAAAGTGACCTCCGGCGTCCCACAAGGAAGAATAATCGGTCCATTATTATTCTTAATATACAATAACAACCTTAATAAACACGTCGACGGTAACGTTAGAATATTTACGAACGACAGAGAGAAATAAAAAGTAATGACGATAGATTCAGCCTGTCGAATGCTTTAGATAAAATTTTCATATGATGCGACGACTGACAATTGTAGCTCCACGCAGACAAATGTTCGTTGGTTAATTTTTTCTAAAGAATATCTTTTGCCGATCATAATTCATATAGCCTTCGAGGGAAAACATTATCGACTGTCGATTCGGTAAAATATCTCGGAATAACCCTCATGAATAGCTTAACTTGGGGTACCCACATCCATAACATATGTGGGCGTATACGTATATAGAGAGAGGAAAAGGAATTGCTCTTTGTTTTATTGATCTGGAAAAGGATTCTGATTGGGAGATCGGGATAAAATTTTGGAAATTCTAAAAGAGTTGGTATGGAACGAGAGTAGACTTATTAGAGAATTGTATACGAGACAAAAATCTGCTTTAAAAATAAATGAGGATATGACAAATTGGGTAGACCTTGGTAGAGGATTATGTCAGGGATGCTGTCTGTCACCAACTTTGTCCAATATATACGTTGAGGAAATGATCTAAAACTTATTTAATGTGTGAGAGACAAAGGAGTAAGTATTGGAGGGAAGACGGTAAGATACATGAGATTTGCTGATGACATGGAAATCTTAGCTGATGAAAAGCTAGTACTTCAAAGGGTGTTAAAGATGCTGAAGGAATACGGGAATGAAGTGAGCGTAGGAAGAACGGAGCTGATGCCAGTAAACTGTGAAGATGAGAGAATAACTGAAGGCATAATAGAAAAATTTTTAGATGATTGGAGAAGTGTTGTAGAAATAAAAAGAAGAATAGGAATGGAAAAGAGGCCTTCAGCCAGAGGAAAAACTTACTGTGCAGTAAAAGCCTAGATCTGGAGCTAAGAGAGAGTCTAAATGTTACATAAGGAGGGCTTTTATGTATAGACGGGAAGCATGGGCATTAAGAAAGTGGAAAAGAAATGGACCATAGGCTTTTGAAGTGTGGGTATAGAGAAAGATGGAAATAGTAAGATGGGTGGATTAATTGAGAAATGAAGAAGACTTAAATACAGTAAAAGAAGAAGAATCATAAGGGAAATAAGGAAAAAGATAGCTCGCCCTCGTTAGGTCATGAAATTAGAGAGAATAACATATTTAAGTGGCCTTAGAAGGTTTGGTGGAGGGAAAAAAAGGAATAAGAAGAATAAAACTTGTGGATGAGGTGAGGAGCATTTATATTGAAATGGAGAGAATGCTCGGGAAAAAAGAGGATGGAGACAGCAGTGGTGGGACTATTAAGCAGAACACCAAACGACGATTACCATGAAATACTTACATATACTATAAATATAAGCACACTGAATCAATACTATATTCTACATAAAATTATCACGACACATAAAATTTATAGAAGGAACGCTTGCGACTCTGCGATATCTGAATTTTACAAAGTGAACGTTTTCAGTAAAGTATTTTTGCGATATCTGTATTTTCATAGCTTAGTGACCGATTGCATTATATTTATAGCCTAGCGACTTCAAGCGACTGAATTTCTCCGTAAAATAAAATTTTTATTTATATTTATAATATTTATTTATTTTATACTGAAGTAAATAGAAGGCCAATCACCTTGTCTCCCTTATAGGAAATTACAATCATATCTAAAAGGAACGTTATAGCCATCACAAAGTGGCTGGAAAATTCAGATTTTTACTTAGGAGGATTCTGAGAAAGAAATCTTTAGATTCAAAGACAAAATTATAGTTCAGAAGGTAAATAGCAAGAGCTTATGAAAGCGTTACAAGACACAGCTAATTCAAAGCATTCACTTCGAAAACTGTCTCTTCAGAAGACTTGTGATACGACAGAGCATTCTATCGGAGAAATATCGAACACTTGAAGGAGCTCGTGTATGAAGAATATACAAGACGAGGGAGAAATATCCAAATATCATCTCCAGTGAGATAAGAAATAATATTTGAAATAGAAATGGAAGAAATAAATTCATATCAGCAGCAGAACCTTACTTTTCAATTTCCTCACAACGTTGGTATTAATAAAAGTGGGAAGGTAGAGCGTTTCCATATGGGAATCGGCATTTGTGAAGACTCTGTGATTGCAAACGTCTTAATGTTTTTTTCTGGTAAGTTTAGGTTATCTGAACTGCAAACTACTAAAATCAGGGAGACATTCGAGAAAGAAAGATTCTGATCATTGGAGGTTTAAGGGGAGAAAATAATTTTATGAAACGAAGGTTGCTCTTAATTCCATGGTTTCCTTGACTTCTGAAATTTTCTCAGTTGATTCCTATTGTGGAATTGAAGAATGAAAGATCGTCACAGAGAAGAGTTCCAATTTCTGCGGAGCATAGTGACAACAGGCGGATGAAATATAGAAGTAAGAAAGAAATATAAAGATAACCATTATGTGGTCGATAAGAAACATTATAAGAAATTAAATAATGAATTAAGAAGAATCACATATCAAGACAGAGAAGACTGGATGAAAAATCAGTGCAAAATGATAGAAAAACTAGAGCAGCAGTGGAAATTGGAGGGAATTTACAGAACAGTACTTAGATGAGAACAACGCTTACATAGAATAGAGCCTAGGAAAATAAGCAATAAGGGCATTAGAAAGAAGAATGGGGAATATACCAATCAGGTAGAAGAGAAGAGGAAGCTATGGACGGAATACTTTAAAGAGCTTTACGAGTCAAACTATGACCTCACCAATACTGTTAAACTGGAAGATACAAGATAGTGAGATGAGGATAGTAGAAGACCGAAAATTGAGAAATAGGAAATCGAGAAAGTAGCTGAATGTCTAAAGTACCGTAAAGAACTTATTTATGCCGTATTCCTAAGGCAATCAAAAGATTTGTACTTAAGAAGTTTGAGAAGAAAATTGAAGAGAACTTTGGAAATGACCACTTTGGTTTCAGGAATAGCTAGAAACAAGAGCTGCGATCGGATGCCTTGGGACGTTAGTAGAGAAATTCATGGAAATATATAGAGAACTCGCTTCATAGAGTCATAGGTGGGAAAAGGCTTCGAAGAATTAATTTTACGAAATTTATATTAAAATTAAAAAGACGTGAATTTCAAAGTCATATGCTTTGAATTTTGCTTATGCTTGAACTGCGGAGTAACTGCATAGTCATACACGAAGGAGGATGCATTCTAATGAATAGTAGAAGTATTTCTACTTACTATGATGTGATGTCCATCTTCTATAATTACCGATTGATGTGAGGAACCTCCCCTCGTCCGCCCCGCAATCATTTGGATCAGAAGATATTCCGTATCTTTATTTCGAGGAGACTGGCACTGTGGTTATGTGGGGACATCATTCACTTCTGTACGCACATCACAGGCACCATTTCTTGTTTTTGCAATAACCATCATACTCGGAATTAGCAAATCAGTAAGTCCGTAATAACTTTTAAAGTCTCTCAAAATACCACAGTCTTTTCAAGTTCATTGTATTGGTCTATTCTGGTGGTATTTTGATCACAATAATCTTCCGTTCAACCTTAGATACACAAGAAAGTTTCGCTATCCCCACTTTGAATCGAACACAATCAATATACGATTCAGATGAATAAATGTTCACCGTTGATCTTCAACTGTCTTCAGGCAGTTTCTTTCTTAGTCCGAATATTCCACTTATGGTAACACTATCGATGCTTACGTAAAAAATTTTATAGCCCTCAATCTTCTGTAGCCACACTTTACGGACAGTTAAAATATTCACCGATTTTTTGTCGTAATATTCCCTATTTCACACCCGTACGGTCTTAGCACACTTACGACGTACAGATATTTATAAACCGTCTCTAAATATTCATCCTTTCTTTACTTGTTTTCAGCATTTTATTTAAGCGTAGATATTCCTCGATCTTTCGGTTGTAAGACTGGTATGCTAAAATACATTGTCCATACACTTGTTCGGGGTCGTCAACTTGTAATTTCACGTGGGACTTTAGTTCTCCGCATCGGCTGAAAAACATCCCTTATGGATTTCTTGATGTATTCTGCACGTGCTCTGGAGGGAGATCTCTGAAAGCATCCATCTTCGGCGGCGCAGTCTGTTTATATGTCACAATCCTTTGTACCATGCACTCGTACGAAGTGGTGATTTATCTTCCATACCTTCGGGAGGGAGTTCTCGTAAGGCATTCATCTTTGGCGGTTTATTCTGCATCATCTTCATCAGGTTTACAGAGGGCTGTATGATTCTGTCTCCACCAATTCCTTTTAGTTCACCGACCTAGTTTCCCGCCGGGGTTGAGTACCCAACCTTCCACTAGGTTGCTCGGCTTAACGGGGGCACCACGTGTAGGTAGGAATTGGAGAATTGAGGTGTGAGAGGCTAATAGAACTCGGCCCGAGTTCTTATATTCGCATCACACCCCCATCAGCCAGAGTCTCTCGGGTCTTCAAGAGACCCCCCCTGGGTCGTTTCCCAGGGCCCGGGGAGGGGTAAGGTGGGACTTTGGGAGAGGAAGGAAAACAGGATGGGGTGGGTTAGAGACGGAAAAGGTAGGGAGGGAAACATAGGAAGGTATTAAGCTAACACTACACTACCACTAGATACTCATGAACCTATACTAATATATTAAACAGTGAACTAATTTATATAGTAAGCAATATACCCTCGATATCCTTAACTGAGCCAGGAACTGAACCTGGGACCTCAGCTATTCTATACTACTTGGAACCAACATATCCCTCTGGCAGTCAAATTTATAATTAAAGATTAGTAAATGCAAGGTTTGGTATACCAAATGTTTTTATGGCTGTATGATACACGAAGTAGGAACTTTACATGCAAATGATGATTCGTTTCTACCTTTCTAATATTTTCTAGTTCATATTTATGTACAACCAAATAATTCAATATGGCATAAGATCTGAAAACCTTGAACTTTTGGCACCTGTCGTGTGGAACAAAGTACTGAATAATAGTACTTAATAAAAAAATTCTAAGTAAGTAATAATTCTATGCAAGTACGTATGTTATGTAGCTTTAAAAATTACCTAATTCCTTTAAGGATAAGCAGCTGAAGAAAGATTTTCGACTATGATTCTCTTAATTCTACATATGTTCTCTAACTATTGTAAATGAAAATAAATATCCAAAGAATAAAAAAACTAACTACGCCGAGAAGCATTTACCTATGTATAAAAATATCTACATTACATTTTATATAAATGCTTAATTCGCAGACATGAATTCCTTACTTTAATTGGCCCCTTAAGTTATTTTATTCTGAATCTATGGCTAAATTTAGTCTTTTTCTCGGACGATTTCGAAATTTCCGCTTGTTACGGATAATGGTTTTCTTCTATAAAAATCTTAAATTGATAGATGTGTCTCCTTTTTTCTGCATATCGCTTTCAGAATGCTCATAATTACCCTTCTTCCCCGAATAGTAAATCTACATTCCTTACTGTCTATTGTGTTATTATGAAATGACTTATGGAACAGGAAATGGTCTTTCATTCGCTCTTTGGGATATCTCCCTTTAATCCACTCCCATTTTTCTCTTAAAGTAGTATTCTTCTTCATTGCTAATCGTCTTTACACATCCTCACAGGACACACAACCTTTCTCTCACTCCACATTCATTCATATACATGTTATCACATTCTCACTAGTTATTCTCACTCCTGTTTAGTCCACATACACTCCCTTAATTTTATTTGAAAACACCTTATCGTTTGCTTCTTTAAAGAAACCATTCACCGTCAAGAAACATTCTGGGCAACCCACACTCTTCACAGATTAGCTGGTGTAGGCACTGATTGTGTCCACCCATCCACTCTAGAAAAGCAATGAAAACAAATAGCATGCACCTTCTTCCTTAGAAAGAATAATGGGTAATAGAAATAGATCGGGGTAGCTAATCTCCTGTAAGCCGCGTTACTATTTGAAAATATTTCGGGGGGCGCATTCGTTTTTTCAGCAAAATCAAACTAGTGTACGAATATTTTCAGTTTAATCAGGCTAATATTTCTTGCATCGTATCATATAGCTGTATGATTAATGTGATCACCATGGTATTTAATATAGGTGGCAGCTGTTAATTTTAAATGTGAATTTCAATTATATACTTCGCCTCAAATAAGGATACCAAACGAAAGTGGAAAGTGTTTGAAATAGAAAAACGATGTGGCTACTTAAAGAGAAGGGCCGAAAAGATTATTCAAAGAGCAGAATTTAGTTCGCCTACTACGAGGAGAGTATATACATATATCTTACTCATGTCTTTACGCCACTTTTTACAATCATCAACTACATGCAAAAGAATGGCAGGCAGTCGAAATGATTAGGAGAAGGAAATAAAGAAGTGGAAGAAACAGTATAGTAAGCCTATGAAAATCTACAGGATTTACAACTTAATTTATTTAGAAGGGGAATCGATGTGAAGTTATGAAAATATGTACAAACATATAAGAAAAGTTAATACATAAATGTTTCTTATGTATAATCCTGATATAATTTTAGAAGATATGAGGGGGGAAAGGGAAAGAAGAGCTAGCGAGGACTTTAAAAGATGAAGGAACGAGAAACGCTTTCTGGGACTAAATTTGATTTTGAATTGAGTATTAAAAATTAACAAAAATGTGTTCCTCTTTTTCCTTCAGGTAGAAAAATTCTTTGTTTCTATATTGGTCAAAATCATGCTTACATCGTATAGAGGAAGATTTCTACAGTACACTATCGTGATGTATACAAACATAGCGAAAGAGTTGGTTAGAGAATATCATACAATAGTTAAGTGAAACTCGTAGGAAATTTTATGCAATAAACTGCTCCGTTCAGGAATAAAAAAAGGAGTTCTCCCTTTCAGGAATTACAAACTTTGTAGAAAGAGTTTCAAGTCTATCAAAAACTGTAAAATCAACTAATTAATCATTAAATCAACTAAACGGATCAACTAATTATAAGTCCTTTCGTTCGCATTTTATAAGCGCCATATATATAGCCAAAAACAAAGCAAAGTATTTAGGAACATGCATTAGACGTGTTTCCTAAACAGATCTCATTCCAATGTATAGAATTATTATTTCAACTTACCCAAAGTGACGCCCAAACGTGGAATAAGTTATGGAGGATCCAATCCATAGCTCCATATGACATACAGCAACATAAACTCCATTGACTTTGACACGGTGAAAATAAGGCACCTTTATACAGTCACACACAAATAACACACGCACATCCTAGAATTTTTCTAAAAACCACCACACATCTTAAAAGTTAATACACGCTAGTAATCCATCTACTTTATAAAGTCTAGCACACTATCACTGTCATTTTCAGTTTGCTGGTAAATTATATGACACTATTCCATGCACTGTTTTGAAGCTGTATCTTTCTTGTTTGACCTGGATCTTCCGTTCTCTGCAACAGCAACAAAACAGCTGCGAAGAATTTCACATGATGTCTTCTGGAATAGTTCCCGATGTCTTTGAGAAAGAGAGAGTTCCTTCAAAGGTTTCATCTTCGACGGCATATTCTGCATCGTATTTATGAGGAGGTTTGCATGTTGTTACGTAATTCGGTGACCACCAATTCCTTTTCGTTCACCGACCTAGTTTCCCGCTGGGGTTGAGTACCCAACCTTCCACTAGGTTGCTCGGCTTAACAGGGGCACCACGTGTAGGTAGGAATTGGAGAATTGAGGTGTGAGAGGCTAATAGAACTCGGCCCGAGTTCTTATATTCGCATCACACCCCCGTTTGCCAGAGTCTCGGGACCACAAGAGACCCCCCTGAGTCGTTTCCCAGGGCCCGGGGAGGGGTAAGGTGGGATTTTGGTAGAGGAAGGAAAGCAACGTAGGGTAGGTTATCGACAGAAAAAGTAGGGGGGGAAACATAGCAAAGTATTACGATGACATTATACTAACAACAGATACTTCTAAACACTTACTAAGATATTAAATAGGAGTCTAGTTTGAGAACAAGTGGAAAAAAAGACAGTTCAAATCAATAACCACTGTAATTTCTGTAGCCCCATCATATGATCAAGAGTAAATTACGATGACGCAGTGTAAATTACGATGAACTTGCAAACTACTTAATTTACTAATTTACCACTAATTTAAAGCTACTTAGAAATTACTTACTTACCTGTTGAGTTGAGTAACTTACCTGGAATACCTCTTATAACTAGAGATATAGTAAGCATGAGACCCTCGAAATTAACAGTCATGCATGAACCAGGATTCGAACCTCGGATATGGTGTGCCAGACGTGTCCATCACATCATCGAGGTCGGCCAACGATTGAATAAAAGGAAACGCGATACTTAGCATACCAAACGTTGGTATGACTGCCAGGTACACGAAATTGGTTCTTCTGCATGCAGCTTACGTTTGAGTTTTACGTATATTCGGATTTTCTCCAGTGTTCACGAATATACAATATTAAATATAATGATTGCGATGGAAGGTATGATAAATATTGAATATAGGATTGATATAGAGAAACGGACTTCGCACGCACAGTAGTAAAAAAGCGGTAACATATTTCCGTCATCTGTATCAGGAAAATTAATATAATTACAATCCATCTTTTTATTTAGGATGAGTATATGTTTATTAGAACATTGAACACGATTTGCTAAGCACTTTTCTCAGCACATTGCTAGGATTTTGAAAAGATTTAGGGTGCCGCATTCGTAGACGAAATCAAACAAGCATTCGGATTTCTTCGGTTTAATTTGACAAACATTCCTCGCGTCGTTTACTGTTGCTCATCAACTATGAATATCATAAGGTTTAACATAGCTGAGAAATATGAATTTAGCCATTATATTTGAAGACATCCTTTGCTTGAAAGAGAAATACCGAAAGGAAATAGAAAACGTGTGAAATGGATTGTTTGCGGCCAAAAGAAAGAAATACGCAAGAGACTACCGGTTGATTCATTTGCTACTACCCAAATTGCGTTGAATAAGTTAGAGGAAGGCCAATAGATATACGTGGAATTTCTCTACATCTCGGAGTAATTTCCAGCTATGAACCAATTTAAATTAAATATAAGTTCATAAAACTCTTGCAAATCACCAGCTATTATCATAAATGAAAACGATGGACATTATGGAATGAATATCAATGGATTCATAAAGTTCCAGAAACAAGAATTTCCACCATCCCCACTCCTCCCTCCTATTAGCTCTGACCTAACTGCCTTTAATTCCGCTACGTCCCCGTTTATCATACCTAAATATATTCGATAATAGAGTGAGAACGTCTCTCGAATTATTAAGTTTAGATGTAAGGGGGTAAATGACTTTAGTACTTGTCGTGTCCTTCTAATATTACAGCATAATCATCTTTATTACAACATAATATAAAATAACATACATTATTTAAATACAGTCTGCAATGAAAAAATATAACATTAACAGTGGAATAAATAACAAAATGTAACAACGAATTATGCTCTAAAATAAAACAACACAACATAATAACATACAGTACAACATAATAACATATAGTACAGCATAATATTATGTAATATTAAAGGCTAAAATGAAATATGGTATGAAATGATGTTAGAGATATCATATTTCTAAGGAGGAGGATGGAGAACCAACAGATAAGAGACATAATATTTTAGTTACGGTTGCCACTTACATTTAAATATTTACCGCGTGAACCTCCGTAGGCCGTATTGCAGTGGGGCATGACTGGGTCCAGAAGTTATGGTATTTGAAAGCATTCGGGATGGTCAACTTAAAACGTCATGCCAAAATCTCCTTACGGTATTTATGCTTTCATTTACTATTTTATGTTATATGATATTAATTTTTGAGTGACATAATATCTCGAGGTAATCATAAGTTTGTCATCTTTAATCTGCACGTATTTTCATTACGGTAGAAGTCCGTTTTAACGAGTACGGTATACAACGGAAGTTTGCGTTATTGCAAGTTAATTTAGCACATGATCCGTCTCACATCAATACGAATAGGGAGTTACGTTCATCTCATAAGGCGCTTGGTTATGTAGTATCGATACTATCATTCGAGTACTATTTCTCTATATTTGTTTTGAAGGAGGCGTATTCTCGGTACGCCACATGACGTGAGAGACGAAGTTCAACAAGCAAATGGTAATCTAAATCGCGTCACCTATTCAAACATCAGAAAAAATAACTGCAAAAATATCGTCACCGAATTCAAGCATTTGCGTAACAAGGAAAGACCCTACGGTTTGATTCTGTCTCAATCTTGGGTTTTAGAGATCGAAATTCAGGATTAGAAATAGATTACAATGATTACATTTTATAAGGAGTACCTATCCAATCTTTGTCAGCTCTCGTTATAACGGACTTATACTGAAAATGATTCTTAGTCAGGTGAGGGTGGAGGAGCAGAGAAAGATGAAATATTTTAGATTTTCAGCGATCGTTAACCATTGCGGACCAACATCTTTCTCGAGAAATCAAAATTTGAACGTAATGCGACTCTGTAATCAATTAGGATACAACTCCATTTGAGCTTGCGGGTTATCTCAATGTAAGTGTTCTTCGTTCAAAGATCTGATGGTTAGAAGCATAATTTCGTGCAACAGAAATAGGATAATAATTTTCTGAAGACTTCCATGCGCGCGGTGAGTCTAAACTCGAAAAATTTTTCCCGAAAACAGCAACTTTGAGGTAGCTCGTTTTTTAAGTACTGAGTTTTAGATTTCCTTAAGGGTACCATAATTTGTCAGTACTTTCGGTGAGATTCTTTCAAGCAAAGGATAGTGTTCCTTACTCATGCTTTCTGAGCTATTGGTTCTCACATAAGTCTAAAATTTAACGTGAGAATATAAAATGAGCAAATAAGGTTGATAAGCAAATAAAATAATAATTGAAAAATCGTGCAAACCAACCACGATCTCACCAATTCCTCATTTAATGAATTTAGAATTCGAACATTTTGCTCTTATTTAAAAAAGAAAACAACGAAAATTTGAAAAAAAAAAACAAGTAAAGTTTTATTCTCGGAGAACTCCAAAACATGCATTAGACACGTATAAAGAGTATACCGCATCCTGATAAATAAAAGTCACATTTGCACTCACCCTAATGCCATGCCCATTTACAGCAATGTGGGATGCAGGTAATAATCCATTCGTAATCTTCGTACGATATCCACTCGTAGAAATAATGAGGAGGACGAATGAATATGAGGTGCCACTAGTACCATGCCTTGCAACAATAGCCCAGCCATTCGACTCGGTATTTATCTCTTCTACATATTCATCTCTTGAAGAACAAGGCGCAGTAGTAGAGTATATCAATCTCATATGCAGAATTTACAATAATGCCCCAGCATCCTTTCTGCTACATGAAGTAACACAAGATTGCAAGATTGAGAAGGAAGTTTAACAAGGCGACTATCTTTCCCCGATTTTTTGCCACTGTTCCAGAGAATGTTCCTAAAATACTAACTTTGGAATGTAAGGATCTACGGAAAGTAAGGTAAACGTAGATGCGTTTCAAGAATGATATAGAACTTCTCAAAACCAACGGACAATCTGCTTCAAAAAAAGGACGGGAGAGAGGATTGTTTTCGAGTTTAACTTAACGAGATGAATGATAATGCGTTACTATTTTGCAGCACAAGAACCGATTATGATAGAAGAGACGCCTCTGAAGGTCTTCTGAGAATAACCATACATAGTACGGCCAGTCAAAGCTGGAAAAAACAACAGTATTAATGAAGTGAACAGGAGAACTTTAATTAGATGGCGCGCTATCGGAAGAAGCTCATATATTCTAATGTTTAAAAGACCAATGGTTTTGGAGCGGGCGGATTTCAACCAATGAGTTCCTGCCGAGTTGATCTAGGACAATGAAACACGGGTGTTAAATCAGCAATACATCTGCGACTCAGGAAAATGCAAGGACGTATGGAAAGAAGTATTCATGTGAATATGAGAAGACATAAGAAACGGAATACCTTGAGGAAAATGACGGTAGTAGTAATTCAAACGGCAGAGAATATAAGATCTCTGGAATGGATGTGTATAGGGGATTTGGGGTCAAGAAATCTGACTGATGAATATCAGTACTCCCCATTTGAGCACCAAAAGATGTGAAGAGACAAAGAAGACCTAAGGTTAATGGAACCGAGATAACACGAAGTAGTTAGGAGAAATTTGGGAAAGAAGCCCTGAAGAAACGGACTTGGAAAGCGCTTGTGGTGGCCTGCGTCCGATATCGGACTGATACTGTGTGCCGAATAATGATTGTATTTACATAAGGTCTTATGAGCTTATTCTGTGCATATTCAATGCCACGAATGCTCTTTATTCACTAAAGAGATGTTTTTTGCCCTGCGGATGACAGTCTTATGGGAATTTTAGAGAAATTTTCGGAGAGTTTTTTGTTTTTAGATGGGTTATTTAGCAGACGGTGATGTTGCTGACTATACCTAGTATTATTATCTGTTTATGGAAAACGTCCTCGGGGAAATATTAATCTACTTAAATTATCCTTAAATTATGATTTTTATCGTTCTTTCTGGAAGTATTCCACTGAAATAGAGTAGATGACCAAAATGGTAACCAATGAATAAATTTTTGGTTGTGATATAGGTGACCACATTACCTATCAAGTAATTTTCTTTTCAGTAAGTTAAATATTCTATTCCTTTGTTACGTCTTGAATTTCTAGGGCATAGACACGTCGACTTTTCAGGAAAGTATGTCATATCATTAAACTCATCAAAGTTATTGTTTCTCGTGTAAATTATTTCAATTTATCAATAATTTTGTTTTATTATTATTTTTCTATAGTGACAGACTATAGTTGGACTTTCTGCTTCGTATTTTATTTCAGTCATTTCAGAGTAAACTATGAAGACAATCAACGGTTTGTACAATGGAGAATAAACACTTAAATAAACTACGAGGAAAAATATTTTGTTTGAAATTACGCAGTCATGTCATGTCTTCTAGGTAATGGGAAATTTCTTCGTTTCTGGGAAATTTCTTCGTTTCCTTTATGGACTCTCTTTTTCATTCGGAAGATTATGTTCTCCATTGTGTCTCTGCCTAACAAGAGATTTTCTTTACGATTTTACTCTACCTACGACGTGCTTCCGGTCGTTAAGAAATTCTAAAGGAATGATTCATCGAAATATTTCAGTGGTTCTTTTTTAGAATACGAGAAAACTGCCTCCTAGTTTGTTGAATTCACGAAATGAAATTGAATGAAAATGTATTAAATCTCCTCTTCATTTAAGTATTTCCCTTTGGTTTAGGTTATTTTTTTTTAGTTGGTCCATTTTACTGACAGTTATAAAATTTCGTAAAGTACAAATACTTAAATTAACAAATATGCAGAAAAACATTATTAATTAGTTAAACTAATTGGAAAGAAAATTGAAAAAAAATTACACAAATTCTCTTATGAGTTTCATTGAATCTCAAGTCCACTGGATGTACATAATTTTGACTTTCTGAAAAATTTAAAAGAGGTAATTGTTTTTGGTAGAAATTGAAATGAGCTCAAAAGTCCATATAAATCTCACAAATTAAGAGGTTTCCGGTTTTTAAGATGCTAATAATCTCACATTTTCTTGATAATTTTTTAAATATTTTCAGTGCATTGAACCAGGTACGCCATCAGTTCAGTAAAATTGAGATAATTTTCCCAATAAATAACACAGTAAATGGCTTATTCCTCGCTAATATGTGGATAATTATTTTATTACGTAAAGTTAGCTTTATAAGAGAGTAACACAGAATACTAAATTGGTCTTTTACTACGCGTTTAGTATAAGGGAAACCGAGAGAAAACCATTGTAAAGTTAGTTTGTGGTATTAAATTTGAGTTCAAATATGTATAACCGTGAAATATCCAGTTCTAACCACGGTTTTGATATACGCGGACGTAATTTTCCTTCAAATGACTTACAGAAAAACGGTTTCTCATATATTAGATACCTGAGTGTCTGTTAAATACTTGTGAATTTTGCACTAGATTCGTTTCTGTGTCATTAAATCAATAAACATTAAATTTTATCAGGTGTATTTTAAATGCGTTTTCATTTTGAACTTTTAAAATCATTGGAAATGCAGTATTGTAAATCATGATACATTATTTTTAGTTTGATTTTAAGACTCGATTTTATAACTTCCATAAATTATTTTATATTTATTATTGCATTATATGCCCAAAAACCTAATACAATGGTTGGAATATATGTTACGGTATTTAATATATGTTATTTTTATGTGGTACTTTAATAATATCTGAGCATTTTAAAAATTATCTAACTTTAAGATAATAATTATCAAATATTAGCAATCGAAGTAAACGTATCCCTCTCCATGACAGGTCTATATTACGACATATTTCAAGGAATACATCTCAGTATTATATGATAGAAGGTGAATATACCCGTGCATAAAAGCAAGAAATATTTTCCAGACCTAATCCTTGATCCCGATCGATAGACAGTATCAATCCGATATCGGACGTAGGCCAACACAAGCGCTTTCCAATTCCGTTTCTTCAGAGCTTCTCTTTCCCAAATTTCTCCTAACTACTTCGTGTTATCTCGGATCCATCAACCTTAGGTCTTCCTGGTCTCTCTACATCTCTTGGTGCACAAATGGGGACTAATGATATCCATCGGAGAGATTTCTTTTCCCCAAATCCTCTGCACACATTCATTTCAGTGATCTTATATTCTCTGCCATTTGAATTATTATTACCGTCATGTTCCTCAGGGTATACCGTTTCTTATTTTTTCTTATATTCCCAAGAATACTTCTTTCCACACATATTTGCGTTAACTGCTTCGCTTGGGTATTCCTGGTTCAACATCTAAGTTTGACTTTCATAGGGCTACTTGGGAAGAGCGCATTGGTTGAAGACCGTCGACTCCATAACCATTGGTGTTTTAGACTTAATAATATGTGCGTTTATTTAACGGATGCTGGGGCATTATTGTAAATTCTGCATATGAGATTGATATACTCTACTACTGCGCCGTGCTTTTCAAGAGATGAATATGTAGAAGAGATAAATACCGAGTCGAATGGCTGACCTATTTTTGCAAGGCATGGTACTAGTGGCACCTCATATTCATTCGTCCTCCTCATTATTTCTACGAGTGTGTGGATGCAGTCCGCAGTGCTGAAGCCATTCCAGAATCCTGCTTGATCTCTATACTTGGTAAATGATAAAGTCGTCTCCAGACATTCAGTTACTATCCTCCTGGATGTTTGGTAAACAATTCAAAGGGGACTTCAGGGGCTATAATTCCTCAGATCAACTTCACTTCCTTTCTCGTGGGAAAGAACAAATCTAGCGTAGTTCGAGTCTAAGCAATTTCTTCCCGATCTCAGCGAATGAGTGAATAATTTTGCTAAGATGCATACAACTTCCGTTCCACCAAGTTTTAGATATTCCGAGAAGGATCCATCAAATTCCTCAGTCTTTCTATTCTTCAACTGCTTGATTGCTTCAATTAATTTCTCTGGTAGAACGAACGGAGGCATCGCGAGTTTAGGGTCCATTGTCACTTTCCTTTTTTAGCTTTTCTTCCTCTTCTCCTTTGGTAGCGAAAGTTTTTGGCTACTGTCCTTGAATAAGCTTCTTCATTGCAGGTTCACGTGCCATCTTCCATCCGTATGGATAAATTCCAATTCTTTCCCATAGTCTCATGTTTTGGATCCATGTTCATGCTTTTGTTTCTTTTCTATAGATTTTTGCACAATTCCTTTGTTTATATATTTACGTCATATTTACTTGCTCTCTTCGCAGCATTTCAAATCTCGACGTGTTGGACGTTATCCTTTGTTGTGTCTGAATTCATCGATTCCTCACCTCGTTTTAATATTTACCGCGTTTTGTAGTTGCAATTTCTTTCCTTTGCTCTTCTTGATTAGTTTGCCACCGCTTCTGCTGCATCATGGCAGTTGATTTGATCTTGGCTTCAAGAACTTCATCGCATGTCGAGAATCTATTTTTTAGCTCCAATTGGAAATTTTTCTTGTTTCAGCCTCTCCTCTGATAATCATTTCATTTTTCTAGCTTACATCTAACTTCTTTCTCTCTTTTGACAAATCAACCTTCATTCTGCATCTTACTATTCTTTGGTCACTTTTTGAACTGAAGTTTGTTGTAAGCTTCACAGTCAGTTAGTCTGTAGACTTTGTTAACAGTGCGTAACCTATGTCATGTTTCGTCCAATTTGTTCTCTTTCCATCCGCTTTCTTTTGGGTTTTTTTTGAAATACTTATTTGTTATATTCGTATTGATGCATTCACCAAACTTCACTGAGCGGTGCCTTTGTTGGTTCCTCTGGCTCAGTCCGTATTGTCCTACGACATTAGTAACATCCTCTTTCTCTCCTACACCATCGGGGAAATCGCCCACATTTACTTTTTAGCAGTGTAGGTTCTATTAACCTTTGTTCCCAGAGGCTGGTGGAAGTTTCAATTTCCTCTTGACCGATTTCGCTTTTGGTACGTAGAGGTGTACGATCTGAACATAGTAATGCTTATTTTTTTTAAGTAGAGAGACGCAAAGACCCTCAGATTGACCTTGTACTTTCTTTACGTTATTTTTCCATCTCTTGCTGGTTTGGTACCCATCATTCCTAAGTATTCCATACTGTATACCTCTGTAATAAAATAGCTTACCTGTCTTGAGTTAAATCAATTCTTTTGTTTTTTTAAACTTCGCTGGGTCCGTTTTTATCCCAATTTATTCTCTTTGCTTATTTTTCCTCGGTAGCGGGTGGTTGTTTCTGACGGTCCTGGTAAGAACAGACCTACTACAGGGACCTGTCGATCCTGCTGACGCGAGCCCCTGTTTCGCCCCCATCCTTTCGGGGTGATGCTTGACCCAACCCGCATTCCTGCCTCTCCAACAATCCCACCTTTACCTTCCCCCCGGGCCCTGGGAAACGACCCAGGGGGGTCTCTTAAGGTACCGAGAGACTCTGGCAAACGGGGGTGTGATGCGATTATAAGTACTCAGGCTGAGTTCTCTTAGCCTCTCACACCTCAATTCTCCAATTCCTTACCTACTCGTGGTGCGCCTGTTAAGCACAGCAATCTAGCGGAAGGTTGGGTTCAAATCCCTACGGGATACTAGGTCAGTGAACTGAAAGGAATTGGTGGTCACTTAGAGTACAAAAACATGCAAACGTCGGTATGCATATGGTATAGCAATAAGATTAATTATAAATTTAATGTGTATTATTCTCTACTTCTCAAGCACATCTTCTGGTGTTCATTCTGTTGGCAGATCCTATATATTACATAGCCTCCACTTTGCCTTGTCTCAGGCCTCTTCTTTGGTCTTCTTCTATCTGACTCTCTCCACCTCATCTATTAATATCGAGCTTCTTCTTCCTCATCTCTCTTCCTCTTCAACCGTATCTTCAACTGCTGCAGTTGATATCCGGTTTCCTCCAATGATATGTCCGATTTAATTTCCTTTCCACTTTGCACTGCGCAGAGTAATTTTTTGATATTCCTAACTCTTCTTAGAACATTCACATTTTTTATTATATCTATCTATATGATTCTCTCACTATCTTCTTACATACCCACATCTCAAAAGCCGAGTTAAGCCGAGCAACCTAGTGGAAGGTTGGGTACTCAACCCCAGCGGGAAACTAGGTCGGTGAACTAAAAGGAATTGGTGGTCACAGACTAGTAAAACAACCTCCTGCTGTAGCCGTAAAGAATACACCTCCGATCCTGGAAACTCTAAGAAAACTCCCTCCCAGTCGTGCGCAAGATAAATCGGCACTCCGACCCTGCCTCTCGAACTAAATTTTAATGTACAATTAGACAGAATGTGACAGTGAGGGTGTGAGCCACTATATAAGACAGACGGATTATAATTGGACGTTACCTTTGTATTAGGATAAGTGTGGTGGTTTTTACAAGATGATGGGTGGGTGTTTTTGACGGTCCTGGTAAGAACAGACCTATAGTACATACTACAGGGACCTGGCGACCTTGCCGACGTGAGCCCCTGTTTCGCCCCCATCCTTTCGGGGCGATGCTTGTCCCAACTCTCATTCTTCTCCCTCCAACAATCCCATCTTTACCCTCCCCTTGGGCCCTCTTTCTCTTGTTTTTTTAAACTTCGTTGAGTCCGTTTTTTTCCGAATGTATTCTTTCTGCGCCTTTAGTGAGCTCCTGGAGCGATTTTACCCTCGAAGCTCCTGTAGATGTTAGCCGCGAGATGTAGTTATTTTTTCTTACCCTCATGATTGTCCTCAGTAATGCAATTGCCTCTGTGGCACATGATAGGGTGATTCTTTTATATTCGGTTATATTTACATAAGTTATACTCTTCGTGAAATTTTTAATAACCTTTTTGTATAAGGGACAATAATTTGTAAGGATGTTCTAGAGTCGATTTTGAATCCCCTTTAGTCATGGCTGCGTATAAGAAATGTTATTATGTATCTATTATAATTAATATCATGGGATTCCTGTATCCTTCTTAAATACGCACCCTGATTGCAATCTGAATTCTTCGTGAAAAAATGGATGTTTTGATAGTATATTTATGATCTTTTAGTTGTCCTTTATATGTGGAGTTTCATATCGTATGTAGATATGATCGAAAAACGTTTCTTTGTTTTATTTGTCCAAAGTTTTCAATGTACCAAGGTAATTACTTCGAGAAGAATGAAGAAGTATTCTTCTTTTCCACAAAAAAACTATTTTTCTTAAGTAAATCACGATCAGATTTCGATGAATAATTATCATCGTCATTTTGACCTTTCAGAAAATTAAATGCTTTACTTATTGGAATGCATTTTTGGAAATAGTATAGTGAATGAGATTTTTATGGACTTTTTTATTTCTTGTAAAAATCGGTGGCTAATTTTTAATCCTTAGTCTCTCTCTCATAGTCTGGATATTAGTTATCCATTGTATTATGTTTCTTGATGCTGTTTTATAACCCTCTCTCACGCGCGAAAATGAGGCTTATAGGGTATACACGTTGATGTAGATGTAGAAACTCTTACTGTAGGTATGGATTGATAATAAGATTTGGAGACTCATTAATCTCTACAGGATTTCATTATAGAATGAGAGTATGTTCCTCACTAGTAGTTTTGAGAGTGATAAGGGGATAATTTCAAGATATTCAAAAATATATCTAGTTTTAAAAATAATGGCAAAGAAAACTAAGTATAATCCAGTGACTTGAGTTTGACAGTATTTACTACAACGACAAAAAATTTGTTCAAGAACGAGCACTCTACAAGCTGTTTCAATTACACAGCACCAAGAAATGAAACATTTTCTATATTTTTTGTACTATTTTTCAGCTGTTGCCATTATACGTGATAAAGATGTTTTTTTTATATTTGGAAGAAACAAGTTTTCAGTATTTTTACTATAATTTTTCTTTATCTAACACACACTTAACTTTTAAAAATTATAGCTTGAGAGATATACTCAGAAGCTTAACCAATCACTGAAAAAATGACTAGGTACTCGGTGGAACCATTCATTCATCAATTCCGGAACGCAAAGATGAGAGGTCATGCTCTAAGATTTTTTCGCCCCAAAAATGGCATGCTATCTTAACTAAAGTATCTATATGTGGATAAAGTACGTTTAAGGAAAATCAGGAATCAGGAAAATCATTGCTTGCGTGATAGGAAAAGTAAAAAACGTACTGTATTAAATAAGTGAATAATTTCTCTGATAGCAAAATTAACAAGTTTTATTTCTATTACGAGTAATAAGATATGAAACATGATTTTCCTGTTTGCATCTTTTTACAATCTTATGCGGAATTCCTTTTTGTCATAGTTTCATTACTGCTGTATGCATAGCAAAACTGTCGAATATTTTAAATTTTGAACTACGTCCCGGCAGTCCTTTCCTGTTTTTGGATCATTCGAAAAATGGGTGGCGGGATAAATGGTTCCACGTTGTACTTCATTTCTTTTTTTTTCAAACAATATGAAATTAAGTAACTTGACTAATTGATATTAGTTAGAACATTAGCTAAATTTCTTTAGCGTATGTATCTAAACGAAACTTTCCTTGACTATCCATTACATCATTGGAATTTGTGAATAGGAAACAAAACACAAAGAGAATCACATCACATTCAGACACAAACATTCTTTTATTACATATCTAAGCGTTTTACATAATATTATTTAAGACGTATATACCATCCATTTAGATAACACTTAGAGGACTTTTCAAAAAAACACTGAAAGCATTGAATCTAGATATTCCATTCACATGCATAGCAATGTTAACTTTACATGCTTGCAGGTACTTATCAATGGCACAAATAAGTACGGATGGTGTATCACTTTTAATAGTTCTTGGGGAAGGCTTTATCAGCTGCTGCACTTTCCATGGAGTCTCCAAGGGCTTGCTGTGGAAGTACAGAATAATACTGAAGAAAGCGATTAGAAACTCGACCGCTGTCCTCGTCCACTCGACCTCTTCAACTTGTCTTTCCACGTCCCTCAAGGCTGCTAGTAGGGCTGCGTTCTATATGTCATGGCATAGATTGCGTTAGTTCCACATCATGCACACAATTAATATTTGAGAGAGAGAGAGAGATATTAGATCATGCAATGCAGATTTGCAGTAATGGATTAGTTATTAACATAACATTCTGCATGTGTTCTTTTCTGCAGTACGAATTTTAATTTTAAGAAACTGATCAACAGATGGATTACTTGTAGAGTAGAGCTTCTATTTATTAGTGATTATCGATCTTTAAATACATATAGCAGTTGTTCAATCATTTGCTTGTGCTTTAGAAATTAGCCAATTCTAAAGGAAATACTGTCTCAGAATATTATCAATGTAAAGAATCAACATCTTTGGTCGTGACTTTCCATCAAGAACAAATTAAAATGCAAAATTAATCGCTCCACAAGATTTGCTGTTTACGACCTTGGTTTCGAATGATGAAGTAATCTTTTGGTAACCTAACTAAAAGATTCGGCAATATTTATACGAAGTAAAGAGGGATAGTTATTACTTAATGACATTGACATTGAGTCATGAGACAAACTATCGCGGATTGCATACCACCTTTTGAGTTCCTTCCCCGCATAGTAACAGCTTCCTTCACTGCTGGCCTGGCGACAGGAGCACCCTTCGATGTCAGAAAGTTGAAAGTTGGCGTAAGTCCTTTCTTGAGACACTTAGCATTGGAAAAAATGCCCAATGAACCCAAACTGAAACCCTTCCCCTCAGCCATAATCCCCACAGTCAGTGACACTCTTCACCATTCCCCTCGTAACCCAACATCCCCCTCACCCCTTACATGAAGAAATGTTACGTAAAGAGTGTAAAAATTAAAATGTACACAAGAAAATGGCAACTGACAGTGTGTTTAATGTAGATAATCAATTAGAGTGTGATTGGGTATGTGAATGTTTCAAAGAGACGAAGAACCTCCTCTCCAAATGAGAAAAGAATTACTGATGTTAGTGCTGGACACTGGGTACGACTATGTCAATTACAAGGTGTTATAAATATGTATCTAAGGATAGGATAGTGAGTATTTTTGACTTTTACATCTTTTTTATTATTTTTCTAATTTTTGAATTTTTAATTTTTTTTTAATTTTTAAGTTTTTAATTTTTTTAAATTTTTACCAAATTAATCGACTCTTACTTACTACAGAAACCCATTTATTCTGGCTGAGACAGAAGGAGCAATATAGGGATTACAACTCCGAATAAGCTTTTACTTCAAACAGAATCCATCCTAAGGTAAGGGTTGAGACTTAGGAAGAGGTCGAGGAATATATTCCCATAGTTAAGCCACCTTTACCGATCGCTATCTTGAGAAAGGCCACATGTGGTGAATCCACCAGGCCGCACTTGAGTTGCGTTTCGCCCACATTAATATACATTGATCGTTAGTCACATTCGTATGAATGATATTAATTATTCATATTTGTATTCAAAATTAATTCGAACATCGGTTGCCTCAAACAATTTGACAGTGACATAAGACAAGATAAAGATGTTTGTGTGCTTTGAGAAAAATGCAATGCTATACAAATAATTTCGGCAGTAGATGAAAAACAAGGCTGTTAAGCAGAATTATGTAAAAGTAACATTTGTCCAAATAATGAACTAATGATTTAAAAGCCGCGCTGAATGCACCAAATAGCCCGCTTAGGGGCTCCCCTATAGTCTTTGCCGTTATCGAAAATCAACTTCAGAGACAATGGTACTATTCAATGTATTTAATAGCTTAATTTAAGTTGATAAACTCATGTCCCAAAAGAGATTCCAGGTTGATTATACTTCTTATTAATAGTGTACAGCGCACAGTGGGCTAGAATCGAAAAAAGCTGGCCAAAAATACGAAAACGCTTTTCTTGAGTGCGGACCTCGAAGCTTCGCATGATTGATTATGAATAAATCCTGCATACAACTATGGAAGTCATTTACGTTCGATACTTAGCATTAAATTTATACAGGAGGTCAATGTTGACCAATTTTTGCGAAAATTTCCCGTATCCGATTTTTTGCGAAATTCTTCAATTTCGAGTCGATTGTGAACCCAAACTAGGAAAATCATCGGGTAAAATATGATGCCATATTATAAATATTTTCTTTGTCCTTTCGTAAGACTTAGCTTCAAGGAGTTCTGCTGAATATTTATATACTTTACATTACAAAATGGCTGACCCTTATTTTGGGACAAATTTTTACATAAAGCGAGGAAAATAGTAGATTGAGACATCGTGTGACACGGAGTTATTTACACCACGATAACCTACAAACCTTCCTTAATGGAAATCTGAAATAAAATCTTGCCGCAATTTGCCCCAATAATATATAAGTCGACTTTTCGACAACGCTGCAAGGCCCAAATCCGCGCGGCGGAGCACCGTCCTCCGTTACGCTCTCGTGTTTTGAGAGGAACAACTAACAAATACGATTCTGATTCGTTCTTTTTGTATATTTTAAGCATTATCATACCTCGTACATATGTTAGATAACCATGTTTGTGATTTTGATACTGAATGCTTCTTCGCTCTCACTTTCAACTATACTGAAAATTTTCTTACAAAATCGGTACAAAAAGCCATCACTTTGTGTAATTTCATAACAGTAATGAAATATAAGTTGTGATATTATGAAAATGGTGGCATATAGCGTAGCATTTTCTTAAGATACAAAAAATGCCTACATCTGGAGATTTTTTGGTGACCGTCGCAGTGCTCTGGAAAAGTTCGGCATATCTAAGATATCAATGTTTATTAGAAAGTCACCATTTCTTGTAGGATGTTAATTGAAATGGGCTATACTTTAAAGCATAGGACCACGTCAGCGATATTAATGTCATATATTAATTTACTTTCGCGCGATAATGCTAAATTTCTAAATTTAATTAAATTATAATTGGGAAACGGTAGTTTACGAAAAATATAATAGTATAAAACAAACCATACATAGAACTCTTATCTTTGTGAGTGAAAATTTCTTCCTTATCTATTTCAGTGTCCTGTTTTTTACATTGAATAAAGGATTATGTATTAATAAAAATAAATTCAACCTCGCACCTGTTATTTCAGCTGCTAGATTTAACTAGCGGACCTTTAAAAAAACGCCTGATGTATTTCCATAATTTCTGGAGCTATATCCTGGTTTAGGTACATACATCTACAATCAGTCCCATCTTTTTTCGAAACTCTTTTTGAATACGAGATTTTCTCTCCTCAACATGGTACTCTCACCTACAGTTGCTTAAAGAAAAGTCGGAAAGATATGTAATAAACGCTCAAAAAATTCTAATTCAACCATGCAGCGTAGAAATGCTTTAGAACAAATTTTCCGCGTCCACCTTTCGATTACTAATCGCCGATAGATTGCACATATCCGAAAATTTCTCTCCGCAAATGTAGCATTTTATAATACATGCAGGACAAAGAGAGTAGAGGGCACTTAAACAATGTGAGCACATTTTAAAACGATCAGAAAATACATCATATTTACCAGCGTATTCTGATTCATGAAAGAAAAGGAAATATATAACGAAAAAACATACCTCACCTGATATAATTCCTATGAAATATCTAAAAACTCACACGAGGAATGCTACCAGGAGATTGTCGAGGACTTCTTGTTTCACAGAACTGTCGTAGCTACAAAACACAACCTCTTCTTATCCAAAGTTCAAATAGATCTGAACGACTCCTAAGGAAAAATCATGGAGGTGCAATTTTTAGGGTACCTTTAATCCGGAAAAAGCGCAGCTGACTGTCATAAAACGAGCCCTTTGCCGAACTTTTCCAGAGCACTGCGACGGTCACCAAAACAACTCCAGATGTGGGCATTTTTTGTATTTTAAGAAAATGCTACGCTATATGCCCCCATTTTCATAATATCACAACTTATATTTCATTACTGTTATGAAATTACACAAAGTGATGGCTTTTTGTACCGATTTTGTAAGAAAATTTTCAGTATAGTTGAAAGTGAGAGCGAAGAAGCATTCAGTATCAAAATCACAAACATGGTTATCTAACATATGTACGAGGTATGATAATGCTTAAAATACACAAAAAGAACGAATCAGAATCGTATTTGTTCGTTGTTCCTCTCAAAACACGAGAGCGTAACGGAGGACGGTGCTCCGCCGCGCGGATTTGGGCCTTGCAGCGTTGTCGAAAAGTCGACTTATATATTATTGGGGCAAATTGGGGCAAGATTTTATTTCAGATTCCCATTAAGGAAGGTTTGTAGGTTATCGTGGTGTAAATAACTCCGTGTCACACGGTGTCTCAATCTACTATTTTCCTCGCTTTATGTAAAAATTTGTTCCAAAATAAGGGTCAGCCATTTTGTAATGTAAAGTATATAAATATTCAGCAGAACTCCTTGAAACTAAGTCTTACGAAAGGACAAAGAACATATTTATAACATGGCATCATATTTTACCCGATGATTTTCCTAGTTTGGGTTCACAATCGACTCGAAATTGAAGAATTTCGCAAAAAATCGGATACGGGAAATTTTCGCAAAAATTGGTCAACTTTGACCTCCTGTATAAATTTAATGCTAAGTATCGAGCGTATATGACCTCCATAGTTGTATGTAGGATTTATTCATAATCAATTATGCGATGTTTCGAGGTCCGCACTCAAGAAAAGCGTTTTCGTATTTTTGGCCAGCTTTTTTTGATTCTAGCCCACTGTGCAGCGTAGAGCTTTTCCCAATCAGATAATTAAAAATTCCATGCACGAAATATCGTTCCTCAAGTATGTGATAGTCCTGATTTCCGGTTTTTAAAATGGTCAGCTAAGTCACAGGATATTTCAGATTCACGTCATTTAGGTCGCCCATTTCAGGATACAATGCAGTTACATGTAAGGGTATACTTTGTTTCCTATTCGCTCCATCATTGAATGCTTCTTAGAAAAGGAGAGAGTGAATCTTGATGTCAGGAATGCATATTATGTAGAAGAATACATATTCTAGCAAATGAGTTTGAAGGAACTGAAATGCTGAATAGTTCTTTTGTTTAATTCAAGAACATGGAGCAGTTACAGAAGATAAAAAATTGGTAGAATCTTTGTAATGCCTCGAAGCACGGGAAATGATACGAGACGAAGTTCGAGTACGACGATCAAAAGTCGTCAAAGAAGAAAATATTTACTAGAAGTAGCCAAAGCTCCAATTAAGGGAGCAATTCAGATGCATGTAAAGGGTATACTTTGTTTCCCATTCGCTCCATTATCGAATGCTTCAGAGAGAAGTAACGAGTGAATCTTGATGTCAGGAATGTAGTGATACTGAAGGGAAAATTTTTCATGGTAGTGAGTATAAAAGAGCTGAAGTGATGAATTGATTCGTTGCTGAACTCAAGAAAGATGGAGGAATGACAGGAAACACAAATTAGAAAAGATGTGCCTCGAAGGGCAGTAAAACATACGAGATGAAATTCGTGTGGAATGATAAAAAATTATCAAAGAAGAAAATATTCCCTTTTTATAAGAAGTAGAGAAGGGTTTTTTCAGGAAGTAATGCAGATGCATATAAGGGTAATTTTATTTTCATTAGTTGAATGATTGATAGTTCCAGAGGGAAAGAAAGAGCAAATCTTGATGTTAGGAATGGAAACGATACGGAAGGTAAAATTCTTCAAACCAATAAAATAAAAAGAGTTGAATTGGTGAATTTATTCATTTTCAGATGAAAAAAGATGGAGAAATGACAGGAAACACGAATTTGAAAGTATGCCTCGAAGCACAGATAAAGATACGAGACGAAGTTCGTAAATGATGGAAATCTCTCAATGAATGGAAGAATGTTCTTTCATTTTCATAATAAGTAGCGAAAGGTCCATTTTAATAAGTAATGCCGAGGAATGTAAGAGTATAACTTGTTTTCCATTAGTTCCATTATTCATTGCTCCACTAAGAAAGAACCAGTTACGTCAGGAATGCAGATGATGTTGAAGGAAAGATTTGCCCAAACAAAGGATTTAAAAGAATTGAATTGACGAATTGATTCGTTTTTAAACTCCAAAAAGATGGAGAAAAGGCAGAATACAGAGATTAGGTGGGACCGCTGTATGACTGGAGTGGCAGAAAAAGTTACGAGACAAAATTCGTGCATGGTCATCAAGAATAATGAAATAATCGTATTCTCTCTTTCAGATGAGTAGATAAACATACATTTCAGGAAGTAATGTTGATGCATTAAACGCTGCACTTTGTACCCCATTCTTTCCATGATTGATTGCTCGAGGGAGAAGGAACGAGCAAATCTCGATCTCAAAAATGCGAATGACGTAGAAGTCTGGGTACAGGAAACAGGGAGAATATATCTCGTAGGGGGGCATTGAAACGTCGAATTTCGACGATGACTTCGGTGATGATGATGACGTCAACGATATAGAATTTTCTTACTATGCATTGCAATATATCCCCTAAGAGGTATGAGTGCTTGAGGAATTGAATGCTGGGAACCATTACCTTCCCCCGGAATCGTACCACAAGGGGCCGAACCGTTGTACCTTTTTTGGGGCGACAACCACTCGTGTTCTGCAGCAGTTAGGAATAGTCGATGGACTAATTTATTATAGTAATTATTAGACGGCCACGCCCATGCGGAAATATGGGAGATCCCAAATTTAGGAAAACATTTCTGTCGGGCCGTGTTGACTCATCTGAAGGGAGCCAATAGACATGGGACTGAGATATCTTTAGAAAACGCAGAAACATGGTACAGTGTCCATTTTCCACACTTGTACTACATGGAGACAGCGCCGGCTTTTGGGAAATTGGAAATTCACGACCGCTACTGTGAAGACTGCGACGACTAGAGCGGATTTTTCTTACAATAAATTGCAAGTTATTCCCTCGGGAGCTATGTTTCCTTTGGGTATTGATTAGTGGAAGATCTTCTCCTGAAAAGTTGGACATGAGGGCCGAGGCATTTAAGCCTTTCAAGGGGAGAATCACACTTGTTTTGTGGCTTTTTAGGAATAGTTGATGGACAACTATAGGAATCATATAGGAATTTTCATTATAGGAATGAAAAGACAGCGCTGGCTTAGGGAAATACGGGCATACAGGAATTCACCACTGACTACCCTTCATAAGCAGGAGACACTCTTCTGAAGAGAACGGAAAGAGAAGGAACTGAGACATCTTTGACCGTACCGTTTCCCATTTCTACACCTGTACCTCATGTGGTTGGAACGCTAGAATCAGATAAAATAGAAAAATGAATCGCAGGACCCACCGTTAAAATAGATAGGGATGAAAATGGCAATGAAGATATTGATATATGACGTGGAAGGTAATTTCTCACAATAAATTGCAATAGATCACCACAAAAGGCATATTTCCTCGGGGTATTGATTGGTGGGAACATCATCCTCTCCTAAATTTTCCACGTGTAGGTCGAATCATTAATTAATTGAATGACGACAACCACACTTCTTGTGTTGCTGTTGACGATTTGTTGTTTCAGAACTAATTTATTATGGAAATATTTAAGCAGCGCCGGCATAAGGAAAATATGGGGAATCGGAAATACATGTCAAACTACAGGATATCCTACAGGTACCTGTCGACCTTCTGTTGATGGTAACGGAAAGAGATAGTGCTTAGACTTAGGGGACTTGGACTAAGTATGGTACAGTGTCCACTTTACACATTTTTGTCGCATGGAGTCATCTCTTGGGGGCCCATATTTATGGATAGTGGATTGATATCAAGATTTCATTAGAGACGACGATGAAGACGGCGATAACGAAGTGTTTTTTTACAAGAAATCGTAATAGACCTCTCCATAGATATGTTTCCTTAGGGTAATGATTGGCGGTAACGTCATCTCCTGAAAAGTTCGACATGAGGGCGAACGTATTTTAGCCTTTTGTAGTGACAACGTGTTAACGTGGAATACAGGATATAGAAAATACCCTATACGGCCAATGTACAAGTAAATGGAGACTGTGACGAGGAGGAAGCCAATGGTGCAATGGAATTTTTGCAACAAAATTTGCAAGATATCCCCTCAGGAGGTATGTTTCCTTTGGGTATTAACTGGTGGGAACGTCATCTCCTGAAAAGTTCGACATTTTCACGAATTTATTCTAGAAATTAGAAGACAGCGCTAGCCATAGGGAATTGGAGAAATCGGAAATACACGATCTTCCGGTCAGGCAGTGTTGAACCTCATCCGAAGTGGAAGGAAAGCAATGGAACTGAGACATCTTCGACTGAGTTTAAGTATGCTACTTTTTCCATTTATACACTTGAAACCCTAAATGGAGTCAAGATGCTCTAAATTAGAGGAAATAGAATATTCCCGTGGAGGACATTTTGAAATGTCTAATGGAGTTGCGGACTGCAAGGACGATGACGAATATTTTTATAATGACGAAAAGAAAGCACGATGAGGACGACAAGGATTAAGATTATTTCTTACGAGAAATTGTAGGTTATCCTCTCAAAAGGCATACTTCCTCATGGTATATATTGGTGGGAACATCATTCTCTCCTAGGAGAAATCGAAAACGATGACAACCTTCATGTCAGACAGTGTTGACCCTCGTGTGAAGTGTAAGGAACGCAATAGAACTGAGACATCTATGGTACTGTTTCCACTTTTACACTTGTAACTCTACATGGAGTCAGAATGCTCGAAATTATAGGCGAGAGAATATTACCGTGGAGGCCCTTCTGAATTGTCCAATCGAGATTTGAATGACTTCGAAGAGGATGGCGGTGGTGAAGGAGTTTTTTATAATGGCGAAGAAAAGACGATGACGACGACGAGGATGAAGATTATTTCTTACAGGAAATTGCAGGAGATCCTCTCAGGGGTATAATTCCTCCGTTTTTTGATTGTTGCCCATCCCACCTATCATCTCCTCTTTTCCATCTCATTTTTTCCATTCATTTCTGATTCACAGCCAAAACTCCTATTGCTCACCACACTTCGTTTGTCACCCCACTTTTCCCTCCAACCCCCCTCCTTCCTTTGAATTTCGCTGGACGATGATGCTTGATTTCTTGCATGAATATGTTTCGCTTGCGTTCAAGTGTAAATTACAGTGAACGGTTTTTACCCTTGTTTGTTTTCTGTCAAGTCATGTTACTAGCATTTGACAGCACGTTCTCGGCCATTTCAAACAGGGAATTTTGAATGGAGGAAAAGAACAAGGAATAGGTAAAGTGTGATTTTGCACGTCAAGGCGTGCACCCAGGAAAAATCGCAAATTCCCGGTCCCGTCGGACTTTTTTCAAGTCTAATTTTCCTTGGGATGAAGGAAAGGAATTAAATTATTATTCCGATATATACTTGCTACATCAAACCAGCGTAAAATTGCGTCAATTCATTCAAAGATAACTCAGACCGTTAATAGCTATTCGACAAAAATCTTCAATTATGCTTAACCCAGTGAAATGGAAATGGAAAGAGAACGGCAGCTACCTCAAACAGTAATTGTTTTGGGGAAACTAATGACCGGTAATCATTTTGTTTATACCGATGGGAGTGATGGGAAGATGAAAATCATGAGTCACACATTAAATTACTTTGGTGAGCGTAAGTTCTTTTATGGAGAATGTTGCAGATATTATTATACGTTCTCGCCGTTTGGAAGGGCGATAATAATCAGGAAATTTTCATCCTAGAAATGGTGGCACGAGGAATTCGTTTGACAATTATTTGATAACACGATCTCATCTTGAATGGAAAGAAAAGAATGAAAACAATTGAACAACTCGCTCGAACTCCTCCATCGAATAATTCCAATAAAGTGGCTTGATTTTCACTCGATCCTAACCGAGTGCACCAATTGGATCGTACGAAGCGAGTGATTATCCCCTCCAGAGTGTAAGCCAAAACAATTCATCAAGAATCCTTATGTTTGTAGCTCAGATATATTTATTTTTGAAGTTTGTACGTGTAAGTTATGCTTTCTGCTTTCGTTCTGTTTTCTAAATTCGGTTATTAATATTTTTAAGAGATTTCTTCCCAACCCAAGGTGGTCTTATTCTTATATACCAGGGCGTCGAGTATGGTTCCATCATGATGGAATAAATGCCTAACCAATCGAACAACTTTTCGATTATTTTTTTCAATTGACTGTCCCATCACAAGTACTCTGGCACATTCACGGAAAAGTGAAAGGAGCCACGGAGGAGGTATATATAGACGACCAAAAATTGCACTCCCACACTTCGACCCGAAGACGCCTGCAGGACAGCTGGCGAAACTGTCGTCGAGATGAAGACAACGCGCGCCCAACTAGCCGCGGGGCCAACTCGCCGCGGGCATTTTTTAAATACGTTTAGAACTATGAAATTACTCGTTCTTCGCAAGGGTTCTAATTAGCTGTCAATATCATAGAAAGAAGAAACTAAGAGATCTGCTAAATTTTACGGTAAGACCATAGCACCACTTCATAGAAGCAATTAATCCTTGTTAACCCTTGATTGGTTTCGTGGGGTCGATATAACTGCAGGTGATATACTTCCTTCGATAAAACATAAGCTATTTAAGATATTTATATGGCAATTTTTTACTTATATAAATAATTTTGCACTACATTTATGATCTGATAATTTCGTTAATTTTGAGAAACTAAAGGTATGCAATTAATGCGGTGTTAACAAATTACAAAAATCAATTTAAATAATTATTTATTAAGCATTATATTTATTTTAGGCGATGATCATTAAATTAATTCATAGTCAGTAATGAATAATTCATAGTAAGTACTAGGCGCAGAATGAAAAATACTATCCGAGAGTTAATGGACTACTAGAATTTTGCTATATAATGATATGTACTGTATAATGATATGACAAACCAGTTTTGTCAATTCCACTGTTTAAAAGCACTTAATTTTAGCAGTTAACAAATTTACGAATTTAATAAATTAAATGATTACTTAATAAACATAATAATCGTATTTTTTTGGTCGAGATTGAGACTAAAAGTTTCTTCCTCCGTCTATCCGATGAACCCTAAAGATCAAATCATGCTGATCACCAACTAAAAATAATTTCCGAAACAAATATTTTGGTCTATATTTCTATCTCTCCCTAATATTTTTATATTATATAAATATAACTATTCTGCTTACTTTAAACATTCAGGATCACAGTTTATAAATTAATAAAAATAATTTTTTAAATATTTTCTCAATGTTTAAATCAGGACAAACACAATTACGAAAAAACATTTTTCTAATACGAGAAATCGATTCTTATAATACATTTCACATTATAATAAATAAACATTTATATTTCATTATTGACGAGTAAGATTATGGTAAATTTTACTTCTTTATTACATTCGGGATTTGATTATTTTCCGCATTAATTGTCTCATAGAAATGTATCCTTATCTCATTTCTGCTTTCCAACCAAAGGTGCAGTAAGCTGAATAAAAATATTGAAAACGGTTGTAAATAATAATAGTTATATATTTGTTAAAAATTGTTGTCAACAATTAATATTTTTTAAAATTCAATTAGAAAATGGGGTATCAGTTCCCAATGGTAAGATTATGCCGATAGAAGTATGCTGGAAGGGCATTTGTCAGAAGAAACCTTAGCGCATTATTGGAGGAATATCTGGAGCACACTTAGAGAAATTGGCTGCCCTTACGGTGTTTGTGCAAATCCAAGGACATTCTGAAAGGGACGAGAAAAGGAATCTGGAACGGTTCGAACAATTGGAGTATAAACTCCATATAGAGATACAACGTCTCCGGAAGAAATTCGGCTGTCGATCATCATTCACACAGCGTAAGGGGAAGATACATTACCGGAGATGTTAGGTGACACAACATGCAGTAACCCTAGCGAATAATTTAATCAAGGGATTCTCCTTATGTCTGTGGTCACTGAAAGAACTCTGCATCCTGAATAGAATCGTCTGAATGGAGGGGACGTACAAAGAGTCGATTCTCGAGATATTCGCATTTGGAAATGCACGTGGAAATTTGACGATGTACAACTAGACATGGGCGCGGTCTTGATTTTGGTCAGCGGCGGCGTAGGGGGAAAATGAAACCGGCGGCGGCGGCGTAACGGCGTGAACGCCGAATGTTTAATCGGCGGCGGTGGCGCGGCGTAACCGGCGCGGCGCGTAAAATTCCGTTCGTATACAGCGGAAAAAGAATGAATAACTCGAATTATTTTATTATAATTTTATCATAACTATGAAGAAAATGTAGAGTTATCTTGAATACTACGCAGCATAGTGAGCTAGAGTCGAAAAAACCTGGCCAAAAAAATCTTTTTTTTTAGTGCGGACTTCAGTACTGGCCATTCTTGAATAAATCCTGAGTTTACAACCAAATTATTTGCACTGATGTCTACGCATTAAAATTCTACAGGGAGTCAAAATTGACCAAAATTCACAAAAAATGCCGGTTTTAGAATTTTCTCAAAATACTTCAGCTTCAAGCCAATACTGAGCCCCACAATCACCGGGTAAAAATCAATGCAGTGTTATAAATATTTCTTTATGCTTCATTATGATTTGCTTAAGTGATCACAGTTGAATATTTGATTTATCAATTCAACAGAATAGTGAACCTTTGTTATACAGCCAATTTTCACATAAAGCGAGGAAAATAGTAGTGACCTACTATGATGTACACGGGGTAACTAATGGCACTATATTCATCTAAGCTCTATGAACAGTAATTGAAATAAATATCTGTGACAATTTGCGACGTCGAAAAATAAACCAACTTTTCGTTGGGGATGCAGAGCCTTATCCTGAAAGGTGGATGGCCACCCTCCATGGTGATCTTATTTTTTAAAGGACGGGGGAACGCGCTTCTAAATGCTTATGTTTCGGGTATTAATAGCTTAAACAAAATATTTTAGTAACTACTATAAGTACAAATAGATGATAAGATGAATTAAAAGTTATCACACTTTATCCGTTATACAAAAGTAAATTTTTCAGTAATGCATCACTGCTATGTTGGTGAAATTTTCACTGTATGCAACATATCATTAAAAGGCAAGAATTATTTCCTTTCATCTTACAGTCATACCAAAAAGTCATAAATATCTGTTAAAATCCCAGACTACGTGCGCTCGACTCTTCTTCTTCACAAAATTACAGACAATTTATTCACTCCTTGTAGAGAAGTTAGCAATGCATTCAATATTCTAAAGCTGTGTGATAAATCAACAATGTCAATGACCTTGCTTTTAACTTTTGCGCTGAAGTCCTAACACTTGCCATTTAATTTTCCATGTTCTCCTTTTTATAGTTTTACTTCTATTTCTCGGTCTGAAGGCACGTCTTGTGGTATTTATTCTGCATTGTCTTCAAAGAGTATCCCTATTTATTTTTTATTAATTTAATAGTACAATGTAATAGAAAGACTTATCATCTGCCTTACGTATAGCTAAGGTTGATTATAACTTCTTGCTTGTAGCTTGCGATCGTCTCTTTTTCTTCATGGGATGAGCGAATTATCTCTTTCCCATTGAAAAGTGATATTTTCTCTTTCCCAGATGTTTTGAGTATCATTCACCTTATCTCTGCTATGAGAGACAGTCCCAAGCGTTCTTCATTGACGACGAAAACTGCCCTCTGCGTTATTCGAGCATCAAAGATGAACAAATAAATTAATCAATAGATCTTTAATTATGAACCCGATAAATTCTACTAAACCTGAAAACAATGTATTGGTTCAAATTAAATGATTGTAACAGAGTTACAATCTTCTACTTCTAACAAAGATAAGTTAACAAAGACCCATTCAAAGTCCGTGTAAGCTGATATGTTGACGTTAGTCGAGATCGTCCATAATCCCCTGCAGCTGTAAATCACCCTCAGCCGAAATAAGCTGTAACTTCGTAAACATGTGGAATATTTACATCATACCAAGAGCATTAGCTAAAAGTTTTTAATATGTTAAAAAAATTAAAAATTTGTCGATTTTTTTTAAATATCAGGGTGACCTACCCCTTTAAGTTGCATTTCTTTCTCTTATCCTCTCTCTGACCCGCCGTTTTAAGGAAAACAAGCTCTCGTAAGGCGCTGTCTGGGAATGTTATATGCTGAAGTTATTGAAATGTGGTCATGCGAAGTTTCAAAGTCCGCATTCGAAAAATTATTTTATTATTTTCTCCAACCTTTTTACGATCCTAGCTCGCTGTACGCCGTGAAGGGGGTTAATTTGGCAAATAAAAATTTAGCAATACGCTGCATTCCTTATTTTCACAAAAGCATGCTAATTTTAATTACTGTTTAAAGAGTGGTATCACAAATTGGGCACATACGTACGTACGTACAGCCAGTAGAATAGCGATCAATCGAAGAACTGTTGAAGGGAATTAGTTTTAACATCACATCTGCGCCACATTTTTCAAGTATGGAATCCAGGCATTGACGTCCTGTCAAAATTTACAGAAAATGCTAAAATATATAAATGATTAAGGCAAATCAAAAAAATGTTGGTTTAAACTAAAAAAAGAATAATAAGCAAATGAACGGATAAGAGGAATGTAAAATGAAATAAATATATTAATAAAGACAGCAATAGGTTAAACTCTGTGAACGAAATCTTTGTACAAGGCATAGTTTTCGTGGATGTATTTCATTTTATCTAAACGCTGTGGCTCTAGTCTGCTTTTCTTAGCATTGAGAGTGAGCTCACAGATACTAAAACTCCTATCAATAGGAGTGCTTGTGGCAGGGATACGCAAGAACGTAGAGCCACTGTAGAGCGTGAAGGCATAGATTCGTCAGGACCGCTGACATTCTGCTTCTAAAAAAAGAAAATTAGCCGCATTTTAACAGCTACACGGCGAGGCATATTGACAAACTCGTGATTGCAGATCAACTCTAGCGAAGCTCATTTTACGTGAGCTGAACAACGGTTCATCGTCCACTTGTTTTTTATAGTCATGCCGAGGTCACAACCGAAGCTGCGCGGACACACGAAGCACAAGTTATCTAGCAGTGAGAGTGGTGTTTTCGCGAAAATTAATCCTAATCGTAACTCGTATCGATATCACGTATAACTCAGTGCCCTGATGGAAAGCCCGAGATGAGCTCTATCAGTTCAATGTATATCTCTTCGAACTACTTATCAGCACATTTTCGACTGTGGGACTATGTTTTTAAACAAAGTCCCACAGTCGAAAATCCACGCCGCTCCGCCGCGGATAAAATTTCCAGCGGCGGCGTGGCGGCGCGCCGTAGTTTTTTCTTCGGCGGCGGCGGCGCGGCGTAATCGGCGCGTCGCCCACCTCTAACAAAGTCCCACAGTCGAAATTCCACGCCGCGCCGCCGCGGATAAAATTTCCAGCGCCCACCTCTATGTACAACATCTCCTAAGTCCAATCATGCTTGATGGAGGAGATTACTTTCACACGTTGATGATGATGGGATAGAATTATAAGGGAAGGATTACGGGAGAGAGAGGAATGCAGGTTGGGACAAGCTTCACCCCGAACGGATGGGGGCGAAACAGAGGCTCGCGGCGGCAGGGTCGCCATGTCCCTGAAGTAGGTCTGTTCTTACCGGGACCGTAAGAAGTACCCACCCGCTACCGGAGAAAGAAAAACGTGCTTAAACTGCTAGGGTGAGAGAGATGGCACTCAATGCTAGAATGACGGACGGATGCAGAGCTTTCTGTCACGGGAAAGAATGACGTAACGTAGATGCGATAGATTGTTCCTCCTGCTGTGATATAGTGGTAACGATATATCTGGTGACCTCAGAATGTCGAATAAAGGATGAAAAAATATGCTGAGAATTTTCAAGTGGAAGAGGGCTTATCTCTTGAAAGCAATACAGCAAATTTGGTGAATGAGATCTTTCTGCTGACATACATATTTGGTAAAAGTTTTAAGCAAGAGAAAAGGAGATGTACTTATCATCGTGAACTTAGACGCCTCAGAGATAATGAAATTTGACAACTTACACAATATGAATTATGAGACCTAAGAAACCATTTGAGACACCCTAGGCAACATCAATTAAGAGAACTGGGATATCAACAGAAAAAATAGATAGAGAATCATTCGAAATCCATATTCGTGTTACATATGTGACAAGCAGTTCCGATCACAGCTAAAATACTCATTCTGTTATTCATAAAAATAAGTAATTCTGTACTTATTGTGAGCTTATGGACGAAAGGTTAGATGGAAGGAGAGAATTTTCAGTCTCAACCTTGCCTTAATAAAGACCTTATGGATAAAAGTCTTAAAAAATACTCAATACTAAAATTTAGTCAAATTTAGAGCTTTTCTCGTGCAATATATGTGAAAATTCTTTCAACATGAATCATGCCGAAACAATACACTCATTTACAAGAACTTACTCATGCTGTGATGTTGAAAATGCATCGAACATGAAGCGGAATAGGACTAAGCACTGATATATTTGAGAAATAATTAAAAATCATTAGAGATCCTCTTTTTTGTTGACTTTTTAGTCTCTGAGAAAATAGTTGTATTGATGTTGGAGGGCAAATGAGGCCAGGGCCTAAGTGTATGTTGGAAGGCGGATTCTCGGAAAAGCTCGGAAGCGTGGGTCAAACATGTAACTCCGAATTAAAGCGTGGAAGGCTGCAAGGGTGCAAAGGAAATGGTCAGGGCCGCACAGGGTCAGCGGCACCCACGCTAACCCCTTCCACCACCCTGCCACTCCCTAAAAATTGACTATATAAGGCTGTGCATTTTCCTACTCTGCACCTTCTTCCCTCCTCCTTTCCTTTCCCTCGCCATCGTAGGCTGCTCCCCGTTGGACGTCTCGTTGGCTGCATCCTTTCCCTCGACCATCGCAGGCTGCTCCCCGTTGGACGTCTCGATGGCCGCACCCTTTCCCCCCGGTATTCCGTTTGCTCCCCGTGGACGTACGGAATACCCGGGCTCCCTCAATTCCATCCCGGTCGGAAAGTGCACAGCCGGTTAGTGTCCCCGTGCACCGCGAATAGACCTGCGCTTCCGGGCGAAAACCGTGAGCTCCAACCGCCGCCCATAGTTAGTAGAATAAAAGGCTTAACCTAGAATGACGTTGTCATTCTCTCTTCATTCTTTCCCTCCCTTCCTTATGCCGTGTCGCCAAAGCGGGCGATACGACATTAATTGGTGTCAGGTGCTCCGAACTCATTGCTAGTATCCCTTTTCGCGGATGTAAAATAGTTTGCAATTGTTTTATTCTTCTTGCTTAATTTTCCACAACACCGACTTATTTAATAATTGCCTTTGTTTTTGGGACAAACTTTTCGGAAACTTTATTCGATTGTAACTACCGGAACTATTTTTTTTTCTTTTCTCCCGTGTTTTATTAATACGATATCGAATATGGCTGACCCATCATTTTCGTCCCTCAACCCTTTTTTGAATACTTGGGAATGCAGTCCGAACAATTCAGCCATGCATTTAATTGACTTTTCCCATACAGTTAATGTGATCTCTCCCTCAGCCGACGTTCCATCTCCTCCTAATAGTTCTCTAATAACAGGGAATCATGTAAAGCAAAGTAATATTTTAGGGAATCAAGTGTTTTTTATCCCCACATTCACCGGAGAAGATGAAACTTCGGTTGAATATTTTTTGCAATGTCTGCGAATTACCGGTGAACTGAGCGGTTGGACGGAGACTCAATCCCTTAGTGTTGCTCGCTTGCGTCTTCAAGGCTCCGCCGCAGAATACGTTAATGAGAATCCCCACATTACGGAAAATTTCGACGCGTTTTGCAATAATTTACAAAGACGATTCTCACTTAAATTATCATCCCTTACTCTCGAGCGCATGTTTTCGGGATGCTTCCAAAAACCGCTGGAATCGGTATCGGATTATTCCACGCGGCTTAGGAAAATCGCAAGGCACTTGCAAAGTACTTTCGCGAATCCCAACTCCGAAGCAATCAAAACCATGATGGAGGGAAGGCTCCTATCGCAATTTCTCGATGGACTTCGAGGGGAAATAGGAAGATTCGTGTCTGTACGCGCCCCAAAAACCTTATTGCAAGCGGAGGAGTTCGCGCTAAAAGAAGAGGCAAATTTGCGCAGATATTCCGTCCAACAATCATGTTTAAGTGCTCCTCAGCCCCAGGTTAATGCCATCTTTGGACCAGATTCATTTTCAAACCCCTTTTTCCCAACGATGATTTCTAAACCGCAGCCGTACGCGCAGAATTCGTCTGGTCCGTTTCCCAATCCTTTCCTCCAACCCTCCCACACGCAACCGATGTCAGGCCATGTAAATTCGCTACAAGGAGATTATACGGCATCGTCTCATATCACAACATCGCGAGGGACGCCAAAAGTTCCACGAGGGGACAAATGTAGGCGATGTGGAAGAACAGGACATATCAGTCGCCTTTGCCGCTCTCGTCTTAATTGTTTTTGCTGCGGAGATCCTAATCATTTTGCGAGAGATTGCCCGCAAATACTCTGTGGGATATGCCGCCAACAGGGCCATCGGCCAATTAATTGCCCCACCAAGGACAGACGGGCGACGGGAAACGCACCAACCCCGACCGGCAGGTCGGGCCAGAATTAATCTTATCAATTACTCCAGAGGCCGGAGTTATGTTGAATGGAAAGATCCTAGGCCGCGATTGCAAATTTTTAGTAGATACAGGCGCTGCGGTCACTATTGTGCATAAGAGGATCTTCCCGTTCCATAAGTTAGGAATCTCTCCATACGAAATTCCAATTAAGAGTGCTTCTGGCCATCGTCTCTCCGTTATGGGACAATGTCTTCTCCCCATAACCATCGAAAACAAGAAATACCAACACGACGCGCTTATCATCGACTTAGAAGACACAGAATACGACGGAATACTCGGTTTAGATTTCATGAAGACATACGACTGTAGTATCTGTTTACGTCAATTAATTTTACGGATAGGCGGCAATCGTGAGATCAAGCTGCATCAAATCAGGAGGAAACAGCCCTATATAGATCTGATCTCATTTGACGGCGTTGCGAGTATTCCAGAAGAAGAGGAGAGAGAAGCGCAGCCATCGCTACTAGATCGCGAGGATTTCGAAGAAGGCCTGATTGCGTTAGAAGATCCAATAAAAGGTTTTATCACGACACCTCCTTTAATACCTTCAGAAACTCAACCGAAAGGCAAAGCGAATTTGGGAAATGTGAGGAATTCTGCCCTCCTCGAAGAGGATTTGATTAGTTTTGAGGATAATTCTATGGAAGAAAGAGACTTATCACAGAGTGGAAAAGCTAAGATAGAGAGAGAAAATTATGTAAATATTACAGACGCCACGATATTGGTAGGACCAAATGCGGAAGATGTCGATGAAGTCGCGGGTTGGACCGTAGCCCATAAAAAATAAGGAAAGGGCAGGCGATGTTAACTCCCCGTATATGGATTCGACGGACGTCAGTGAAGACGCGGGTTGGACCGTAGCCTCTCATAAGGAAATAGGAAGAGGGGCAGGCGATGCTAACTTCCCGTGTACGAATTCGGCGGACTTCGTTGGAGCAACGAGTTGGACCGTAGCCCATGTAAATAAGAAAAGGGCAGGCGATGCTAACTTCTCGTTGAAAGATACTGCAGGCATCGAAGGTGAAGCGGGTTGGACCGTAGCCCATGTAAATAAGGAAAGGGCAGGCGATGTTAACTTCCCGATTAGGGATGCTGCAGGTATCAGCGGTGTAGCGGGTTGGACCGTAGCCTCTGTCAAGGAAACGGAGAGAGAGGCAGGCGATGCTAACTTCCCGCAGGAAAATCCTACCAATATCGACGATTCGCTGGGTTGGACCGTAGCCTCAGGAAGAGTAATTGAAGAAGAGGCAGGCGATGTTAACTCCCCAACGGATGCGTCAAGGGAGAAAATAGAATCAGGATACTTAGCTTTTCCACGTGTGATAGATCGGAAGAAAAGAAGGATGGCAACAATAGAAGAAGAAGATTATTCCTCTCAATGCTCTAATCTTACCATCAATTATTTAGAAAAGAATAGGGAATCCTCAAAAACATATCATCGCTTGAATCAGATAGAGGGCGAAGAAGAAGTCTATTTAATGGAAAAAATTCGAGTGCCTCCGTTTTCCATCGTTCTTACTACCGCTAGAAGCAATCGACTCGCGAGTAAGGAAATTCTCCTCCTCAATAACAGACAGGAAATAACCATATTACCGGTGTTAGCCCGAATAGCAAGGGATGGCACAGTTCCGGTGTTGTTAATGAACGATAATTCCCAGACGCAGGTTATTAAGAAGGGATCGGCAATCAGAATAGCTATGATCAAGGAAGAGGATTTACCCTCCACGGTGAATGAACTACACGCAGAAGAATCAGAATTGTGGCCTGAACCGCCGGTTCAATCAGATTTATTATCCCTCTTCGACTTCGGAGAAACGCCGTTGGATATCATTACCCCTTTAAAGGAACTCATTATAGAATTTAAGGACATATTTGTCCATGAAAATATTTCATTGGGATGTACCCATCTAATTAAACATACCATAGACGTTGGGGATGCAAGGCCGATTAAAAAACAGCCATACCGGGTGCTGCACGCGCTAAGAGCGATCCTAGAGAAGGCCATTAAGGAGATGCTAGCGCAAGGTGTTATCTCTCCCTCGACGAGCCCGTGGGCCGCTCCTATAATATTGGTTAAGAAAAAGTCATTGGAAGGTGAACCGTTGCAATATCGACCATGCATAGACTTTCGGGCATTAAACGGTGTTACGAAAAAGGAAGTCTTCCCTATTCCAAATATGGACGAGTCTTTTGATCAGTTGGGAGGAGCCAATTATTTTTCCACGATGGATCTGTGCAGCGGCTATTGGCAAGTCGAAGTGGACGAGAAGAGTAGAGAATACACCGCCTTTAGCACCCCAGATGGGCACTTCCACTGTAATCGAATGGCTTTCGGACTTGCCAACGCTCCCTCAACGTTCATGAGATTAATGAGTACGGTTCTGGAGGGCCTAATAAACCGTGGATGCGTATTCTATTTGGATGATGTTCTTCGCTACGATCGCACTCTTCAGGAACACATTTCGGGGATCAGAGAAATATTTGGTAGATTAAGGAAGGCGAATTTGAAATTGAAGCCTCAGAAATGCAAATTTTTCCAGCCGCAAGTTAAATTCCTTGGCCACGTTATCTCCGCGCATGGTGTACAACCGGACGAGGACAATGTCAAGGCAATAAGAACATTTCCAGTACCGAAAAACGTCAAGGCAGTACAATCCTTCTTGGGACTCGTAGGGTATTATAGGAAGTTTGTGCCAAATTTCGCGAAACTCTCCAGTTCACTTACGAAACTGACCAGTAAAAACGTAGACTTCGTATGGGAAGAAGAGCAGCAGCAGGCGTTCGAATCCTTACGGTTGTGTCTAATCACCTAACCTGTGCTGCAGTTTCCAGATTTCTCGAAATCATTTATCCTAACCACGGACGCCTCTCCTTCGGCTTTGGGAGGGGTGCTTTCGTAAGTATTCGCGGACGGGGAACACCCTGTTGCATGCGCCAGCCGGCAGCTGCATAAGGCGGAAAGATCGTACTCTGCGACGGAGCTGGAATGCCTGGCCGTGGTGACCATGGTAAAGAAGTTTAGAGTTTATCTTCTGGGAAACCATTTTGTCCTGCAAACCGACCACAAGCCTCTCCGGTGGCTTATGACTCTCAAGGAACCAAAACCACGGCTGGCTAGGTGGATAATGGAACTGAGCGAGTATACGTTTGATGTGCAGTATCGACCTGGTAAAACAATCTCGCATGCAGATGCACTCTCCAGGATTCCCCCCTCGATAGCCGCAATAGACACGGTAGGAGTAGATTTTGAGCCAGTGTGGGACAAGGAGAGGATAGCCAGGGAACAAAGATCCTGCCCTGGACTGCAGGAATGGCAGGATAGGGCGAGAAAAAACGACCCTAGTTATTTCCAGGATGAATTGGGGGTCCTGTATAAGGTACATGTAAAAACGCCGGAACCTCAGTTCGCGATATGCGCTCCAAAGTCTATGCGCAGGTACATACTAGAACGCTGTCACGATAATCCACTCGCCGGCCACTTGGGTTTTAACAAGACCTTGGACCTCGTACAACGGCATTTCCACTGGGACGGTTGCTACACCGATACGCGTGACTACGTCCAAAGGTGCCTGGCGTGCAAAAAGCGTAAAGCAAGGAGCAAGGACATACCGTTCCAGTCGGTCACTGAGTCTACCTTCCCCCTAGAGAAATTGGCATTGGACATCGTGGGACCATTGCCCATATCGGAGCGAGGAAATAAGTATATCCTGACGTGCCAAGATGACTTTACCAGGTACCCGGAAGCAGTTGCGATCCCTGATCAGTCAGCGGAAACGGTGGCCAGAGCGTTCGTGGAGAACATAATCTGCCGCCATGGTGCACCAAAATACCTTCTGACGGATAGAGGTGCAAACTTTACGGCCCAGCTGATGCAGAACGTATGCCGAATCCTAAGGGTGAAGTCCATCGCTACCTCCCCGTACAATCCGGCGGCCAACGGTCGTTTAGAGCGTGCTCATCAGTCCTTTGCCGCGATCATCTCCCATTACGTCTCCCAGGATCAGAGAGACTGGGATGAGCAGTTGAACTTCGCACTGTTTGTGTACCGTAATGCGAAGCACAGGACTACGGGCTTCAGTCCTGCCTACCTAATGTATGGGCGAGAATTGAACATGCCATGGGATTCAATTCTAGAACCAGCTCCACCATCCTATGCCGAAAACCCCCCTTACGACGTTACTCTGCGTAGTAGGCTACGAATGGCCCACGAACGAGCAGCGGAAAACAACAGACGTGCAGTGACCTCAGAACATCAGAGGCATAACCAAGGCTTGGAGCTGAATCCCTTGGATCCGGGGCAGATGGTGCTCCTTCGTAACCTGGCACTCTCGCAGGGGCAAGGAAGAAAGCTCGCATCTCGTTGTGTCGGGCCATACAGGGTGGTGAGGAGGCGGAGTCCGGTCACCTATGACATTGAAAATCTAGTGACCGGGCGCCGAAGTATAGCCCATCTACGAAATCTCCTGCTCTTACCCCCTGACCCGGAGGAAGGTTTTTCCCCTACGGGAAAACCAACTGTAGAGATGAGTCAGCCCCGTCCCTCGCCCGCAGCTGATGCGCCCCAAACGGAGAGTCGCGAGGCAGTTGGCAGCACCCAAGCAGGCCCGCCGCCGCGATACAACTTGCGGCCCCTGCCCGGCAGGAAAATTAGATAATATAGATATATAACATTCTATTGCAGTATGGCACCCAGAGAGGAGGTGATGCGGAGGAGGTACATCCGAATTTTCGGAAGCCCTCTGGCGGGACTAGACCCTACCTCGCCGGAGGTCGTGGCCGAGGCTCATCTGGAGCTCCTCCGAACACCGGAGCACCCCTTCACTCCTGGGAAGTCGCTTTCCGGGAGAGATTATCTCGAGTCACAGCCGGCGAGGGTGCGCCGCGACCTAATGACGTGTTTCGGCGACCCCGTTCCAGGGGAAGGGACCGAAGAGGCGCCACCCACACCAGGGAAGATGCTCGAAGAGGTGACCTCCTCGACTACGCTGACTCCTAAACCAAGGGAGCCCGGAAACATCCGACCATGCAGGAAGAGGCACAGCCGGAAGATGAGGGAGATAAACAGGCTTAGAAAGAAGCTCCGGCTGGCTGGGCAGGAATCCGCTCCCTCGCGCAGCGAGTGATGTGTGTGTGTGTAGGATTCGGGTGAACTTTAGTGGAAAAAATATGATGTGAATTCTCTTTTAATAATTTTTGAATGTAGTGTATGTAGTGACCTGTGAATATCGAGACAGAGGACTCGGACGATGAACTATTAAGGGTGTATAATTTTTTTTTTATTTCTGGAAGTGTAAACATTTTTTTTTATTAATTTTTTGTGTATCCAACTTTTCCCACCCCTGGTCTCAATTGCTGCCAGGGTGATGTTGGAGGGCAAATGAGGCCAGGGCCTAAGTGTATGTTGGAAGGCGGATTCTCGGAAAAGCTCGGAAGCGTGGGTCAAACATGTAACTCCGAATTAAAGCGTGGAAGGCTGCAAGGGTGCAAAGGAAATGGTCAGGGCCGCACAGGGTCAGCGGCACCCACGCTAACCCCTTCCACCACCCTGCCACTCCCTAAAAATTGACTATATAAGGCTGTGCATTTTCCTACTCTGCACCTTCTTCCCTCCTCCTTTCCTTTCCCTCGCCATCGTAGGCTGCTCCCCGTTGGACGTCTCTTTGGCCGCATCCTTTCCCCCTGGTCTTCCGTTTGCTCCCCGTGGACGTACGGAAGTCCGGACTCTCCCTCATTCCCACTCCGGACGAAGGAAAGTGCGCAGCCGGGTAGGATCTTTGTGCACCGCGACCCTCGCGACGACATCAGCGTTCCGCGACGAGACCTGCGCTTCCGGGCTAAAACCGTGAGTCCAACCGCCAACCCCATGTTCAGTACAATAAATCCGGCTTAACCGGGAAGAGCGTTCCTTATTCTCTTTTCATTTTTCCCCTCCCTTCTTTATGCCGTGTCGCCAAAGCGGGCGATACGACATTGACACCAGTGTCTCCTTGAAGGAAGTCTTTATTTTTAGTAAATTATCTTTTTCATAATTTACAGATATTTATGCATTTATTTTTAAGAACCATAGGCGATCATCATAATAATGTGGCAATTGCACGCAAGAGTAATTTAAAGGGTATGGAAGTTCTAACCATGTTCCACAAGTGCCATTCACCAGAAACTCTTACGACAAACCGGCACTACCAAGTAACTGCCAGAAAAATTCAGACTTCAATGATAGCTATCATTGATTCGATACCCCAAAAAGTATAAAGGCCCCAAAAATCCGATATTTCCAATTAGGATACATTGCGCGAATTTTAATAATTTTTTTTGGGCATTCCCGATAAGATAGAAAATCACGGAGGTCCAGAAAGACGGAGTCTTCTGTAAGGATAATTAAAGAAGAGTCCGATAATGAGGGACCCAGGTTGAATGCGAAATTCTCTCATTTAAGATGAATCGCGGCGATTTAAAATAATTTTTGTATTCGTTTTCGATAACATGAAAACATAACACTCGGAGTGAGCAAAAGTCATGAATATGTTTTATATACCCAGGTAAAAGTTTCTCTAATGATATTTGGCTCGATGCCGGATGGCCATTTGCATTCCATCATAAATTCTAGATGGAGATAATGGAATCTTATTTTAAGAACTTTTCGATATGATATCGATTTTCAACTTTTGGTTCCAATGTATCGTTATCTTTATTAAGTCGTAATATACAGCCAAATCTAATCAACAGTCGATTCGGTGAAACATCTTGGACTTGCCCCCTCGAATTACTTAGCTTGGGGTACCTCAAATATGTAAAAGAGAACAACGAAAGTAATGGAGGATAATGTAGAAGAAAAGTAACGGAAGATGATGTAGCTGAAGAGTGAGGATCAAGGAAAGTGATGGGTTCAAGATATGCGATTGAAGTCGTAAGATGTATAGTAGAACGGTTTATGGAAAAAAGAAGAAATGTTACCTATTGCATTTTTGATTTGGAGAAAGCTTTTAATTGCGTGATATGAGAAAATTGATGGAGACACTGAAAAACGAAGGAGCTGAGTGGAGAGAATGAAGGGTGAAAAGAAATTTTTACTGAGAAAAGAGAGCATCGATGAGAATGAGAAACAGCGGATTAGAATGGGTGGAGTTAGGAAGAGGAGTGAGAGTAAGATTTCTAACATTTCTTTACCTATGATGAAGTAAAGGAGGTGGAATGCTGGAAGGAAGGAGTGAATTTAAATAGAAGAAATAAAATCGCTGAAAATTACCTTTCAATAAAATTATCATCTTACAACGGCCTAGAATGTATGTAAGAAAATAAACTTAGAATTTCGCTTGATAAACAATAAAAATTTAAGCTTCCTTCAAAATATCAAAAAAATAAGCATAATTTGAGAATCATCCTAAGATGGAATCGAATTTCATCTCGTCAAATGGTGGTAATTAATTTTGAATTGTTGAAATAAGCTCTGTCTACCTAAATATAAGTCTTATGCATGGTAACTTAGTATGTGTTGTACGAAAATTGTGGATTTCGAACATATGAAGTGCATTAGATACCACGTCGATAGTCAAGTGAAAGTGAAAGGTTAACTGAGGTGACTATAAAAGTTGCAATCCGACGTCTTTACATTTATGTCCGTCTTTATAATTGTTTTTTTTCTGTTGTGTGATTAATAATCTTTATTTAGAAAAAAATTAATCGTAATCAGTAAAAAAATTATTTAAATTTATTTTCATTATAAGTGCATCGCATAACTTTGCAGTATCTACGAATTACTTTTGCGACTAAGATCGTTAGCGTGCAAGCATCATCAGGAAAGGATTGCACAACTCGAAGTATCTCGTAATGATCGTTTCTACAATTCCTGCCATAAAATGCAAATACGCTACCGAAACGACCCATAAAAGAATTAATTTTTAGAAAATACAAAGCTACACTGCTACACTGCTTTACTTTATGAAAATTATTTCAAAATACAAGATTCTAATTTTCTCTAAGCTCATGTGCTCAGGATTTCCCAATCTAATGACCTTTCCCACATCTATTTGTATTTCCCCTTTCTTTTATATCATATAACATTCTTCGCTTTCGTCTCCCACTAGCATCCTACCTTCAGTTGTTTAATTTTTGAAACCCTCTTCTCTCAAAATTTAACTCAGCTATTCCCTTTACCGTCACCTAATTATTTCAATCAAACCCCTTTCTTCAACCATCTGCAAGGATCTCACGCCTGTTTGTCTTTCGTATACAAGTATCTATCTACAAATTATCCTAGTAACATGGCTAGATAAAAAAGAAAAATTGATCCAGGAAGAAGTCGATCACCTGTGACTAAGACTTAATTGTCTTTTATCGTATAGTGATTATTATCGTACTCAATCTAAATTCGTAATTTTTATTAAATGAATTCACGGTAAAGTTTACTCAAAGGTGTTTCACTCATAGCTGTAAGTTGTTAAGTGGTCGAAACACAGTTAACTCTTTAATTTCTTACGAAGAAATACTATCTAAGTACCCACGACGTATAAAACTTCGTTTTATCTATGTGTAATAATGAATAAGTAACACTTCGTAGTTTCCACAGGAAGGATTTTTAAAGTGAATAAAATCTTCCCTGTGGAAGCTACGAAGTGTTACTAATTCATTCTTTCATTATTTCGTTCCACTAAGTAAAACTGGAGCACATTGATTATCTATGTGTATTTCTGTAGATGCTAAGCCTAAAAAAGGTGTGTTATGGATCATCTCAAGTCGTTAAAATCTTCGTCGTAATATTAGTATTGCCCTACAAACGAAGCAAGTTCACCAAAATCTTTCTATCGAAAAAAAATAAATATCTGAAGTCACTCCACAAAGCATTAAGTACCTCAGTTGCATAGCAAGACTATTTATATATTCAATGGGTAAACAATATTTTCAGTAATAATCTCAGAGATTTTAAGTGGTAGAAAAGAATATTAATTTAACATTAATCCATTTGTAATAGCGGTGATAATCAGTAGGATGTTCTTCGTTAAAACACCTCGGGATGAAGAGTTTCTCAAAGAGCTTCAATATTTGCATGTTTGCGCTATAGTTTGTTTCACATGGAATGGAGAGTTAAGCCCGCAAGGGGGCATTCAACAGGTGTCGCATCGTATTCTTACTACGTTCCGACGAGGATAAAGGAGTCATTAAGTGCCTTCATTAAATAAAACACCTCTTCATATCATATCCATTAAACATTTAATTTCTAAACATTTAAGTACAAATCAGAATACAGAAACCTGCAAATCATCTGAGCCCTGCAAAAATATTATTGAATTTCAAACGTTTGCTTTGAAATCTAATATTAGTTAGCGTGAAATCTAACAGTTTTCACAAATTCAGAAGTACCTCTAACATGTACCCACATGAGCTGTCAAGGACAGAGATTTGCAGTTTCACCATGGAATGTTATTTTTCTGTTAGACTGAGATGGGAATGTCTCTGAATAATATAATGGAACGAGATCCTTCTTCGTTACTGACGTCTTCTTCGCAGCTCTTACTCCCGCATTCCAACTTTTGTCCACGCTTGAAGCACCTTTACCACCGTGAATAGCCTACCAGTTTACAGCTAGCACCATTTGAAAGCACTGTTCACATCCAAATCTGGATGATATCCTCACAGTTCTAGTTCATTATCACCACACCGTTCATCTCACACAATTCACAGATTTTGAGTCCTACCTCTCACATGTGCCTTACTGCTGTTTGTTCTCGGTTTTAACAAACATTAAACATATTGTACACATTTGAATGGTAAAATATTAACAAGAAAACATACTGCCTATAAAAACAGGAAAATATCAAGGTGGTAAAATACTCAGGTAGATATTTATTCACTTGCTCAAAGTTTCCAGTCATAAGGGAAAATACCTTTATTCGAAAAAAATTATGCAAGAGAGGTAATTTTTCTGTTTCCGTGAATTAACGATCATTCAAAAGATATAACGAAGGACATTTCTTCATCTGCCTAGCCATATGAGCTTAAAATGCGATATTCTTGGTTTTATCAGACATCAATGCAGACGCATTTTAAAATGCAAGTATGTATGAAGAATTTTTCGTAGTCTTCTGAGTCATGAATTGGGCAGATTAATATCATACTACCTTAGGAATGTTGCAAGGCGCAGCTAAAGATGCTGCATTTTTTAGATTGACTTTGAGAATTTAAAATAAATTAAACAAATGTATGATTTTCTGACAAGTTTATGTATCAATATAATTTATTTCAATTGAATAGTACCATGAGTACCTTTATTTTCTAAAACTCTAAACTCCCTATAGATGATTGTCCTTTATCGAGCATTAAAAGTATTCCATATAAAATGATTTTACAAATTTATTCATCTTAGAGAAGCTACTTTCCTTTTTAAAAAGTTTACCCTCATTTTTTGAAAATTTCTACCGAACAAAATATTTCAATTGTGGAAATACGTTAGTATCTCATGGTCTCTCGAAATAAAATCTCTGTCGAAAACTTTGTGATGAAAATAATGATATAATTACACGCGCTTTCTACGGACTGTTTTGGAATATTTTATCTTTGGTCCTAAGAATTAAAACTCGATACTTGGAAGCCTCGAAATATATGTTGTTGATAAGTGAGAGGAAGAATTTCTACTTCCTGGTATATTGATTCTTTATCGAGACACTGATATTTCATCTAAGCAAAAATTTTGATCCCAGTAGCATTTTATTACGATATGATATATTCACTTGCGTCAGGTTACTAATGGTTGATATAACAAGTGTTGACTGTTAAAAAAATCGCGGAAATAGCTCACTCACTTTCACTGATATTTTCGGAATTTCGGATATTTTTTTGGACTTAGGAAAAAAATTAATACACAAAACCGGCTTGAGCTTCTCAAACGTTTCCCAGTTTTTTACATCGGAAAATATAACGTAAAAAATCGTCTAAATTGAGTTTTTTGCCGTTACTCTTTACACTAATCTAAACTTCGTATATTTGGTAAATTCGTGGAAACAAACCATGATTTATTACTTCATGTATTTTACACTCAGATTAAGTGCCTGGTAATACAGAAATTTTGAATTTAAAATAAAATTTGGCAATTTAGATTGTATAAGTTTCAATCTTGTTTGATTTATCTGAGTTTGAGTTGCAAATAACCCCGTCACAAGGGATTAAAGTTCCATGACAGAGAGCAGTTAGATATCTAAGAACCTTCATTCTTTACCTTCTCGGGACTCCTGTTAATTAAGGTATTCTTTTGTTATTAATTTTAAGTAGCAAGTATAGTTCGAAATAAAGACGTAAGATTTCAGAATTTTAACGCTTTTTCCCTTAATTTTTGTTTCAAAAGATCCGAGGTCCGTACTTAGAGCATTAAAATAAGGTTTGCGTTAAAAGTGTATTCCAATTACAACGACAATACGCAAAGATATTTTATAAAAAACTTCCTGCCTAAATTATTTTACAACTGTATGACATCAAAAGATATGTGAATCTTTTACGTTTTTAAGGTTCGTCTTTATAAACCGTGTTGAATACAGTTCTTTAGCTAAGCCTTGTGTCAACCGTTTTCGACAAATCATGCGGATATATGACTTCTATATCTGGTAATTAGGCTCTTGAGAGACAAGTAGTGAGCTAACTCGCCCTTTGAAGTTTAATGGCTCAGAAGAAAACCCTTATAATTCTAATGAATGGTCTAATAAAGCTAAGCAATACACAGAAAAACAAATGTACATTTCTGGACGTAATAGATAGAAGGGGATATGAAAGAGAATCCACGTGCTTCAAAGAAATAATTAAATTTATAGGAAGGATTACTTGAGCAGGGATATATCAATATCTAACAAATAATTTATAACCTAACAGGATTCACTGAGACATATTACTGTAGGTAACATTGATTCTTAAATAAAATACTGAGTTCTAAAATTACGCTCTAATAGATTACTTTTACAAATCAAAGAATACTGTCGATGGTGGAATGTTACATGGTAAATGAGGGAATAACAGCTTGAAAAATTTGTTTTCATTGATCTTTGTTCATTATTACTCCTTGCAAAACATAAGTGAATTATCAAGGCTAACTCTAAATAGATTGTTTTTTTCTACTCTAGAAACAAAAGGGGATGCTAAATTTCCTTAAGATGCATCCTAATAATTCTCCTCCACTGCTCCTTTGTGCGTGCTTTCGTTCATAAAAATTATTTCAAAAATCTAAATTGAAGAAGAGCAGAGGAAATAAAATGCAAAACGTACTGGCAAATTTCAATAGGTTAAATTATGGCTATTTTTTCCTTTTAATTTTCTGAAATTATAGCATTATTTCAACTGCTCGAAAGTTACGGCTGAAAAGTTCTTCGAGAAAATTCTAAAAGAGAGCGCAATAACATGAGGATTCATATAAGTAGATTTTGAATTACTGGGACAGATAAAACAAAGATCCTGCACAAGGAATCATTGCCGTACCATTCTGAGCGTAAGAAAAGTCGGACCATACTTTAAATTGATTTCCAAGTCAAGGAAAATTTAAATATAATAATTCAAGTTTATTATAGTAATAAAATAATTATATATTATATATATTAATAATCAATATAAATATATTATAATAAATATAAATATACAATTATATATTAAATTACATAAATAAGGTAATAATATATAATTATACATACATAACAATTTTCTGGGAATGTTACATCTGTTAAATTGGCGTTTTGATTCATTCCGTCGTTGCTAATGAATACTGGCAGTGCCCAACAAGTGTTTGGCTTAATCACGCTCTAAGCGAACCTATTCCTGCGAAGGCCTGAGCATAAAAGAACGAAATGAGGGCTGAATAAATTATGGAAATAAACCCCTCTTTTATAAGAGCCTTATAAGGCGGACGGAACATAAGGGTTGAGCAAAACCTTTTCAGTATTTTAATATTTGGAATGTCTTCTTAATATTTGGAATGTCATGAAATACTAAAGGAATTAATCATTGATGTCTGATTCTTTCCAAACTTCCTTCCAATAAAACGATTATTAGCAAATGTTATCAGTAATATGAAATCGTCTGAAGTATCAAAAAGTCAATTCATAGAAAATCTTGCCTTAGCAAATTGATACACATTCACAAATTTCAAACAAAAACTAAAAACCCGCATGATAACTAAGAGCTAATTATAAGAGAACAAGGAACACGAATATTTCATTATGAATTTTCGGAATGAGATTTTAAAGTTTTTACAATTTTCACCACCAAAGTTGCAGCTTATATTCGTCATTGGCATACAAATTTCACACTGTCTACACTAATTTTTACAGTTTGATTGAATGTCTATACATTTTTCCTTTTTCATATTTTTTCCAGAAAAATACAAAATACCATATCAAATCCTCTTTCCCAATTAGAGGATTACCCTCCTCATACTTCAGTTTGTCACACAAAATATAATCTTTTCACTAAGTATCCTCATTATACTTCTTTTTCCAGCAGCCTTCAATATATTCAATAAACAAGATAAAGTGATCACAGTTGTCGGGCATTTAAAACACCGAAAAATATTTTTTTTTTACTTTCTCCTCATATTTATCTACTCCGAGATCCTCCGTACTTAATCAGTTTATAAAACTGTCCATGTAAGAATTTTAACAGCAGATGATACGTAACCAACTCTTTATCCCATTAAACCAGTCCATTAGTTTTTGGAATATATTCGTAATTCTTTTTGTAGGGAACGTCGAAAAGGTATAGAACATCAAGTAACATGGAATCAGATTACTACGGTTTTGTAGAGCCATTGCTCAGGAACGACATTTATAATTTACTATTTACAGAAGAAATTACACAAAATACTTTACGGTGAATATTCTTTGGCTAACTGCTATTCTGATGGGGAGCCTAAGTAATGAAAATCAGAGTTCTTCATTGTCACTTCGGTGATATTTAAAGTTTGTTTTATTTACTACGTAGGCGAAGTATGTTACCTTCTCTTTCATATAAATTTCTCCATTTAAGTTACGCACATTCATCCTTGACGGGTAAGGAGCACTCCACTACGGTGAAACCATAGGGAAATCTGGTATACGAATGTAATAGAATAATAATGGAGGTTACTTGGCGGGATACTTGCTTTCGTAATTAAATACAAATGCTGTGGATTAAAAGAAGGCTCGAACTCCTTGGAGGGCTGGGAATAAAGAAAATGCCGAAGAAAGCTCGGGACATTTTAAGCTATTCTAATGGACGATATACATAAATCCCGCATTGCAATGGGCATGATTCAAAGATTGATTCATTTTGAACACTTTTCTGACATTCAATCCTCACTAAAATCCATCTCATCCAGCGAAGACGGTAGTCTTTCCTCGACCTCAGGAAATCTTTCCCTCCTCTTCTTCCTTTTCTTTTCCTTATCTTTCTTGTCCTTTTTCCCTTTACACACGGACGATCTGATCTTCTTCTTCCTCGGCTTGACTTCCTCCTTATCTGTATCCTCGTCTCCTTCTATACCAAGGTTGTATGAATTGGAGAATGAATCCGAATCGTACTTGCCGCTTTCGCATGTACTTTCCGCGTGTTTCCCCTTTCCGGACTGGAGAAAGAGGAATCGCTGTCATAGAACTGAAAGCGTGAGCTGGAAGGCATAGCTGCCAACATAGTGGCATCGTCCTCTTCCAATTTGACGCCCCCCCTTTTCTTCTTCCCTTGCCTCTTCTTACCCTTCAGGATCTGCGATGGAAGGACCAGTTTACCCTTACAACCTTGCGAAGAATTTTTGAGCCCCTTATCATGACCAGGGGCATCTTTTAAGGCGCTTTGACTGTGTTCGTTTCTTATGGCGGCCTTGCCTTTCAGGATTTGGTAAGGAGTGACAAGGCGCGACGTTTTCTTTTTGAGTTTCTCCTCACTCTCCTCAGTCGCTATGTTGCGTGGGTCCTTGACTTCTACCTTGGTTTTTGAGCAGCCAGCTTCCGGATCTTCCTGCTTAGCTTTTTCACTTTCCTGTTGACATCTCTTCTCTTCCTCTTTGGTCTAAGAGATAAAGGTTCTCCAAGCGCCGAAATAGCGGCGACCGTCTAAGGGCGATTTCCCGGGAAACGGATAATCGTTTAGAGGTCCCAGTTCTTCAGAATCCCGATGTGCATTTCGGAAACAATGCTTCCATCTTCCTGGGGAGTCCAGTGCTGAATCTCATTCAGCACTGGACCCCGAAATGTACATCGGGATTCTGAAGAACTGGGACCTCTAAACGATTATCCGTTTCCCGGGAAATCGCCCTTAGACGGTCGCCGCTATTTCGGCGCTTGGAGAACCTTTATCTCTTAGTTCATTGACCGCCGAGTTCCTTTTTTTTCTCCTTCCTCTTTGGTGTTTGAGGAACCAGTTTCTGGGTCTTCTTCCTGCCTTCTATTTTACTTTTCCGTCGACCTCCCATCCCTTCTTTATCGGTGTTTGAGGAGCTATCGTCGGGATTTCTTTCCTGCTTCGCTTTTTAACATTTCTGTCGGCATTGCTTATCTTCCTCCTTAATGTTGGAGGAACCAGCTTCTTGATCTTCTTCCTGCTTCGTTTTTTTTTACTTTTCTGGTGACCTTCCTTCCCTTCTTCGTCGGTGTTTGAGGAACCAGCTTCTTGATCTTCTTCCTCCTTCGCTTTTTTACATTTCTGTTTGCCTCACTTCTCTTTCTCCTTAGTGTTTGAGGAACTAGCATCTGGATCTTCTTCCTGCTTCGCTTTCTTACTTTTTCGTCGACCTCCCATCCCTTCTTCATCGGTGTTTGAGGAGCTATCGTCTGGATTTCTCTCCTGCTTCGCTTTCTTACTTCTCGGTTGGTATCGCTTTCCGATGGATGAATCATTCAATTCTCCGTGAGATCGTTTGTCGGTATCACCCTGAGAGTTTGTTTGGCGATTCCTACTGTCGGTATGTTCGAATTGCGTAATTTTTTGGAAGTTTTGGCGGTGGACCCGTTTGTTGTGCGTTGCTGATTTTTTGATTGTTGTGTTCCACCACCAGTCGACGGTCCAGCGTTGTCTGAACCCTCCCTAAAGCTGGTGTAATAATCATATCCCATAAATAGATACTGTTTAAATTTCTTCTTATCTTTTAATATGCTGCTCCCTCTTTTTGCCTTGATTTCATCGGCAATAGTGGATTTTATGCTCGCTTGGCTCGCAATGGACTGTTTCTGATTACTGCCTGGATGGTTGTGCGGATCATCGTCGTCCTTGAAGTTTCTTTTTGCTTAGATGTGGTTTTGCATTTATCTTTTTGCGATTTATTTACTTCATTGCGACTCCTTGGAATTCTGAAGCTTTTTTGTGCATGAGACATCGTTTGTCTGGTGATCGTCTTAGACTTGGCGACTCTCGGCGGGTTTCTCCTGGTCCTGTGTAATTTTTGCGAAGATCTTGAGGTTTGAGGTTGCCTTTCATGCCAAGGTGCCGCCTTCCGGCAAAGGAAGGGTGCTTCCCGCAAGATGCATCGCAATGAGCACTGTTCAGCTCCTGCGGTTTGTCTTCTATTGTCCTCTTGCGGTAGGCTATCCTCCATGTTTTCATCGGTATCTGACGGTTCTGCGGTATCCATCTTTCCAGGCTTATCGACAATGACATCAGCTTTGTTTCCTTCATCTTCTGGGGTATCCATTCCTCTCTCCATATTCTCCTCCTCCGACACTTCCATACATACTTCGTTATCAGACGATTCTGCGGTATCTATCCTTTCCGTCTTATTGGCAGCGATTGTACATTTCTTTTCTTCAACCTCCGGGATTTCCTTTCCTCCCTCTGTATCCACCTCCTCCGTCTCGTCCATGTTCACTATGGTATCTGACGACTCTGCGGTATCTCTATTTTCAGTCTTATTGGCACCAACAGCACATTTCTTTACTTCATCCTCTGGGGTTTCCTTTCCTTCCTCTTTGTTCTCCTCCCACAGCTCGTCCATGATTTCTTTGGTATCTGACGACTGTGCGGAAACTTTCTTATCAGTCTTATCGGCTGCGACGTCACTTTTCCCTTCGTCATCCTCCGAGATTTCCTCTCCTTCGCCTATATTCTCCTCCCCCAGCTCTTCCACGTTCTTTAAGGTATCTGACTGTTCAAAGGAATCTTTCTTTTCAGTCTTATTGACAGCGATATCACTTTCATTTTCTTTATCTAATGTGGTGTCTTTTCCTTCCTCTATTTTCTCCTCCTCCGGCTCCTCCATGACCTCTTCTGCATCTGACGGTTCAACGGAATGTATCATTTCACTCTTATCGGAAGCGACATCACTTTTGTTTCCATCATCCTCTGGGTTTTCCTCTCCTTCCTCTACATTCTCCTCCCCCGACTCCTCCATGACCTCTTCGGTATCTGATGGTTCAGCGGAATGTATCATTTCACTCTTATCGGAAGAGACATCACTTTTGTTTCCATCATCCTCTGGGTTTTCCTCTCCTTCCTCTACATTCTCCTCCCCCGACTCCTCCATGACCTCTTCGGTATCTGATGGTTCAGCGGAATGTATCATTTCACTCTTATCGGAAGAGACATCACTTTTGTTTCCATCATCCTCTGGGTTTTCCTCTCCTTCCTCTACATTCTCCTCCCCCGACTCCTCCATGACCTCTTCGGTATCTGATGGTTCAGCGGAATGTATCATTTCACTCTTATCGGAAGAGACATCACTTTTGTTTCCATCATCCTCTGGGTTTTCCTCTCCTTCCTCTACATTCTCCTCCCCCGACTCCTCCATGACCTCTTCGCTATCTGATGGTTCAGCGGAATGTATCATTTCACTCCTATCGGCACCCACATCACTTTTCTCCTCGTCATCTTCTGAGTTCTCCTCTACTTCCTCTATTTTCTCCTCCCCCGGCTCCTCCATGTTTTCTTTCGCATCTGACAGTTCAGCGGAATGCATCATTTCACTCTTATCGGAAGAGACATCACATTTGTTTCCATCATCTTCTGAGTTCTCCTCTCCTTCCTCTATGTTCTCCTCCCCCGACTCCTCCATGACCTCTTCGGTATCTGATGGTTCAGCGGAATGTATCATTTCACTCCTATCGGCACCCACATCACTTTTCTCCTCGTCATCTTCTGAGTTCTCCTCTCCTTCCTCTACATTCTCCTCCTCCGACTCCTCCATGTTCTCTATGTTATTTGAGGATTCTTCGGCATCTTTCATTTCAATCTTATCTGCGTCGTCATCACTGTCATCTTTTTCAATTTCTGAGTTTTCCCCTCCTTCCGATACATTCTCCTCCTCCGACTCGTCCATAATTTCCTCGGTATCTGGCGAATCTGGGCTGTCTTTCATTTCAGTCTTATTGTTAGAATCATCACTTCTGTTTTCTTCAACCTCCGGGGAGTCCTTTACTTCTTTCTCACTCTCCTCCTCCGATTCCTCCATAATTTCCTCTGTATCTGGCGAATCTGGGCTATCTTTCATTTCAGTCTTATTGTTAGAATCATCACTTCTGTTTTCTTCAACCTCCGGGGAGTCCTTTACTTCTTTCTCACTTTCCTCCTCCGATTCCTCCATAATTTCCTCTGTATCTGGCGATTCTGGGCTGTCTTTCATTTCAGTCTTATTGTTAGAATCATCACTTCTGTTTTCTTCAACCTCCGGGGAGTCCTTTACTTCTTTCTCACTTTCCTCCTCCGATTCCTCCATAATTTCCTCGGTATTAGGCGAATCTGGGGTATCTTTCATTTCAGTCTTATTGGCAGAGTCTGACCTTTCATCTGGTACTCCCTCCTGTTTTTCCTCCTCACGATCTGAATTGTTTAAGAATAGGGCATCGTGTGCGTCTTCGGAAAGATTTCTTATAATTTCCCATTCTCCTTTAGGTTGTACCAGATTGTGGCATTCTTTCAACACCCCAGATTCAATACTGTCGATGGAGTCCTCTAACTTTTCATCTGTGCTTAGTATAGTGGCAAAGTCAAAAGCCGTTTCTTCAACCCCGGAGGTTGAGGTTTGGCTTGACGGGCCACTTCCCGCCAAACCACTTCGGATGTTATGAGGATTTGAATTTTCTTTATCGTCACTGCCTGGCATCATGTTGATATGAGCCAGGACTTTCCTCTGTCGTTTGTATCTATGAAATTTTTTTACTGGACATGGTTACTTCAAAATTCTTTCATAATGCAAAAAAGTTGTACAAAACGAATTCATCTTGGACTACATTTTTTGTGCCCTGTTGTCTGTGATCTCATGAGAGGTTCCTAAGCTCAAATTCTCTTATAATATTCAGTAAGAAATGCTTTCTCATCAATGAATTGGAAGGTATCCTCGATTGGGGTAGAAATTTGACAGGTTTGGGAAATTAATGTCTAAATACACATGTAAAGTTATGCAGTTCTTAAGGCTTCATAACTATTACAAAAATATACAGTAGTAAGGCACGTATGTGTTACATATAAAAATGACGAGTATCTAAGAAAATATCAATGTCTTTCTAAGAGTGATGAAATGTTCTTATCTTGATGGTCTCTCTTTATCAATGTCACGTTTACGCACTCTGTAAAATAAGGGGTTGATTTTTGTAGAGATCGATGGTTGAATGCTGACCTATCTCTACGTTAGTTATCTCTTTGGGTGATGCGTATCATCATTCTGTCAGGTCTAATAGACTACCATACAGTCTAAGGTACATGATAGAACCAAGATGCACACCAACTCCGAGATTCCAAAAATTTACACCAAATAATTTTTAAAAAAGTCAACTGACCGCAGCTGTAATCCAATATAAAACGAAGAAGACAATTTTGAATCAGGGCAAATGTAGGCTCCTGAACGATACTTGTGCACACAGTGGGCTAAAACCTCGATCTGATTCGGAATCTTAGATTTTTAAAATTGAATATTAAATGTAACTCGGTATTATCTAATAACAAAAACAGAAGGATGATTATAAATATTTATTTATAAAAAACCACGAAGGGAACTGTTTAATTGTTTATTTTAATAAATTATTTTACTTATTTATTTTAATTTTAATGATTTAAAATTATTAGCTAATCAGATCTACCAATCGCGGAACTATGATTAACCGGGATTATGAGATTTGATGATACGGATTTAAGGCGCGTATAATTTATCGGAAGGTTTACTCTACACGACGTTATTTTCCTGAATTCGGAACTTGCGATTTAATACCGAATACTAGTGAGAGGATAATATCATTATATCTGATGAGAAACAGATTGATTAAGCTAGAATTATATATAGCTGTAATTTAGGATGAGAAATTAGTATGCGTCATCATGACCATATTCGATCCCGATAACGTTGATTGAATAAAAAATCGAAATTCGTAAAGTCTAAATTTTCCACTGGAGAAATGTTTATCTTGTCCAAGATTCAACAACGATTTTTAGTTTTTTGCCTGTCCAAGAAATCGAATGATGAGAATGAATTTTGTTAAGGTAAAAATTACTTTTACGAAACAGCAGCCCTATATGAAGCCAACATTCATCTCTTGATTTTAACAAATGTTTTTATAAGGATTACAAGGAATTTGGAAGGAGAGCATTTAAAGAATTTATCGTATAGATTAAATTGCAAAGTATCCGAGAACCCCAAGGGAGGGGCTAACGCTAAATCAGAACTAAGAATATTTTAAGATTTCTTATTTTATAGATGAAGAGTATTAAAGTGAATGAAAAAGAGAAAAAAAGAAATAGTAGGGCGGACCGGATAAGGATTGCTGATAGAAAAGATGCTAGAACAAGTCAGCTCTACGGCTTTTCTTCAAAGGAAAAGAATTTATGTAACTATCAGACATTGGAAAAGATACATTGGAATAGTAGAATTTAATGAAGAAATTGCAATCTGACGGTACATTTGAAGTCGATTGAAGCGGAGAGAAAGATGCAAGGTATTGGGTAGAACACCCCTGAAAAATTTCGGCATATTCGCCGATGTGAAGAAATTATGAAATAGAGCATTGGCATAATTCCACCATAAAATTGGAAGAAAAATTCTTATCCGCCATCATCGAGTTTAACGAAAGCAGTCTCACATCTTGATTATAAAGTAAGGGAGCTAAGAAAGAGACTAAGGTATAAATAACCCCATTTAAGAATTAAAAAATTGTTCTCTACCTTGTTTTGCGGCTCCAAAAAAAGACATATGCCTATAATTCGCTGCATCATCGTTTTAACAGATTTAAAATACAGACGTGACGGAGATGGATATAAAACGATATTTCACACATGAACGAATCTCAAATAATTTCATATTATCAAACTTGTGATAGACAACGACCAGAAAATCTTTCGGTCCTCAGACTCTACCAGTGTGGGAATTCATTGAGGAATGAGTATCGTATTTTCTTGAAATCTTATCAAAAATTATTGAGGATGGTCAGGAGCTAGGGTGATATATGTAAGTTGGGATCTTGTGAATGTCACTCCTTTAATTCAATCGGTTATAACAGAAAAGACATTGTTTTTCAAAAAAAAAGTTCGACCTCCGTTATCGTATTAAATTTTTTAGATTTATGTCTACACATATCGTTTCCTCGTTTTTGTTTATGATAAATTTATCCTTCCGAATCAGAGGGAACGGGGGGCATATACAGTTGGCATACTGTTAAAAACCCTCAGATAGAAGTGACTTATAGCTTTCCTACATTTTTCCCTTCCCCTAACTTCTGAATTTATGCTAATCCTCCCTAGAGCGCGGTCCTTGAATACGTTTAATAATTTGAGCGCGTTGAAGGAGACTTCAATTCCCCTATTCTAGCTTTCATAATACGGATTTATGCCCTTTATACCCCTCCCTGGATAAAAATATATATCTACCACTCTTTTTCTTACTTATACTTCTTAGAATTCATTCTCATTATTCAATTGTCAGACAGTCTACTAAGAGGCGTACAAATCTTAAATGACGATTGATTTTGTTTAGACATGGTATTTATCGCCGTAAAACGCTTCGTTAAGGATTTTATGATTTTTACTTATTACCGAACGGTCAAAAATAAAAAAGATAAACATGAAAAATTTACGTGTTTAGCGTTGGGTAGCTTTAATAGGAAAAGATTTTTATTTAAACGAAATTTGTCTATTTTGAAAAATTTGATTTACTTTAACAGAAATCATCACTGAATAATAATTAAGTATCGCTAAAATTGATGTTTAAATTGATGAAATAAAAAATTAAAGTAAATATTTTACTATATTGTTCCCTTACGAAATTTATTCATCCTTTTCTGTATTTGTTTTTGCATTTTTATTATACGTGCATATATATATATATATATATATATATATATATATATATATATATATATATATATATATATATATATAAATATACACACATATAATATAAATATAAAAGCAGCGGACAGTTGATTTCAGAAGACATAAAAATTTATCAGCTGTAGATATACATTTGGAAACTTCCAACTTTTAATTAAATAAGATCAACTTACATTCTCACAAAAGAGCGCGATGTAACTTCTTCATACGTCATTTAGAGTTCTTAAAAGAACTCGACATTCAATGCACGGTATTATATGCAGGGATATTTCTCCGGTTTTCAATCCGGAGTTGAAATCGAAGTTTACCGGCCGCTGCCGCTGTCCTGCATACACGCTTGGTAGGATAAACGTCGGACTCTTAGATCAATCGCAAACCCGAGAAATTTCTTGAAGCGCATTCATTTGGCAAATTAATATGTCTTCAACAAACAGATTTCTATTCAACTCATTTTTGAGACTATTTAATATATATTTCTCTTTATAGATGCATTATTAACGCGACCGTTACTTCCTATATCCGAAAAAAACTGGCATATATTTACAAATAATTTCTAATCGATATAAGGTAGATATATCGTCATATAAACTAAGGATAATTGGAAAATATTTCTCATAGGATTAAGTTAAGAAACGTCAGGAGCATTCACTATGAGAGACTTCAACGAGAAGTAAGTGAAATACTATGAGGAAAGACGTAATTCTTGGCCGAAAATATTTACAAGAATATATCGTACGAAGAAACTAACAATTAACGACGTAACCCACAAATTACATAGGAGAAATTATAACATTCACTCCTTAAACTACCAATTATTGTTTATCAAATTCTGCCGTACGATTTACTCGTAAGCAGCAGGCTCGACGTTTTTGCGATCTCTATCATAACAAGGTTATAGCTCCTTCATAGCGAACTCTTTCAATGAACTTAACCTCGGTAGAGAGAAACTTAAATACCTATAGACTGCTGCTAAGAAATTTGATACATCATAAACGCCGTTACAAAAACTAACAAGAATCGCAGTCTCGTAAACGGAAGACTGCTGCTTCTAGTTCGAAATGTAAGACATATAACGCCTGTGATTATAACAGCGTACTAATAACAGACTTCGATCGATATCATTAGGAATTTTAAGTTAGATATTAAACATCACAATCAAGTATGGAATCCTGTTGCTCACGACTTATAACGTTGAGAAATTTCCCCCACTTTTTCGAAACTGCGTCGACACGTCGATCTCATCAGTGGATGCTAATAGATCACTAAAATAGAAATAAAATCTTTCTCCGGAGAGGAAAAGTTCTTCCTCCCGGAGTAACATTTAGGGAACACCACTTTCAACACACGAGGGAGATCACGACTGTGAACTATTGGTGGTGAAATATGCATTCAGTGACTTTGTCTTTGAGCTGCATAAGAAGCGGAGATGCAACGAAGTTCTTTCCATATCCTCATTCACTATTCCTCCATCTGTGATTAAATGTCTCACGTTTCACTTATCCTCAGCAACTGCTGTTCGCAAACTTAACAGCTTAGAAGCATAGTTCAGTATTAACTAGTGGACACAGACGAGGCTCACTGTCCGCTCTACTTCCATTGTGAAACTGGCACAAGAATATTCCCCATTAACAGGCTGGATGTTAAACTGATAAACATGCATCACAGTCCATACATCGTTGTATAACGCTGGTTCCGAGCTGAATGAAGAGAAAATGTAGTTCTCGGAATTCGCGCATGTGTAACTGGCTGCGGATCAATAATTTTTGGCAAATGCGTCAAGAATCTCGTGCGGACTGCTACATTGTCTACAAAGGCGAAAAATTCAAAACTAAAGTCCTCCACGAAATCGTGTCTCTTCCTTTTATAAGAATTAAGTCGAAGTGTCATCTGTGAGTGGCTATCTTAAAGGGATTTAAACTCTTAGACTCAACTAAGTGTCTTGTTAAAGATGGGAAGGTAGAATCGTAAGTCCTCATTTTTATTGATGAAAGAGGAACAAGGCACCCAACCGTTACCTTTGATATGTAAGAATTTCAGGCTGAATTGTGTGGAATTTCGTACTCTGAGAACATCCACAAAGATGAGAGAAAAGAGAAACACCTGCTCTTACCTACAGATAGTCTTACCTAAATTAAATGTGAATAGACATACATGGTAAGAAGAGTAGAAATGACTTGAATGATTTGAAATGTGGTATTTCGGGAAAATTTTGAAAATACCATGGACCGATAAAGTTAGCAAAGAGGAGGTTTTCTATAGAATCGGATAAAATGGAAAAAAAACAGTAAAATACCATGAAAAGAAGATGCGAATTTATCGGCCACAAATCTGCGCCATGAATGAATTGCGAAAAATATACTGGAGAGATTGAGAGAAGAAGATATAGAGGAAGACCGAGACTGCAATTTACAGAGAAAATAATAAACGAAGTCCATTGCTATTATTACGCAGGAATATTAATTTAATCATTAAGAAAATTATGAAGGAGACTGAAGAAGAAGAACGAGATGGGCTCTCAACCAAATTATTCGATTTCGTTTTACGTAAAGTAATAAGTACGAAAGATCGAAAGGAAAAAATGTTTGGAAAATCCAGCCAGAGGTTTGCATATGTAGTTAATTTAGCGCTTTAAGAAGGTCAATAAACAATTTCAAACAGCTGTATGGAGAAAGAGAGAGGGAAGCAGAAACATTTGTACCCTAAGTTAATGAAAATGATCCGATGAGTAGTCGCGCCACAGAGACATGGACCATGGAGAGGTCAGATGAAAATGCTCTCAGAATATCTCAACGACGAATATTAAGAAAAAAAATATAGAGGCATACGGAGAATGAAGACTCCGTTACAATGAAGAGCTGAACCATTTAATCGGAGGCCAAATTATTATCAGATTTGAGAAATCGTGAAGATTTGAGAGGGGTTAGTCGAATAGAAAGATTGACGGAAGAAAGAAGGCCGAAAGAATATTGAGGGGAAAGTTGCACCAAACAAGGAGAAAGGGTAGACTATGACTTAGATGGATAGATGGTGTGACTAATAAACTGCATTTGATAAACATCAAGGGATGAAGGAGAAGAATACGAGACAAGGAAGTGTGGATGCTGATTGTGGATAAGGCCAAGGTCCATCAACAGCAATAGTTCCAGAGAGAGAGGGGGGAGAAGTAGTAAAAAAAATGAATAACTGCTCTGAAATTGCTGTATGACTACATTATAAATGAAAGATCTGTATGCTGAATTCTTCACGCATAGCTTTCTGATACTTTGTCGTAGGAAGGGCCATAAACGAGAAAAATCATCCCTAATGCTATTATATCTTGTAATAACATTAGATTACGATTAAAAATTATGAATAATATTATAAGACAAATATTACTCTTATTCTATAAGATTAAGAGGGAGAAGGGCCTTTTTGTTCCAACTATTGTAAATAGTTCAATATAAATAATAATACAATTATTATTGTAATTTCTGAACTTATTGGGGTGAAATACTCTGAGGGGTTCTCAATACCATTGAGCGAATAAAAATTGCCTACAATCCAGGGGAGATCAAATTTACGTCTCGAAGTAGAGAATATCTGACGAATAAAATTTAAAACCAAGTTTGGATTAGGTTCCTTTGCATATTTTATTCCTAAGAAAACACGATTATGACTTGAATAGAATTGAAATAATTAAGTGCACGCGAATTATTTAAGACGGCTTATCATTCCCGGTGGGGAAGGGTAGGGACGGAGGGAGGGGTGGAGGGGGAAGGGCAGGGGTTAATAGGGGGTCGTGTACCTATAAAATTCTATCTTCTGAGATTTTCTATAATTATTTTTAAGCATAAATTAAGGTAATTTTAAGGCTAACCTGGCATTAAATTTTTGAATCTAATGAAAAAGTTATTTATCCTAAAAAAAAGGAACCGTTTCAACCTCTTATTACTGGAATTAGGTTCTATACTAAGAGCCAGATCGTCTTTAAAATTTTAAAATTAATCTATGTAATGAAATTTATGTTTTATACGCTTTTAGAAACGGTCGTTGAGGACTTTTTGGAAACTTTGTCAGTCTGCCGTTTCGAATCTATTCGGAATATTCTTAAAGGAAATTTAAAAATAAACTTAATTAAATAACCCCACCCACGCTCTATCATAACTTATACCGATTGTTCCGAGTTTAAATTATAACCAATCTCCTACCCAATCTAACCCATTATTCCTTGACATCACAATCAATTCTGGGCATTAGATTCTACCGAATTCCTCTTCAGTTCTCTCATAGAATTAAGGAAATATTTTAAAATATCTATTTTATTTAATTCTCATGATAAATTTAATAATTATTATAGATTGGTATATTTAATTTACGTCATTTAAAAAGAAATATTTGCTGAGTATTCCAACAATTTTAATTTTCAGCTGAAGGGTTTCTGTAGAAAATATTTATGGGACTAGCTACATTCAGTTGATTTATCCTGACGGCTCTGTAATTACGTTAAAATGTAGTCAAGGCAGGCTTTTCAATAGATATTAAGTAATGAAACTTCAGATAGCGAGAGGAGTAATTTTAGCTTTGCAGACTGCACTTTGATTTCAATGTTTCTCTATATTTTCCTTCCAGTGCCTAAGCAAAATGCATTCGATTAAGTTAAATTAAGCTATCTCTTACGAGAAATCGTTATTTAATAATGAATAAAGGTGATTAGGATACCTCACGAAGAAAATCTACGAAAGCCACGCCTGTTTGAAATATGTTTTCCGTAGAAATTGGTAATCGAAGTATTATAACCCCTGTAATGAACAGCAGTAATAGCCGAATATTTATAGTAGAACTCGCTGTTTGCTAGTGAAAATTTCATCTCTTTTCATTTTATATCGTAATAATTTTTCCGAGTTACTTACGGATGTAATCAAGGAATAATCCCTATTGTCGCACACGACATTCGATCCAAGAAACATATCTCAACCTAATAAACTTCATTGACAGAAATTTAAGTAAAATGACTAAGTTTTAAAATTAGTTATTGGTAAAAATTAGTAATCCTAAGATAATTGCAGGGAGTAATGAGGTGGGATGCGACGGCACCAACCCTAGAGGAAGTTAAGTACTTATATATTAGTATATATCTAATTATTTCAATTCTATTCGAGTTTGAATCGCATTTTCCTCATGAATATCGGAGGGAGAGGCGGTAAGGGTAGAGAGGAAGGGTAGGGGTGGAGAGGAAGAGTACAATGGAAGGGGAAGGGTACAGTAGAAGGGGAAGGGTACAGTAGTGGGGGAAGAGTACCGTGGAAGGGGAAGGGTACAGTAGAGGGGGAAGGTGGTAGGGGAGGAAGGGGAGGGGGAATATATGTAAGAACTCCGCTGAGACAGACATTAATATCAAATTAATTAAATAGCTCACTACGGGAATTTCGTCTGATCTTGGATTTTAGACTCCCCATGAGATTATGGCCGGATACAGACGATTTCTGCCCCGATCAGGTATATAAAGGTAATCGTGTTTGCTTTACCTATGTCCCTTCTTATGAAAAAGTATTAATTTACTATACGTTAAGAAGTAGGCATACAGTCTTTTCATTACATCTCTTCGGAAATCATAAAAAGGTGCGATCGCTTGCATAATCATGTTTTCTTTTCGAGTCCGTTGCCTGGACAATGGAAGAGTACACAATTTCGCGGAGGATATCCCTTTTAATAGACATAAACCAAGACGGATCTATGGTTGAGTTCCGTAGAATTATGCAGAATCAATCCTTCGTGTGCTAAGTTTACAAGTATCCGTATCTATCAGCTCATCTAATATTTTAAAATTCCCAAATGATCCTATTTTAATTCCTAAATTCATTTGCCTCTTATTTGCAGTTATCGGTAGCTTATCCCCTCTTTCTATCATCAAGCAGTATTTGCCTATGACTCCCGCTCTGTCTTCCCCCTTACGTACTATCTTCTATATCTATCTGAGGCTAAGTCTTTCTTCTCAACATCTGACCATCCCATCCCATCTACAGTAGAATTATTCCTTAAATCTTAAACCTCCTTTCTCCCATACGCGCCAGTAATTCCTAAGTTTATTTCCAACCAATCCCAGCTAACTCAAAAAGAAATAAAAGCAGGCCACACCCATATTCCGAAGGCCTCCGCCTTTACTGACCACTCACATTCCTAATGCCTCCGCCATTTTGACTCCTGCCCATATTTGGAAGTCTTCCGCCATCTTGATGACTGCCTCTCTGAAACTACGCGTTATGCGCCAAAATGCCCCATCACTTCCCATGAAGTATTTTACTAATATATTTCCCTTCCCGTTATAATAATCTATCTTAAATTGCTACAATCTTAAGCCTCTCTTTCCCCACTATCCCACGTAATTCCTGAATTGATTTTTACCACTTCCCTTAGCTAGCTAATAAAATATAACTGAGCCACATCGACATTTCGAAGCCGCCATTTTGAAGTCTGGCGTTGCGAAGCTCACGTCATCCACCGATACAGCTCAACGCTCAAAACTAAGATTGTACTAAACTTTTCCACGTTCCTTTCTCGGAAAAACCTATCTTAACACGATTCTCTTCACGAAAGCAATATTTCTACTCTGAATTCCAGCGAAAAACCTCAATTAACGACTATACGAAAGATATTATTACCGCGGTCAGGATTCAATACAAGTAACCGATTACCGCAGCGATAAAAATACAGAAAAAGTACCGATTTAAATTAAACTCTTCATTGCTAACATACATGAGCTAAATTAAATGTATATAAGGTACGAATTCCTCCTGTTGCTGGAAAGCAACTTGTGAGACGGAATTCAAAGTCTCCGAGAGACGCTAACCGATTAAAACTCGGTGAAACTTGTCGCGATTCTCCCGCAAATCGCGAAAATCCTAAAACGAACGCAATTTTAAATTACATCAACCATGAACTAAGTCTAAGAAGACATTTGCATGCGAGAGAAATATCTGGAAGTCCGTGAGCGAACAGCGTCTAAAATTTCGAAACATAACTCATTTCAACTACCACCTGCAGCTATTACGAGTTGAAAATCGCATAAAACCGTCAACTGAGGAATAAAATCGCGAAATTTTATTCCAGAAACGCAAACCAACGAAAAAAATCGGGATGAGTTCCCAGACCCCCGGGACTACAGCTAACGACTAAGTCAAAACGAGCTAAAAACGTGCAAAATCAAGTTTCACCTACCTTTAGGTGGCAGCCCATGGTGATGTTGGGCTCCTTCACGTCCTCTGCAAGGCAAGGGTCCACGGCAAGGGCCCCCTGGAGGGTCCAAGTCCCAGGCCTCAGTAGCCGGGGTGGGAGGGGGGTGACCTATGCATAGCAAAAAGACCAACGGTTGGTCTCGAGAGAGCTCAACATACGACCGAACTGTTCACGATCAAGAAGGGAAATGACGCCGGGATCACGTACTTTCCTCCCACCACTACCTCCCCCACCCTACCCCCACCACCAACTTCCCCTCCTCCCACTTTTGTACCATGTCAATTACCTTGAAAAAGGGGGAGTTTTACCATTTTGAGGAGGATATCTATTTTAAAAATATATAAATCTGAATATTTCTATCGCATCCCGCGAATTACGTTTTTCCCGAATTTTTTCTTTGCCGCGTATTCGTAGAAAGATCCAGAAGGAATCCTTCGCGAGCTAAGTTTTTCGTTTATCCCCAACTCTCGGACTTTTTTAACTCGTCTGCTATTTTATAATTCGCTAATGAATTACTTCCATCCTCGTTTCTCATTTGATTATCCCGCGCTTTCGATTATCTATCATATTCTGCCTTTTTCTCCCGTTCTATTCGCTCCGCTACGCAACACCTTCTCGAACTTTCTGGACTAAGGCTCTCTTCTAAATATGTGAAAATCTCCTTTCCCCTGCACTAGGATTGTTATTTAAATATTAAAACTGTATTTTTTCATACTCGCTAGTAATTTTTAAGTCGGTTTTCAACCTTTTCCCGGCTAACTTTAAAAAAATTCGAGCCACACTCATGTTTGAAGGTCGACGCCATCTTGTGTCTACATTTTTTTAACTTTACATCGTGCACTAACGCGGCTAAACACTTTGCACTGAGGATTTTCACGCAATTTAAACCTTATTATTGCCTCAATCTTAAACCTCTATTCCCCCATGATCACAATTAATTCCTTAGCTCTTCCCCGACCACTCCCATCTAACACAAAAAGAAAAAAATTAAGCCACTCCCACAGCCCGAAGGCAGCCGCCATCTTGATGACTGCCTTCTTTCAACTCCATGTCGTGCAGGCGCACGGCGCACCACTTCCCATAAATGTTTTCACTAATTTAATTCCCTTTTCCTTATTAATAATCCATCTAAAATTACTTCAGTCTTAAACCTCCCTTCCCCCACTATCCCGAGTAATTCCTGCATTGATTTTTACCACCACCCTCAGCTAGCTAATAAAATATAACTAAGCCACACCCATATTTCGAAGCCGCCATTTTGGCGTCTGGCATTCCTAAGGTCCAAGTCATCCACCCACGAAGCTCAAGACTTAAAATGAAGGATTTTACTGATCTTTTCCCCTTTCTTTTTCATAACCTATTTGTCAAATTTCCCCGCGCTTCGCGAGAAAAATCCTTCACTACGGAACCAAAAAAATACATTTCGCCACATTAGATATTAAACTGGTTATTGAAAGATATGGACACTCTGTTAACGGCTCACATATAAGTATATTTTTAATAATTCTTATTTCACGATCTAAAATTTCGGACCTCAATAAAACTCTCAACACCGCAAACATTACTGAAATAGGTCTTACTATGGACTTCTACCTCAATGAAATTAAGCCGTATCGCGCAGAAAAAAGATTCAACTCTACAAATTTCAACTCTCGAAATTATCTGATTTCTTCGGGTTAAAAATTTCGAATCTCATGTGGCACATTAAAAACTAAAACCATATCACTTCGCGTCACACACCTAATATAAATTCATGAAGAAATCAGCGTCTAAACGAGCACAACTACCTCTTTGCAGAATTTTCCCGTACTTTTAACGACAAAACTGGAAAATATAACTTTCGCGGTCAAGATTTTGCACTGGTAACCGAACACCGCAGCGAGAAAAACGTGCACAAAACATACTTACATCAAATTAACCTCTTCACTTAGTTCAAAACTAATCTTATTCCTCCATCAATTGCGAAATTTATGAGATAAAATCACGTCCTAAAGCGAAAAATATCCGCGATATCATTATTTCCTACGCAAATGACGAAAAAACGGGTTTAGGGCGTCGCCCCACCAAAAATCCTCGGGACCTCAATCACTTACAGCTAGAAATAACTCACAATATCACAAAAATCACATAAATAATTGACAAGTACCTTCGGAATGGTAATCCAAAAGAACGTTGGTTCGCTTCCCGTCGTTTTGCAAAGATAGGCCTTTGGCAGGGCCCCCGTGCGAGCTTCCGTCCCCAGTCCCCTGTGAGGTAGGGAGGGGGTCACCTCTGCACACCAAAAAGACCAACAACTGTCAGGCCTCGGGAGCTACTCGCACGTCCGCACTGTTCACGATGAAGAAGAGAACTGGCGCTGGATTCATGTACTCTCCTCCCACCACCCCATCCCCCACTCCCGACCGTGCAATTTACTGGGGAGTCCTCCTTGGTTACACCCCCTACCCCAGCAGCCTATCGCCATCTAGCATGGCAGACCCCTCCCCTCCACTCCCAGTAATTTCTCGGAATAAGCTTCGTCCGGGGGTTTGCAACATTTTAAATCACTCCACACCCGACATTTTAACGTCGCGATTTCGCAAAAACTTGGTGAGTAGACATATTTTCGCCATTAACGATCGATAAACGGGAATTAATACGCGTTTTGCAGTCGCCATGTTGCGCACGGAGGTTTTTCGTTTTTTCCGAGCCATATATGTTGCAATGCCGGATTTTTTTATGCAACGCGAACTGCTGTTTATTGCGCGTGTATTAATTGGCTTTTATTGATTCTCCGAGGTGGAAATTTAGCAGAAATGGACCGTTCCGCAAAATCCGATCGAGGAGGTAGTATTGAAGGTGCCGGCGGGCGAATTCCTAGAATTGCGCATTATCTTTTCGAGGCTAAGCATTTGAGCTTCGTTTAAAACCTTGCGAGCGTAATTCTTCCGATGCCAGTTCCTTCATTTTGAACCCTAACGTCTACGAACATCGCGCGAATATTTCTTTCGATATATTTCTCGTACTTAATTCTTAATGAGCTAGATATCGGCCTGTTCGCATTGATTGCGTTTAGATTAATATACGTTATCGTATCGTAGATACCGAAGAAACGGAAAATTAAAGCTACACGAGAAGACAAGCTTACGATTATTCTCGGAACGAAGTAAAATACGACGATGGTTAACACGAATTCAACGGACGAGGATTAAAACTACGAATGTTATTAATCGTTAAAGGCACCTACCGTTCGATGTTTTCGGGACTGCGTTCTTCGGGTTAAACTTGAAATTAAAGAAGACCTGAAATTGAAGAAAATCGGGGTTAAAATATCTCGTCGAAAACAATTGACTTTAAAAATATACTTTACTCATTTTTACATTAAATCAACCTGGTGAAAACAATGCTATGATATAAACAATGAAAATGCTCGGTCGTGGTAACGCTGGTGAAGTTCGTGTCAAGCTAAAGAATGTAATCATTTACTCCTTTACTGCGTGCACTTACTATCGAAATAAAGACAAAAACGGTTCCGACAATTTGGTGTTTGCTCATATTCTGAATCATAAATAAAGTTATCGATCGCAGTTTTCGCGACAAAAAAGTAAATCGCTATAATGTCGATTGGAAATCTAGAATGCTGAAAGTATAATAACGGTCTGATTATAATCTCTGTATTTGGAGAATCACGCATTACATGTAACTATACAGATTATTAAGTACGTCTCTCATGATATATCAAAAATAAAATTCCATCATATTAATCGCTCAATACTCGCAGCTGTTCGTCGTGAAGTCCGTTAAATGATTATTTTCTCATTTTAAATTGGTTTAATCAGACCTATCTAGATTTATTAAAGGGTAAAGGCTTCAGTAGCTTCTTGACAGCCTTAACGAATAATTTTCGAATCGCACCAAAGAAATACATTTCTCTCCTTCTCATCCATCCCCTTTGTTGTTATAGATATGTACATATACATTAAAATGCTCAAAAATTCGCAAGTATTAGAACTTGTAATATCTCGAGCGGATTAATATCTATCACAGAACGTCTTATTAGAAAAGGCTGACAATATTTATATTGATTCTGACTATTTTTTTACTAAAATACAAAAGCTTTGCTTGATGTATATGTCATTGCTTCGGATGCGGATTCTTCATCGAAATCTCATACATGGAATATACAATAATAAAAATAAGAGCTCTCCGTTCTCAGATCGCATTACTTTATGAAATGAAGGCATACAATGAAATGAAAGCGTAAGAATGGCTTCGTATCTTATCGTGAGGGAGGAATAAGATTGCTTTTGCGCTTTTCCAAGCAATAAAATACACTTCCTTGCGTAAAATCTGCTACTTCTTTACGGATGAAATTTTCCTTTAATTTAATATGCTCATACACCGTATATTAACGCTAGCTTCACGCTGTGGCGCAATAAACTTTCTCCTCAGACATTTTTGAACCGAAACAGACTTGATTTAACAACTTCAAGATATTCCACCAAACCTATCGATTATTTGTAGGAGTCAAGGTCTGATAAGAATGGCATTTAGTACAGAAAACGGAGGTTCTGTCATTGGGTAATGAATGTATGATTATCATTGAATTGATGGATCTCACTTCATTGGTTTTGATAACACGCAATGTATGCGAGCTATTTTTATAAGTTTTCTCTAAAATATTTTCCCAAGGAATGATTCCATTTTATAATTTTCCGCGTTATAGTGTAAAAAGTATGAAAGGAAAGATTCCTTTCGTTCAACCTTTAAATAAACGGTCTTCGATGACTTTAATTTTAATCCACGATCTTTTTCTACGCCGTATTTTATAACAACCTTAAGTTTTATATTTCTGTCATTACGGATGACATCCCTAAATCAAAAATTTAATGCAGCGCTCCTTTTTGCTTTATATCTGTGATTTCTATGGATCCTACATATGTAGCAAAGCGATATCTCAGTAGATATTCTCCGAACATATTATGTGTAATCTAACTGTCGAAATATTGAATGAATTAATATGTTTTAATTTCTCTTTTAGCAAACTCGGACGAAATGTCTCAGTTAAAAGCCTTTCAGAGAGATTTGGTGCGATTGCTTTACATTAAATATTTTTTCAGTGCATTTCTCCGAATAATCAATTTGATAAGGGACTGAGAAAAGTTTCTATAGTTAAGGGGTCTAAGGTTCATGCTGTGGTTAGGAAATTAATTTGGAACAACGTTGAGAAACGAAAATAGACTCCTTAAATGAGCAGCAGAAAATCAAATAGTAAATTTTGAGGGAATTACTATGGAAACTGTTTTACTATTAGTTTGTCATAATACGGATGAGATTTAGTTCCGAGATTATGTATTAAACTAAGCTCTACCAATCTCCTATCTTTTCTATGAGAATCTCTTCTTCTAATTTTGATTTTCCGGCCAATTCTTAGTATTCATCAATGCATGTACACTACAGGCCTTCCTAAGTACCTGATTAATCTTAGGTAAAGGTTAAATCTCTGATATATAGAAGGAATGCTCTCAAAATTCTCCTATAAATTCACAATATTCGATTAAAGATGCACTTAAAATGCTTTTCTGCGATTTTCGCGATTATTAAGCACTTCCCGCGAAGACACGTAAACATAAACCGAATGGTGAATAGAAGGGATAAATATATGTTACATACGCAGTCAACCGCTTACCTAATGATCCTCGATTTGGTACCTGAGCACCATTTACATTGTAAACATCGTAAATGGGGATTACGGAAGCCCATGTAGGGTCTTCCTGATAAGATATCGAATTGGAAGATTGGGTACGGTTATGAGGAGCCAAATTAAATCGCAATGTGCAATCACGTCTTGTGAAAACGTACTGGGTTCGATACCGGTAATATTCCCGTTGGAAATGTATGGCGGATATCTCAAACATTTTTTTGAAGCCTTTCCCGATAAGATAGAAATCTTTAACCCCTCGTGTGAATAGGAGGGATGATTATGTTTTATAAACACAGTGAATCGTCTACCGAATGATCCTTGGATCGATGCTAGAGCGCCTTCTCATTGTATAATACAATTCAAGAAGGAATTACGGAATCATATTTCAGGACCTTCCAGATATCATATCGACGTGAAATTTCGCATACAATTAGAGGCGTTGGTTTCGCGACTTTATGCGCAACGACATCTTCCGAAATGGTGCTGGGTTTGACTCCCGGACGGTTTTTAGCAGGTTCCGTTTTTCTTGATAACACTAAGGATATATGTCCGAACGTCTAGCTAATAGTTTAAGTCATTTTATACTAGTTATCTATCCCCTACCTTCTTCGTAATTTACTCCTGCCATAGTTACTTTTACGTATGCTATACTTCATATCCTCAACTAAGTTATTCCTATCACTTTTCGATTTAAACCAAATTTAATTATAATTAGCTAATTACCTGAATTCTACTTTAGTGGTAGGCTAGATGGATGAGGTTAACTTAGTATCAATCTCGTATAAACTGAGATGTAGTTTATTTATCGATTGACTCGAATTCAAACGGTTCTATCGATCTATACATAGACTTTATTCTTACGTGTAATACAATGTCGACCATAAGCAACGTCGGATTTTGGTAATATAGACCTCATTTAGATCGTATTGCATTAGACGGTTCAATTTCTCGATAATTCGATACTCGAAAATTGAACTCGCCGTTCTGTTTTCGCGGAACCTTTTTCCGCCAAATATTAAATCTCAAGCCTTTTGTCAAAAGCTCTCCGTCTTATCCATTAATGAATTTAGTATTAATCGTATCAAAACTGCGCAGTTCCTACAAAAGATACTTTACGTTATGATTCGGAGCTCCGTAAAATATGCGATCACAAAATTGAAATATGATTTTTTATTCAAAATGAGGTCTTTTTTGTCTTAAAAGTGCCGGAAAAAGGAATTAAATATTAGTCTAAAGAAGTCCATGATACGATAAGATTTTTGAAATAACTCACAGAAACTTACGTTCTAATTTGTTTAAATATACGGATTAAGGGATATTTCCATTAAATTTTCAGGTTTTTGGAGCTTATGTCAATTTTAAAATTTACGTATCGTAAGGAATCAGCAAATTTACGTAAGAAAACAATAGTAATGAAAGAGCCGTACTCTCGTATAAATACTCAATATCACATTTTAGTCCCTGCGCCGAAGATGCTCTCAGAATCCCAAACTGGATTTGAGAGCATGAATTCCATCTAGCGACCTAGCGCTTAACTATCATCAACGATACGATTGGGAGTCAAAATTCCGATGACGAAATTTAAATCGGTTTCACGAATTCTCACAATAAAAGAAGTCTTACGCTTACAGCCAATTATCTACCTACAGTACCTTTTTCTCGTTACTAACACATTATTCGCTACGATTATTGCTGAAAGTTCGCCAAAACCCTCAACTATGAATTATTTAAATAACTTTTGAAGGCGAACACATAGCCGAAAAATAATCTGTTGCGTGCTGAAAATTCGTAATATGTCCGATGTTTTAAAGCTCTAAATTTAACCAAAAGACATTTGCCCGTACTAGTATATATTTGAACAAATGTTACATTAATGTTTCAGGAGCGGCGGTTCTGGAACCACTTCGTCTATTTCAACGGATCTATTAGAAGCTTGGGTCATTCCGTGTTTGTTGGCTCCATAATGTGGCGACAGAGCTGAAGGACTGGGAACTTCTTCCTCTTCACTGCGTAAATACAAAACTACATTTGGCGGTTAATTTTCGATGCTCTTTGTTCTTCCATGGAGCGTTCAATTTTCGCCACAATCAATTTATTAAGCTATTATTTTAATTAACCAAAGCCAACGTTGATCGCAGATGTAAGTTTTTCTATTAAAATTATCGATGCCATTATGAAAATTTACGTACTTACCAGGATAATCAGATGAATAATTTCGTTACTTATTTCAAATATAGTCTACCGAGTGAATATTGGTATTCTAGTACACCTGTTTTGGTTTGGGGGATTCATTGTTAGCTTTAGAGGCATATATGCACATAAAATGGACCTATGACGGGTGTTCGATCAAGACGCAAAGCTTTTGTACGAATCATTGAGGTTATTTATATTAAATACTAGTGGATGTGCCCCTTAATTCTCAGCCGAGAAAATTATAGAACCAACGATAAGAATACGAGCCTTGGTTGAATATGCTTCTTACGAATTTTATCTCAATTTCGCACGATGATTCCTTTAAATTAAACTTTGCTATAAAAATAGAGCCTAAAACGATTAAAAATTTTACTTAAAGAAAACTGAACTTAAATAGTTTATTACGTTACATCACACTTTGAATCGCCTGGGATCGAGCCGCGGAGTAATATTACAGATATTCGCATTTTTGGTCTAGGTTACTAGTTGTATATAGCCTTAAAATTTCACGAAATTGTATATAACGAACACAATAGGAAGCTTTATTCAATTCCTTTTTATAGGAGCTTGTCTCGGTTTCGTCCGGCTCTTATTGTACTTATTTAATTCTGCAAAAAATATTGCCAGCAACCGACAGATGTAAAATTTACGTTAATTTCAAATGAGAACGATTTTTCTTGTCTGCGGTCGAACTAGGAACACTTAGGTTAATTAAAAGTAGCGTACTATCAGCTCAGGGAGTACATTTAGCTATCTTAAAAGTTTTTAAGTTGTGAAACTTGTGCAACTCCTGTTTTCCGAGCCTTTCGCTAAAATACAAACATACACGCACACACGAAAACTTTCTGCTTGATATAGGAGACACTTGCGGTATAATATCTCTTTAAATCGTTACATTTAAGTAGGTATTACGAGATTTTTGCGTTTCGGTTTAGCCTAACTCGTATCTTACCTAGCGGGCGTTTCGTTCATTATTTCGATTTTAAATATATGTCATACAAGTCGATAAAATAAAATCCTATTATCTAAAATCATCTTTTGATAAGTTGCATAGACACGCGAGTAACTTTGTAGTGTTCCACGGCAGAAATATAAATCAGAAACATTTATCACGACGAATCATTACCTTGTTTAATTACTTTTCAAAACACAACAGAATAATGCTTCAGTATTTGGCGATGTTATTAATTAGGTTATTTTTACCTTAAGAAAAATGTTCATGATTTATTTTTTTTCTCAGTTCCCGAACTCTTATTTTAATTGCAAAATTTGCTTCTGTAGTAAATATCTTCCATAAATCGTATTATAGGAAACCGCACTGATTAATCGAATACACAATAATATCTGACAATTTTTCCAAAGAATGAAGCACACTTTTATATATTGTCTTAAAATATAGAGGGAAATAAATTTATTTCGCGCTAAAACTGCGAAAAATATATTGAATTATGCATAAAGGTGGCTCTAAGATTGAGTTTGGAGCTACATTAACTGGGAAACGCATTCGAATTGTATGGTGTGGATCAGTAACTCCCGAAGTGGGCGTTGTCCCCCCGTGGGGGAGGTGAGTTGATTTAGGGGAAAGAGGGAGCCAATGAGAGGGCGGCGGAGCTCTGGAGGCCGGACTCGGACTAAACCGTTACCATAGAGTGGATAATTAATCGCCTTTCTTCGTTTTCTCTCACAACAGCGAAATATATTCATTAAATTTAAAATTAATGCGAGATTAACAGTTGATTTTAAAAATTCGATATTATCATTGTTACTCGATCGTGCTGTCCGCTATTCTGATCATAGTTTTTATATATTATGGCTAAAATAATGGTGATAAGATATGTTTATGGAATCGATTAGAGATGACTCGAAAGATGTTAGGAATAACTGTTATAGGTAATATGAGTTCCGACTGACGCACGCAATCAATGCTTGGAAAACATAATTAATTTTTTCAAAGATGAAACGTATTTCACGGTACATATACAATAAAACCCGGTTAAGAGGCTTTTCGAGGGACTATGCGGAAACTGCTTCATAAATAAGATAGCGTTATAACCGGGTTTTTATATTATTTAGAATTTCCTGCTTTTTGCGAAAAGAAAGCGTCTTAGTTACTTAATTTTGATCGCTTTTTACTCGGAAATGAAGCAAATTTACAAGATAGAGAGTAGGGGAAAAATATCGATATTTAACAACAATATCATTCAGAATACACTCAACACCACGAAATATCCTTTTCTGAATTTTTGGTGCTTACTTCTAAAGCTTGTGACGAAATGAATCATCGAAATGCAACTTTTTAATCTACGTTCATCCCTGAGAAAAAGTTATAGATCTTAATGTATCACAGAATTTGTATTGGCTTCGACAGTGTGATATACATATCTCTGCTTCACGATTCATTACATATATTCATTCGCGATCTTAATTCTATTCTCACAGATTTAGTCATTCAAAAGAAGAGACTCGCAAGTAAACCTTCAGAGACAAGGAGAGGAATGAGGACGGAGACACAGATAATGTAAATATTTTTTGATACATCAAATGAGGCGAGTAATTGGCTACATCTGAGTACGGAAAAATACGCGTTTTAAAGGCAGAGTCCGTACAAGAGCGTCGAATCCGTATCGATACCATGTGTTTCGCGTGAAAATGACTGGGAGCGTGAGAAACAGGTTATACTTGGAAATTTTCAACAGTGGAAACTCAAACATAATTGGCTACGCATATCTAAATCGAGGTAAAAAGATACGCATGAAGAGGAAGACAACATTTTGAATAAAGCACGAATGTATCCTTAATCTTATGCAGCTAATGATACAGGTGAGTATTGCGTGTTGCATAATGATCCCCCTAGAATCATGGCCGAGATTGTTTACGTATTCTCGACTTCATTATGTCTAGCTCTGCAACTTTCCGCATCTTTGTATTTTGATGTTGATTCCGCAGGAAAGCGTTTTATGTGTTTCTCGGAATTAAATAGCATAATGAATTTCTTTTCGGGAATGACTATTGAAGCCTGTGGAACACTTTTCTCCGTGGCAGTAAATCGTATATTGAGCATTTTATAGAAAGAGAAAAAAATTGTAATCAATGACAGAAGAACATAGAGAGGTTGCAAATGGTCCGCGTACAAAAACTTATCATTGACTGACGTGATTTTAACCGTATTCTACTCCAGAACGCTCCAATTGGTTAAGTTAAAAAAGAATAGCTATACGTCTTATAGGCGTTTTCACAAATAAATGTGAAAAATCTTTTTAAATCAAAATAGTTTCTTATAATGCCCGAAAGATTGTGAACAAAATAAGAAAACAAATGCATATTGCGATAGTCCAACTTATTTTTTATACCTGAATTAAGTTTCATCTAAAAATGATTAGTAGAATGATTCTTAGGATGTTATTGTTTCGAAAACGTTACTTTGAGGAATAATAAGATTAAAAGATTCCGTTTGAATTAGAACTAAGTAAACAATTTCCAACGTAGACGTGTTTACATCGGCGATGTCTCTATGCTTAATCCCGTAGCGGACACGTCACTTTTCCACTACGAGCAGACGAGAGTCAACTGACAAAATACGTCCATGTTCTTATATTGAGGATACCAAACTTATCGTTATTAATTCTTGAATATATGGTTATATCCTTGTAGAAAATTAACAACAACATAACATTTTTAGGCCTACGAGTCCCTCAAAGTATTTCACTACAAATTAGTATATTTTTTTCTTATATTAGTCTCGTGGATGGAGGTGTTTCATCTTTTAGATGCCATATGCTCATGTTTGCTTTCACGAAATATTCCGCGACATGAGTAATCACGAGTCATCCCAGAGATGACCGTTTGCAATAAAAGTGATGAATTTCCCGTAGAGTGAAAAATATCACGCTCATTTATTACAAAAAATACGATTAAATATGTGAATAACTCAATGCGAAACTTCAGGATGCTGAACGTTGCTCTAACAGATTCCAAGATAATACGAAATTCGAAAATAATTACGAGTCATCTTAAGGATGATTAGAAGAATAACGCGGCCAGTCGCGAGTCGTCGAAGAGATTTTAAGCCCGCTAAAATGCCCAATGTATTTACAATACATCATTGAATATAATGTAAGTTAGATGGCATAATGTGAAAGATAGCATAAATCGCTCTCCCCCAGCTCAATCGCTAGCAAAATGAAATGCATTAGATGGAAAACGTTGTCTCAGATGGCTTTTTCTTCGTTACATAATGTCTCAAATTTCTCTAAAGTAGATTATTTTGACGTCTTCGTTGATATTAGTAATACTTCGTTTTGAAAGTCTATTTATTAGCAGATCTCAATTTTTTCTTAAAATCTAAAATATTTCGCTCCATAGAAATAATCTTCCGAGCAATTCTAAGTACCATGGAATACATAACTGCTTTAGTAAGAATGACCTACATTGAAGACGCATTTAATAATTTACAGCTAATTGGAGGTAACTTAACAAGGATTGGTTTTGTTCTTAAATGCTTATAGTTAAAGATGTTTTGTGCAAGATACTGGTTAGCTCAGCTACTTGACAAATAACGTTTCAAAGAAATTGCTATTAGACACATGGGAAGAAGTTTAAGTCTAATCAGACGCGACGTCATTATCGTTGGCCTTTGCGGTTTCCGATTGGAATATTACGAGAACTTTCAATTTTCGGCACGCAAACGAAACCAACTTGTACGAAAGAGTGGCTGCCCTTATTGCATTCGAATACGTATTTCAGTATTGATTATCCTGACAATCGTTTTGTTACAAAATGTTCCTCGACAATGCAGCTGCTATGTACTCCCCAAGAAAAGGTCGTGGTGAAATATTTAACTCTGTTACTGTACGCAAATCTACATTAATACTATACAAGCCAGCTTTCGGCGTGTGGCAGGGAGTATAAACACCGACGATTGAGCTACTTTTATAGCCTGTTATTATCGCGAATCGTTCGCGAAAAGAATGAGTCCTTAAATCGACTTCCTCTAGCGTCTGTTTCTCTTATTTTATTCTCATTATCGGATCGGCCGAAGTAACGGGGGGTCGCATAATATCATTTAAGTCGTCTGTAAACGTGCTTTCTCTAAGTTTGTCAAGCAGTCGCAACCTAGCGTCTAATTAGATGGGGCTTGACTAAGGAGAAATAATATCGCTCACTATCTTCTCATTGCATCTACCGACAATACGCTTTACAAAGCTGAGCAAGTAGAAACTCGCTTTACCGCAGAGTTTTCTGACGTGAGTCAACGCAATTCGTATTTATATTACCTAATAAGGAATGCGAATCACGTGGTTCGTTGGGTGGAAGTTCCTTCAGAGGCCAATCCGGATGACAGACCCTCTCAGACGCTGTTAATTCCTTCGCACACCCCCCCGCGCAGCCATGTTGGCAACTGCTATGTTCGCCGAAGGACCTGGTCACTGGAGGTACGCAGCTCCAACACAAATAAAATTATTTTATCCTTTCAACTCGCGCCGATTTGGAGACTTCGATTTGGGTTTTGCCATCATCCCTCTCATGTAAGTAACATATTCGGTTTGTAATATTCCGTAGATCTAATCTATATTTTTAGTATGAGGCTCGCTTTTGTTTCCCAAATGAAACAGTTTATTTTCCTTCGGTATATCACGAATATATTTTATATTTAGGCTCGTTTTGGTACGATTCTTTACTTTTGAATTTAAAAGCTTTAGAAGTACGAGAATATGACGAAGTTTAACAACGCAATTCACGTGAGATTGAATTTCGAAGGAGAAAACGCAGAATATAAAACTGAAATCCTCGTCGTATCATATTTTAATCACGGCACAGAATAAAGTTAAAGTACAATCAGAAATATAAAACTATCGATATAAGGTAAGCAATCGGTGAACTATTCTCAACATTTCTGACATCAAATTTCTATCCTGACCTTACTATTAAGAAGGTATAAATGCAGGACGCCAATTGGATAGTTTCTACGCATGTGAAATCGCTATTTTTCTCGTATATATCAAATAATTAAATTTTCCTAAAGACTCTACGCATATTTATGTTATCGGACTCGTATGATAGAAAAGTATCTGAAAAGTATATGATCGACTTCTCAGTACAGTTATTGCCAGCGAAATAAAATGGTGATGAGTTTTAAAATTAACATTTGCATATTTCCAGAGTTTTATTCAATAATACTTTCGAATTCGGTCAACTTCATCCTGCCAATACCACAAAGTGTTTTTCCTAATGAACTTTAAAACTTATTGAAATACGTAGAAGTGGATTATTTTCAAAACTAGTAAATATATAATTCTGATACGATAATTCTTCCGCTCCGGCTGATTTTATTGTATATTAATACTGTGCACCTTAAATTATTTAATCTGCAAAACGACAATTACGTAATAAAATAGGTAGCCATTAGCCTTTCGATAAATGTTTACGTGCACCGATAGGTGTGGAGAACGTACGACCTCTATTTGCTTAAAAAATCTCCATAAATGGTTTTTCTCTACTAAAAATACCATGACCTAAGCCAATGAGTTTAACTACCAATTAGTTTGTCTTGACGTTGACATTTTCCTTTTGAAATAGATGATCTTGATTCTTGCTTCAGGCGTATAATCTTGCGCTTTCTACTAGTATTTACAAAGAAAACTTTCTCATACTGTACATGGCGTTTTAGAGCGAGGTATAACACATTTTAAATCATATTGCTCAATTCAAGATAGGCTTTGAAGCTCAAAAAACAAACGTGCGTATGTTCCCGCGGTGTTTAAGACGCACCGGCAAAGTATCTCAAGATTGAAATCGCAATCACAGAAATTATTTAAGTTGCACATAAATCAATAAGAAATATTTAATTCCTTAAGAATTAAATTATTTTCGATGTAAATGGAGATCCAAATAAAACACTGCTGTGATTTGAGCTCGATTGCGAGTCTTACTCAACTTTTAGAGCAAAACGCTTTTTTTAATTCACGTTGAAATAAATTATTCCGCGGGAACGTCAGCACGTTTGATTTTTCTGAACTTCACAACCTATCATGAATTCAGCAATATGATATAAATTTATGCCTCGATCTTTAACGACATGGATAAATTTTCTTTCTAAATACCTTAGCAGGCGGAAAGATAATCCGCCTGAAGCAAGAATCATGACCGTAGTTCTTCAAGAGGAAAATGTCAATCTCATGACAAACGAATTAACGGTTAAACTCCATGGCTTAGGTCATGATATATTTATTTGGATAAAAATTATTCATCAAGCTTTATTAAGCGGACAGGAGGTGATATCTTATATATTTCCGTATTTACACCAGTCGCTTCACGTAAACTTTTATCGATAGGCTAATGGCTATATATTTTATTACGTCATTGTGGTTTTTCGCATGATTTTCGTTAAAATTCTAAATAGTTCCAATTGTTCTAAATACACTACCTATATATCTCGCTGTCACGCATTAGAAAATCGTGATCTATCACTTGGATAAAATTACCATACAATCTCAGTCGCATTCAAAAGGAGGCATGGAAATAGTGTTAATAATTATTTAATAAAGCCCCGAGCTCAAGTAAATCCTTAAAGGCTAAGCTGATAAGTGGTAAAATCCAAAAATCAAATAAAAATTATGAAGTTTCTGGTCTAGAAGATTTATAGAATTATATTCATTTAAACCGCGTGGGTATTTCTACTAATTGAGCTATCGTAGAACAGTCTCACGTAGTTTTTTCGGGAGTCTTGCTTCCCTACGTAAGAAATTGCTCCTAATCCCCCCTAAGTATAGCGTGAACGATATTTAATGAAATAAAAAAAGCAAATAGAAGATAGTTATTATTTGAAAGTGGTGCGAAGGTGGAACTAAATCTTACTATGAGTAAATGCTATGTGGTTGATTTCTTCCAAAAAAATTGCATCAGAATTAAATGTGCATACTGAATGGAAAAAAATACCAATAGAGTCGAATCAGTTGAATATCTCTTACAACTAGCTTAACTGTAGCGTAAAAATCCTAAGTCTGCGGTAAAGAAGGTAAAACGTTCGGCTCTGTAAATCATACTGTCGTCAATCGAAATGAAAATGTTAGAGAGAAATATTATTTCGTCTTGGTCAGTTTCCATCTGGATTATGCGACAAGTATACGGAATCTAGCGGATGGTATGTGTATCCGGGAACTCGAGAAATGGTAACGCAAAGCGATACGTTTTGTTAAAAAAAAACATACGATAAAAGTGCAAGCGTTATGAAGATTCTTACAGAAATAGGTTGGGAATCTTTGAAAGAAAGGCTCTAAGTTAGGTTGCGATTGTTTGATTGATTCACAGAAAGCACGATTGCAGCAGACGTAATCGACCTTATACCACCCTCCATGCTACTTTAGTCGATCCAAAAATGAGCGTAAGGTAAGAGATGCTAACGAATATCGATTCAAGGACTCCGCGAGCGATATGCAATAATGAAAAGATAAAGGAGTAGCTAAAAATCTCCGCGTTTACACCCCCTGCCATACACCGAAAAGCGGCTTTGTAGTGGTTGATGTAGATTACGTGGTCGTCTCACGAATCATCGATAACACTAATCTGACAAATTAAGGGAAACGATACGCAAGGTTCACATTGTAGATACTTTTACAGATCTACATTACAGAACACTATGAAAATGAAACGGAAGATGACAAAAAGTAACCCTAGATAAATTATTTCAGGACAAAACTCACTATTTGATGAGTTATAAATGACAGCTTAATCAGGATCTTCTTATTAATAGAGATAAAACAACAATACACCTCCATTAGCTAAGCTATAAGTATTTTATCGTACCATTTTTCCTTCTATAATATACTCGTACTAACGTAATATGTATCTTCGTTAGCGAAACTAATAGCGATAAAGACAATCATACCTCTCGCTTTGGATAATTTTTTCTTCCTAGATTTAGCTAGATAGTTTCTCATTTAAGATGTGAAATAATAATGTACGTGCACTTCGAACAAGATTCCATTAATTTCTTAACTACAGGTCACGCATTTCAAGTAAAGAATTCGCTGACGAGGTTTTAGGCGGCATATCTTTTCACCTCCCATAAAGTTGTTTATTAAGCACTTCCGCGTATGAGATTATCAAGCGTGAGCCATTGACGCAAATGAAATAACAAATCACGGTCGAGTTCCGTGACAACGGATTCATGGCGATAAACACGTTAGAGATAAGACGAGAGGAGGAAATGCCTCTTGAGTGAGATTGCTGATTAGCATTAACGACTCGGGCGGAGTGTTTGCTTGCTAAATCAAAACAATGCAATTCTTTCGCAGGAAACCATAAGGACAAGGTAAACTATGCCGCATAGGAGTTCGTGCTTCGCGCAGGAAATAACAAGCGATAAGGGTTGCCACTCACGACCCGAAAGTTATGCGAAGAATTAATATTGCTTTGCACAAGGAACAACTGTATAGACTTAATAACAATTGCGTTGAAATGTGCCTCGAAAGCGCAAGTTATCATCGTATAATTATTATATTCAAGATAGAAGTGATATTCAATCAAAGAGATATTCAATCGAACGCGAGAAATTATTTCTATATAATTCGAAAGAGTAAGCAAGTTCTAAAGGAAATTGATGATCGGCATTGATACTCGGTTGCTATGATTCACCAACATTCTCGACGATAGCGTTGCGTAATATTTCACGGATGTCGAAATTGATGAATATCTTTCGCTTAACATAGCACTTCAATACGTTACTCCGTATTAATGCTACGTCTTCCGAAACTACGCCAATATTTATTCTAAGCCATTAACATATAACAACGGAATCATCACAAAACACTTACCTGTAAGAGAAAACATGAATAGCAAGAATCACATGCATAAACAACATGCATAAATTACATGCACAAGGAAAAATTAGAGAAGAGAGGATAACTCTGCTGAGTAGTTCGTTTTAAAGCAAAAGATTTAAATATGGTGTATATATATATATATATATATATATATATATATATATATATATATATATATATATATAGAAACCATACCCCGAATTTTCTTGCTAAAATGAAACTCAATTAAACACAATGAAAAACATATCAACGCTAATATTCTAAATGTAAGGGATTCAGTAAATTTATTTGAAATCATTTCACAGAGAATCATTCATCTTACGAGACTGAACAGTACCCCCAAGAAAATAATGAATTCATTTCGTCCATATTGACGCGACTCTATCTAGTGCTGGAAATTACTACAACGAGATTCGTGAAATTCCGCACTCAACTTAACACCCGTAAATTATTTCACCGATTAAGTCTTACGTATGTGACACGATGCCATGAAAGAAATCATTTCACCGATTAGGACCAAATTAAAGTGAAACTTACAAGCACTAGAAATTATTTCACCGTTATTTTAGAAAACTACGCACTCAACTCAAAAAACGCAAATTATTTAACTTATTTCCTTTAAAAATAACGTGAATTGCGCACTAGAAATTATTTCACCAAGATCGTCCGAAATCCGCGCTCAACTCAACATACTCAAATTATGTAAACTATCAACTTAACCAACGTCAAACTTAACGTGACTCTGTCTAACGCTGTGAATTATTTAAAGAGTTTCGTCGAAATTCCGCGTTCAAGTAAACACACGGAAATTACTTTACCAATTGCGTCAAAATTATCGTGACTCTATCGAACACTAAATTATTTCACCGAGATTCGTCGAAATGCCGCCGTTGACGAAATACACGCAAATTACTTTAACGATTTTGTCAAAATGATCGCGACTCTCTCGAACACTGTAAATTATTTCACCGAGATTCGTCGGTATTTCGAGCTCAACTAAACACACGCAAATTATTATACCAATTTATACTAAATTACCGTGCCTCTATCTAATGCCATAAATTATTTCACCGAGATTCAACGAAATTCCGCGCTCAACTAAGAACACATATTTTACTTTACTGATTTCGTCAAAATTATCGTGTCCCTATCTAACACTGTAAAGTATTTCACCAGGATTCGTCGAAATACAGCGCTCGACTAAACACTCACAATGTATTTAACCTGATTTGTCCAAGTGTACTCGACTTTATCTAGCATTTGAAATTATATCACCGAGATTCATCCAGATTCCGTGCCCAACTCATCATAATCAACGTAATGAACCGATCGCGTCCTTATTAATGTGATTCTATCTAGCACTAGAAATTTTTTCACCGAGGTTCGCCAAAATTCCGAGCTCATCTCAACATCCACAAATATTTTCATTGATGAATCTTATAATCGATTAATACGAGTCGATCTCATAGAAGAAATTATTTCACCTATTTTGTCAACATTAACGCGAGGCTATCTAGCGCTAGAAATAATTTCAACGATTTAATCTCCTAAACTAGAAATATTATTTTCCATTTCCGATGAATTAGCGCGACTCTATCTAGCATTTTAAATCATTTCAGCAAACATCAACAAAATTACCAGATTCAGCAAAACGCCAAGTGTTAACTTCCCTGATTACGACTTAAATCATTTCCACGAGATTCACCTTAATTACGCAAATCAGCACTCGAGCTAAATCTCACTTTTCATGACCAAATTTATAAACTGTATCGAAACCGAGAATTATTTCACCGATTTCGTCTAAATAGACGCGACTCTATCCATCATTTTAAAATAATTCAACGAAATTCATCAAAACCTCCCGACTCTAGCCATACACGATAAATCATTGCACCTATTCGGTCTGAATTAATGCGACTTTATCTAGCACTTGAAGTTATTTCAACGAGATCCATCGAAGATTCGTAGCTCAACTCAGAACGCGAGAAATACTTTCACCGATTTCGTCTGAATTAACTTGACCCTATCTGGGACTTGAAATAATTTTAACGAGATTCGGAATATTACGCGATGAACTCAACACGTGATGAATAATTTTACTAAGTTCGTCATAATTAATGCGACTCTATCAGGCACTCAAAATCTTTCACAATAATTCATAAAAATCGGCAGCTAAACTCAACACACGTTAAATTATTTCACTGATTTCGTCTGAATGAACGCGAATATATGTTGCACTTGAAATTATTTTAACGATATTCTCCAAAATTACCAGACTCAACTCAACGCACGAGAAATAATTTCACTAATTACGTCTGATATAATGCGACTATTCCACACAAGAAATTAGTATATATATTATACTGAATATCTTGGAACTTACGCAAATCTACCAAGATTTGGAATTATTTCAACGAGATTCATTACAATTACACGAATGCACCAAACCCGCAAGAAAATAATCTCAATATTCAAGTCAAAAGTAATGTGACTGTATCCCAAACTAGAAATTATTTCACCGAAATTCATCAAAAATACATGACTCAACTCAACACGCGATAAATAATTTCACTGATTTCGTCTGAATTAGCGCGACTCTAGTTAGCACTAGTAATTATTTCAACGATATAATATAAATTACGCGAATCAACTCTACAATCGAGAAATAATTTCACCGAATTTGTCTGGATAAAAACTACTTTATCTAGCACTTGAATTTGTTTCACCGAGATTCACCAAAATTACGTAACTCAACACACGAGGAATGCTTTCAATGATTACGTGTGACGTAATAAGGCTATCTCCTACACAAGAAACTATTCCACCGATTTCGTCTTAATTAATGCGATTCTATCTAGCACTTAAAATTCTTTCACCGAAATTCATAAAAATACTCAACAAAATAAGACTCAACACACGATACATAATTTGACTATAATAATTTCGTCAGAATTATTGCGAGTAAATCTAGCACTTTAAATTCTTTCACCGAACTTCATGAAAAACGCAAGATTCAACTCAACATACGATAAAGAATTTCACTGATTTCGACTGAATTAACGCCACTCTAGCTAGCACTAGTAATTATTTCAACGATATAATCTAAATTAAGCGAATTATTTCACCCAAAGTCACCAAAATTACGCAACTCAACACACTAGGAATGCTTTTACTGATTTCGTCCGAAGTAATACAGCTATCTCCTACACAAGAAATTATTTCACCCATTTCGTCTAAATTAAAACGACTTTATCTAGCATCGGAAATTATTTCAACGATATTCTACAAAATTACGCGAATCAAATTAATACACAAGAAATAATTTCACCAATTTTTTCAGAATTATCGCGAGTTAATGTAGCAGTTGAAAACATTCTAGCGAGATTCACCAAGATTTCCCGACTCAACAAACCGCGCGAGAAATATTTTCACTATTTACGTGAGATATAATGCGAATTTATCCCTCACTAGAGATTATTTCACCGTTATTGTGTTAATTTACGCGACTTTACCGATCACTTGAAATTGTTTCACCGATATTCATCAAAAATACTCGACTCAATTCAGCACACGAGAAATTCTTTCAATTTTTCTTTAATTTTCTTCAGAGTTTCGCGACACAATTCAACTAACGATTAATTACTCCGCCGATTCCGTCTGAATTAAGGCGACTTTATCTAGCACTCGAAGTTTTTTTATCGAAATTCATCGAAATTGCGAGATTCAACTCAACTCACTAGAAATTATTTCACCAATATCGCCTGAATCAACGCGACTCTACCTAGCACTTAAAGATATTTTGCCGAGATTCATAAAAATTACGCCAATCATCTCAACACATGAAAATTACTTTCACTCATTTCGTCTGAATTAACACTGTTCTACTCCACACAAGAGATTATTCCACCAAATTCGTCCTGATTAAAGCGACTCTAGCACTCGAAATTATTTCATCAAAATTCATCAGAAATACTCGACTCAATTCAACACGAGAAATTATTTCACCGATTTCGTTATAAATTATGCGACATTATCCCCGCATGAAATTATTTGAACGAATTTCATCAAATTAATGCGACTCGAGACAAGAAACTAAAAATTATTTCACTGCGATTCGTGACGGCTATACCACTCTACTCAACACGCTGAAAATTATTTCACACATCCCCATCTATAATCCCATTACAACTAACACTTCCCTATTGAATATCACTTTTTCTCAGATGAAATATCCTAAATTATAACTTTCATCGCCCTATTCACAGTATTTTTTCCCTAATCTGGAATTTCTCGGATTTTAGAACTCTGACCACAGAGAAGGAAATTTTTCTCCGACCTAAATAATTTCTCAAAAAGTTCACAAATCCCTAAAGTTTAAGCGAAATCGAGACTAATCATTGATTCACTAACGATTTCACTTCACATTTTGCACTATTCTCAAAACTATTTCACTTCCTAAATCTGTAGGCACCACACTGAGCACCACACCACTGAGAAGCCGAAGCGACACAATTAAAGTTAGAAAAAGCGAATGATAAATGCATGTATCACTGAATTAAGCAGAGAAATGTGAAAATGAAGAATTAGTAATAGAGCGGTACCCTACCTTTACTGGTCACTGAGAGAGCTGGTGATGGACCAAGATGGTGCGGAGGGCTGATTGGGCTGCAGAGTCGATGGCACTGGTGAACTCCGTCGAGAAAACAGGAATGTAGACTTGATTTGTTTGTTTATTGTTTGGCGGCCGGTGCTACGTTGCTCGTTCGATGCCCAATTATGAGATTTTAGCTCATTTTATGGGCGGTAATACGGGTGGCATTTAGGTAAACGGGAAGTAGGAATGTAACAGTCGAGAGTAGTCGAAGATTGTCGAAGGAAGATGAAAGGGTAGAGGTAACAAGTGCGACTTCGAGGTATAAAAGGTGAGGTGGGTAATAGGAAGTAATCATTTGCTTAAATTAATTTCGAGTCGGGAGGGACCGCACAGTTCGCTTAGGGGACTGGCAGTTGGTCGATAGAGAGATTTAAAAAAAATAAAAAAAATAAAAGGAGAAATAGAAAAAAGAGTTTGTTGTATGCCTCGGTGTTATATGAAAAATGAAGTAAAATGAGATGAAATAGAGACTATGGGTTATCGGTTGGCTGATTTCCTTTCTTCTTTTTTGGTTTCTTTTTTTTGTACGGAGAGAATTTAAATTTATACGTGATAAGTTTGGGAATCGGAATGTGTTTTTTCCTTTTCCGGATGCGGATGGGGTAATCCCATATATTAGTTAATAACGGGTTGTTGATATTCGAAAGGTTGAGACGGAATTTATCTATGCGTTTGGCCACAAGGTTAGAAATGGTGGTCAATTGATGAAATGTTTTTATTTCCCTGAGGGGGATTAATCTATTGGTGGAAGTCACCAATCGAATGCATCTGTTATAGAAGGCCTCAATTTTCCGGATGTTGTATTTAGCTGAATTGAATGTTAAAATGGACGCATACGTGAGGTGCGGGACTATAAAAGAGTTAATGAGGCGAAGTTTATTGGAAGTAGAGAGCGGACTTTTCTTGTTGATTAAGGGAAATAATTTAAATTTTGCAAATTGCGCTTTTTTAATACTATTGTTGATGGCGACATTCCATGAAAGGTTGGTGTTAATATCAAAGCCGAGGAATGTAGTTGAAGAGGAAGTCGGGATGGGAATGTTGTTAAAGAGAGCTGGGATGGGATTAGCGACTTTGATTCTAAAATTAAAGGGAAGATGAGTGCATTTGGTTGGATTGATGGAAAGGTGCCATTTCTTAAGCCATTCGGAAAGAAGAGAATTGTAGTCGTTGATGTATCGTATGGAAAGGTTAGGAGAGCGAGAGTGAGAAGCGATGGTGAGGTCGTCGGCGTAAAGAAATCTTTCAATATGAGGAGAGGAGGGAAGGTCGTTAATAAAAAGGTTAAAAAGAATTGGGCTAATTGTGCTGCCCTGCGGAACCCCCGCGGAAATGAAATGCGGGGGGGAGAATTTGTCGCCGAAACGAACTTGGATGAGGCGGTGAGATAAGAAATTTTGGATAATTTTACAAAGAGGGACGGGGAAGTCAAGGGTGAGAAGTTTGAAAAATGGAGACTTGAGCGCGCGTCGGGCCTTATATAGGACGAAGGGGTGGTGCGAAAGCTAATAGGGGAGGGGTGTGTCTTGGAGGAGGAGTTCTCAAGATCTGCCCAGTACGAGGTGACCCCTGTAATCACTTGTCTCAACTACAAGTGAGAAAAACACGTAACACGAAGCTGATGACGCCCCCGCATACCGTCCGACCAAATGGAGAATCATCGAAAATCGATCGCCCATAATTCAAGATTTGCAATAAAACTGACTACGGAGCTTGAACTGAAATAAGTTTACGCTAAGAAAATTAATCCCTTGAAAATTCAAGCCTTTAGACGTATACTTTGCGATGGTAATTTCAAAAGTGTTAGGGAAGTACTCGAAGGAAAATGGCTGATGAAAATGGCGGAGAATGGTAACAACTATTTCTAAGAAAGAACTATCGAGAAGAGGATAAAGTGGATATTGAAGACGTATTAATCATGAAATTATCTTTGTCTCTACCCTTCAAGCCGCCCTCGGTGTGTGGCAGACGATGGCTACTGAAGGGCAGTAGTATGACTAACCATAAGAAGAGGAAAAATGTGTGCTCGGTCTCAATCTTGATATCTCGTTATTTATTCCAACGGACGGTTTACAATTGATTCATTGAATTTTGAATGCCGCCTTTGTCTAACGTACGTCGACTAAAGAGGAGTGGTTGAATAGCAGTTGAAAGCAAAGGGAACAAAAATGCTTAGCGAAGTAGTGGGTGAATGAGTCTCAAGGAAAGCATTAAAGAGATATAAATAAGTGAATTTCTAGCAATTCAGTGGTAACTGAGTGAACGTCAGACTAAATCATATCGGTCCTAACTGATCGGAATGACGTTTTGATTTTTGAAAGAATAAAACGCATAACGTATACAATTAGTTGCGGTAGAATTTTTGTAATTTTCCGATAATAACTCACTTAATCTCTGCTTAATGACATTAAATGATGATATAACATTTGGACATGTTCAAATAATACCTACCTTGGTTTATAAACGAGCTAGAACATTTAAAATCTGTTAACGAAGCACAATACGTCGTATTTCTATATATGGACATCAACCACTTTTCTTCTCCATCTGAAAATTCCTTGAGGCGTTTCGCAACAGTGCTTCTCGGCAGAGAACGCTCACTCGCCTCTCTAATAGAAATTTCCTTCACTATAACTTTTCCAATCGTCATTATCATACGCGATTAGAATTTCTCTTACCAGAGTTGTATTTCCTTCCCAATTTTTCTCGTCAAGGAAACGTATCGTCAAAATTTGAATTTATTTACCTAAAATTATTGTCCAACAAACCCTCCAAGACACTGTCCGATATAAGTCTATTGCTACCATATGAATATTTGGTTGTTAACTAGCCTTCTGACAATGAATGATGACATTAAAAGCGTAAAACAAACAATTAATGAATACTAGTTGGTATCAATATAAAGAGAAAATTATTCAACTGACTTTACAGTAGAGTACAGCACTTCTAATTTATCTTCGTGCACAAAACACTCTCTAAATGTGTCATTACACGCCAAACCGAACAAGAAAAAACATGACATATTCAGATTTTCTTCAAACTCACTTAAAACATTGACAAGGATATTAGAAATATGTTTGTCAATTCTTAAAATCAATAGTCTGACTAGTAACAAAATAGCAGGCAACAATAATATACATATTCGAAAATTTTAAACAGCTCAACACAGAGAGAGAGAGTTTACAAGCAACTTAGGATGAAATCGCATTACCACAAGTTTCATCGTTTTTTTGGGATAGAATTTTATATGTCGTGGAAAAGCTACGACTCGCTATAGACCACTTTTAGAGTTCTTGGATTAAATATTTATTCGTGGTGAATTCAGCTCTTCATCGGTGCCAGCGAGAGAAATATCAGTAAATAAATATAGAATTACCTTTAATTTGGTGCAAGAGTTATTCCTATGCGTTGTGTATTAAGCTTGCAATAAATTCATAAATGCCAGAAGCATATTATAACAAATACGATAGTAAGTGTCAGTAAGTGTAAGTGTCGTTGGAGCTATGAAACGAACTGTGCGGCGCCTTCACCCCGAGTTAAATTATATTTGTTTAATAATACTTTCCGTATGATTGAAAATGATACTATTATTCGTTTATGTACTTTCTTAAGTATTTTTGTCTCAGAAATATCTACCGCGTGGTTCTGCCGTAAATCTCTCATATATCATAGTGCTCATTTCTTTTTTCCTTACTGGCTGGAAGCTTTAATTTATTTAAATTGCACTTGTGCTTTTTAATTAAACGTTAAACTGATAAGTTGGATATTTCTACATTATTTATTTGTGATTTTTCCATCATGATGCTTTTTTCAACTGGTTTAAACTACAAAAAATAGTTTGTGAACTGTTGGGTCGTATAAACAATTAATTTTTGATAATCGACTTTGAGAAACAAACGCTACACGCGTGAGGGTGTACTAAAAATACATCATTCCTCAGTTGCTATCGAAGTAAATTCTAAGGACGTAATTATTTACGCCGATTTGAGCAAATGCTTCGACTTCAATCTCACACTCCAAGCTATTGTTCCTTGCTCAAACACACTTTTTATTTAATATCACGTATTATGTATTTCATTCAGCGTTTCATACGATCGAACACGCAATTTGTGTAAATTAACTTGAGAAGATTCAGCATGCTGGGAATATTGCGGAAAAAGCATTCTAAATATTTTTCGTAATGCGCACGTTATGAGGGCAGAAAATGTAGGAGTGATGAATTAAAATTCTATATATTCGTTACATATCCTCTCAATAAAATATTACAGCTTAAGATAAAACCAACGTTATCAAAATTATAGACAATAAATGTGTTCATAGATACTGAAGTGTTCGGAAAAATTTTAGAAGGCAGTCTATTTAGTATAAAGCGACGTGTAAAGGTTTTCTTGACTTTATTCTGACCTTGAGTTTTAGTTTTTTCCAGAAATGTTTCTAAAACTCAGACACAACACATACTCAGAGATTTCCTCCCGTGACCTGAAAATTCCATAAAAAGATCCCGTCCGAGTCTCGTGCATTTTGTTGCTACAGGCGTAAATGCAGGAGGCAGTATTACTGTGGGAAGAAGTACTTACGCCACCTGTCATTTTAGATGATGAAGCTGCTTGGATGAATTGCTGGGTATCATACCTAAAATTAAAATCACTTCTTCCGATACCATGGAATATCCTAATTTATATAACACGTAAGTAACCGTAAAGTAGTAGTAGTATTGTTGAAAGTGTTTCGGCAGCTGTGGTCATTTCGCACTGGGTGCTCTCCCACAGGAAATCAAACCCTGGACCCCTTTTGCAGAAGTCGAGCGCGCGACCCAGATGGATTTTCGGAAAGCCCAAGTGACCTTATTTTTAGGTGCAGCATACATCAACCGTACGGGTCATTTCACGGGAATTCGGACAGAAATTGACCTCTATTTAATTAAATCGATGAAAATTGCGTACTTCTATGGTAAAACGCGTTCTACGGCTGCGAGCTCGCCTTAGTTAGTAGCATGTCTAGTGGTAATATACATAGAGAAACCCTCTGGGTCTCTTTTCTGCATGTTGTCATGCATCCGTTTAATATTTACGATGATTAATAAAAACAGGAAAAAAAGATTACAGTGTGGGGAAAATATTTGCTGATTAAGGCTCAAAACTTGATGCTGATGACTTTTCTTTGGCTTCTTTGTTTCCTTTTTTACCTTTTCTACAACTTAAGGCAAGCAAAAAATATGATCAGCTTTAGGTTCTAAAGAAAATACCCACGTTACAGATACCAACGAGGAGGAGGGTTGTAAAAAGCTGCAAAAACACAGTAAGAGATGTAAAGGCAGGAAACTATATAAAAGAAAACACTATAAAAATTAAATAAAATCGAAAAGAGTGAGTGAAATACACAAGGAATAATATAGAATATAGAAATATTTTTGAGAAAAATAAGACGGAAAATGACAAACAACATTACTTTGACTATTGTAACTAAAGCGTAAACTAAGTAAAATTATAAATTCATATAAATTAGGTTTATCAAAAATTTAACGATAATGATTCTAGCCAGAGGAATTCGTCTTAATATTCAGTATTCATTTCAGAAATCGTTCTAATAGCATTTCGTCACATTCTCCCTTGTCAGTGAGAAAAGTCTGAAAATATATCTCCCAAACAAAAGCTGACTTCCTAAATGGATGCAAAACGCGATGAATGTACTTATATGCACCACATTCGCTCTATTACCAATTCAAGCTGACGGCCTCCTACATTCGCCATACTCTACTCCTCTAACACTTTTCTTTGGATTTAGGGTTATCTAGTCGTTATTCCACAAAATGATTTTATTTTTTTTTTCATTGCGTATCTTCTCCTCACCACAACATTCACCGCATTCACTCACTTTAATTTCTGTCCTTCTCTCTATTTATAACTATTTTCTCCCATCATTCATAATTTTGTAATTCGGCCTTCATTTATCCTTGTCATAGACTCAAATCAATGTACTCTTTCATGATTTTCCTGTAATCAGTTACTTTTTATTCTGACAATTTATATTTTCATGTGCGAACATAATGAAATATTTTATGTTTTTAATTGCATGTACGTTGGAGAATTATATTGCTATCTTCTTATTAAATCATTGATTACTACCATATAATATTTTCTATGACATTCATTCTTATTTGCGCCTTCCAATTAACCTATGGTTTTCATCTTACCCGTTTCATTAATATTTTGCCAAATTGTAGCGATGGAGAGAGTATGTACAACTATGCAAGAAACACAGATAATCCAAACTTTTTTCTTATGATGTTCCTAATTTACATAAATAAATATTTATATTATCTGCGCGCAAAGTCTGCTATTTTATTGTTTTATGGAATCTGTGAGTTTTCTTTACCCGAGCGCGGGTCTTTTTAGCAGCGATAATTTCTCTGTATTCGTAATCCTACTTATCCACAGTATAGGTCGTGTTAAGGTCTAAATCCTTACTCAAAAATATTAAGAAAAAAAATCAAAACAACTAATTAATTCTCACAGATCTCCAGAATTTCTCCTGCAATCCTCATAAAACCCATAGGATAAAAAATTTTCTGCGGAAACTGCTAAGTATTTTTAATTCTTCCTTTATGGCGTTCCACGAGGTTAGCCCAAGTGACATCTATTATATGCAAAAATACTTAAGTGTTTTTTGCTTGAATTGTTTAAAAACGTTGTAATATCTACTCGATATTTTCCACGTTAGTCGAAAGAAAGAAGGCGAGAAGAGTAAAAAATCATGCACGGATAATCTTTAAAACGGATGATTCACCTGCGGATGATTGAGAATTCACTGCAATTTGTTTTGGAGGGTGAAGAGATGATCCTAGTGAATGTCTGATAAGGCGTCATGAGATCATAAGCCCGCAGATCTAATTACGTATATTAGCTTATTTAACTGGTCTTTTCTTACACGTTACTTTCAAAACTTTTGCGTTCACTTCAATTACTGATGAAACATACTATACACTATAAAGAGATTACCTATCAAATACGCCCTTTCCTATAATATCTATTATTTTTTTATTTTCTCGAACTCTTAATCTAACCCATACATCTTGATTTCGTCACATCACATAATCGTCTGTATTCTTCTCTACGACCAAATTTCGAAGTTATCCAAGTTATCCAAGATGCTCATTTTACAAAACTAAATTTGCGAAATGGATTATTCAAGTAAGCAATCTAAACACGAAAGGATTACATGCAAGATATTACAACGTGCATAAAATTATTAACAAATCTATAAAAAATTTACTATGCGAAAAAGAATGGCATCAGTTAGATCCTCTTTCGTTATTCTCTCAAAGTTGTCAATGTGAGTGGGATAAAATTTCCCCGACTCCGACTTCATAAGGTATCCCTTTTATCTCCGACTACACAGCCCTACTTCCGCCCTGTTTCCGTTTATTTTACTCTCTCCGATGTATTCCTCTTTCTATTGAAAACCGAATTGTCTCCTGAACTTAAGGTCGAAAAGAAAAATTTTAAAATTTAAATTCAGGCACGAGTTCCACGTATTATTATTATAAAAATTGAGTTCTCCTCAGTAATATTCGGTTAGTTTGAAAGATAGTGTAAAGTGAGAGTTAAGAAAACGTCATAATCTTAGAAGGCAGCACTTTCTAAAAGAGTTGTTGAAAATTATTCATTCTTATTTTGTCTTACGTGTATTTAATACTCATTCATTATGATACTGTGAAAGAAAAACCTCATACATTTTTCACCATGTTCATTACCTACCTATGCTTCTATATTTCATTCAACTGGTAGAAATTGTAATTAACTTGTTCGTCAAATTTTCATATTTCATTTTTCCTACTCTTTCTACCAATGTTTTGATATAATTCATTAGCTTTTAATGCGTAAATTTTAAATTTAATTAACGTTTATTTTCATTTACGCAATTAGTATACTCGTGAGAAAGCATGGTATATATGTTTGTTTTCTCTATGCTATCTCAATGCTATAAGGGCTGTTTGACTATGTAGAAATCTATGCAAGGAATTACCGCTGTCACCAGATGTTATCTACTTGCAGTAGTTATACTATAATAAGATTAAGGATAATGATAAAATAATCTCTAAATATACCAATAAGAGATTTGAATATAAATTCTGAATTGGTTCTGTGATTGCTTTTTTGGTAAAAAAAATCATTCGGTCAAAGGATCGGCCCGTTAATGGAAATATATATATATAAAGTGATCTACCTTTCGGTAGGTTCATGTGCCCCCACATTCTCTCTTTAATTCCCTCTCCTTCAATTCCCGGTAACTTATCCCACCCCTTAATTCGTCTAATAACTTTTGTCTTATGGAAATATCGCAAGTAAAATCATGTCTTCATGACAATACAGAAATGATGAAAACACACAACCTCACAGAGTATATTTAGTTTGCGAATTTGAAAGCCCAAGTGTCTCCATTTATTTATGCATCTAAAATACGGAGAACCACCAAACGTCGCTAGAGAAGATTGTTTTTATTCATGAGGGTAATCAGAGAGCAGTCGGCATCGGTATCGATGTAAAATTATTCATATTTCAACAGTGAGTGATTCAGATCTAGTAAATCGACTTCTCTCTCACTAGAGAACTTTTCCGAATCGGATTTACCTTTTAAATTAGATAGTTACCCATGCGTATTGCCAATGGGTCCAAGCCACGGCAAAATCATATCGCGTTAATCTAATCATCAACCATGAACGAATAAAACGAATGTTTTTGCAAAAAATCGGTTTCGTTTTAGATAAGGCTAATTATTTACGGAATAAATGGAACGAAAATTCGGGTAAGGCGAAGAATTACTTATGGTGAAGTGACGATATAAACTGGAAATTTACAGTCCTTCTGAGATTTGTCCTATGTAAAACCCTGAGCCCACCCCGAGCAAAATAATTCCCAAAGCAAGCCTAAAAAAGCATCAACCAGGATCCTAGTTTTCAAAATAAATCTCGTATACCTGTAAGGCAACGTCAAGGAATTGCTTATATACATTGGATTGAAGTTGCCAAAGAATAATTTCCGTAGGTGGGTAAAATAAGTGAGGATAGTTTGATGATGGTGTGAGGAAATGCTTTAAATGACATTGTTTCAAAAGATGGTGGGCACTTTCTCTTCGTATCTGCATCAAATTTAAAATAATCATTTTATTAAAAATACGATAGGAACGTAGAGCTGTGTAGCGGAGGTATGGTAATGAAGTGAATATCTGTTCGATTTTCTTTCTTTCTATAAACGAATGAATTAATTACAAAGAAATCTAAAAAAATCCGGTCTCTTGGGTCTGTATGATAGTGAAAACTGAAAAATTGTTCAGTTGGTTATGAATAGCTTTGCTGCAATCGTTGACATCTTTTCATGTATTGGAAATCCACCTCTTAAAAATTTTACTGCTCTCTCTTCTATCATTCTATCAGCACTATAAAAGAAAGCTATTGAAATAGCTGCCAAAATTCGAACCAACGAGATTACCTTCTCGAAACTTTCCTTTCTCCTTGCTCTTCATTTGAAATTATTTTATAAACTAAGAAAGTGCATTTTTATGTTTATTAGCTGACGGTGGCGATTTAGCCTGAACTGGTAGTTCTTTTAAGTTAAATCGTAAGGGGATTGCAAAATTTTCTTTATTTTCTTTTCCAAAGATTTACACCATTGCTTTTAAGATGGAGAGTTTCAATAGAATTTCAGTGCATTGATAATTTCAAACTATGACAGATTTCTTAGAAAAAGAAGGATACTTTTCTTCCACTTTTCTTCTTAGATTCATGGAATCAGACCCGTCGCGAGACAGGGGCGGTTGCCCGGGGCGCCGAGGTTTAAGGGGGGGTAGACCGTTGAATGTTGGTCAGATGTTTGGTAATGAGTGGAAACCTTCGTGAACTGCCTATTCTTGGATATTGAACGCTCATCAGTTTTTGTTGGAATTTGCGGACGAATCTAATGATGAGGTTATTCTTGTCACTCGATCGTGAAAGGGAAAGTTTTCCAGAAACCACAAAAGAGGTAAGAGATATAAGTTGTCGGGTAAATCATTTAAAATGAGTAAAATTGCTGAATTGATTATGAATTAAGTTTTATAAATCAATCGATCACAACTTATGATGATTTTTACTGTGCATTCACTTTCAAAAAACAATCCATTTTCTTAAATTTTAATATCTTATGGGTAACATTTTGAACGATAAGTTGATAAAAACCTCAGTGTATAATTATAGTAATTTTTGATATATTTCTTTTGAGTTCCCTAATTTTTTCTCCAATAAGTAATTAAGTGGTTACATAATGAAACTTTCACAAGTACATATAGGAAAGTGGTGCCTGCATGACCCCTAGCTCGGGCCGACTTTGCTTGGAATGTTGATGTTTCTGGCTAACTTTTGATTATAGATGCGTATGAAAAACACTTACTTACTCTTAATAAGTGTTTCGTAATTATTTTTAATGGATAGAAAATTTTAATAGATGAATTCAAGCGAAAAACAACCAAATTAAATGAAAAAATAAAATATATGATATATATATATATATATATATATATATATATATATATATATATATATATATATATATATGAATATATGTATATTTCTCCATTATGAATGGAGATAACAACATTTGACAAAGCTGGTTAGATTAATAATAAAGAGGAATCCGCTTAATTCTCCAAATTGAAGGTAGAGAAATATATTTGTAAATTTTTATTTCACAAGAATTTTTCTTTATAAGAGTTATATGAATTGACTACACCTCTTGGAATAAGATATTGTGAAATCACTACCGTATTTGATATTTTCCACAAACATATCATGGTGTAATCCAAAATTATGCCCAACATTACACTTACTACATCACAGTACAGTAGATATTTATTTATATTAAAAATTAGGAAATTAATTTTTATTGTAAATGCGATATAAAATTCTCATTAAGGCTTTTAAACAATATAAGTTGTGACATGCTTTGATTCAGAAAATATATTTACAGAATTATTGAACGATGTAAGATATTTCTCATTTATGAATGAAGAAAACATCATTTGGCAAACCAAGTTAGAGTAGTAATAAGGAATCTGCTTTACTCTCCAAATTGTAGGCAAACAAAATATTTGCAATTTCTTATTTAACAATAACTTTTCCATATAATCGTAATCTATATGAGTTGACCACACCTCTTGGAATACAATTTAATAAAATCGTAAACGTAATTTATATTTTCCACAAACACAACATGTTGTAATCCAAAATTACGGTCAACATTTCCCTTACTACATCACAGTAAAGTAGATATCATTAGTCATTAGAATCATTTCGGGAGACTAAACATTCAGGGAGATACATAACGGGCGGAAGGGTATTTAGGTATGAAGGGGTGGGACTGCAGGAACGAGTATATATATAAAGTGATCTACCTTTCGGTAGGTTCATGTGCCCCCACATTCTCTCTTTAATTCCCTCTCCTTCAATTCCCGGTAACTTATCCCACCCCTTAATTCGTCTAATAACTTTTGTCTTTGTCTTCCCCTCTGTCTTTTCCCTAGCATTCTTCCCTCGATCGCTTTCTTCAACAATCCCTCCCCTCTCAATATTTGACCCACCCATTTCTTTTGTCTATTTTTAATTACTTCAATCATTACTCTCTTCTCCCCAACCATCTCCAGAACCTCCTCGTTCGTTTTTCTATCGACCCAACTAACTTTCTCCATTCTACGCCATACCCACATCTCAAAAGCCTCCAATCTTTTGACATCCTCTTTTCTCAACGTCCACGTTTCACACCCGTACAACATTACACTCCACACCAAGGATTTTACCAATCTCTTCCTGATTCCTTTATCAAGTCCCTTTGTCATCAGTTCCCTTCTTTTCATGAAAGCTTCCTTTGCCAATGCTATCCTTTTTCTAATTTCTGTCGAACATCTTCCATCCTTAGAAAGAAGGCTACCCAAGTATGGAAATTGATCTACTTGCTCTAGTTTTTCCCCATCCACCCTTATTGTTAACTTAGCTTTCTTTCCCTTTGAAAACCTCATAATCTTAGTCTTTCTTACATTGATTTTCATCCCAAACTCCTTTGCTTTATTGTTTAGTGCATTTACTAGGATTTGCAAACCCTTTTCCGAATCGCACACAATAGCTTTATCGTCTGCATATCTTACTGACTTCACAAGTTCCCCACCAACCTTTATTCCCTTATCTATTTCATCCCAAGCTTCTTTGATCATTTCTTCTGCATATAAGTTAAAAAGAGATGGTGATAAAGGACAGCCTTGTCTTAGTCCCCTCCCTAACTCTGCCCATTCCGATTCCCCATTAGCAACTCTTACTCGTGCGGTCTGATTTAAATACAAATTTTGCACTAAACGCCTATCTTTCCAATCCAAACCAATTTTCTTTAGTATCACCATCAGTTTTGGCCATTGAACTCTATCGAAGGCTTTTTCAAAATCAACAAAACATGCACAAACGTCCCTTTTAAATTCTAAGCTTCGTTCTACGAGAACCCTCATAACCCCAATTGCATCCCTCGTCCCTTTCCCTCTCTGAAAACCGAACTGATCATTACCTATGAATTCTTGAGTTTTTCCCTCGATTCTTCTATTCAAGACCCTAAGAATAACTTTTGCCGCATGAGATATTAGGCTAATTGTTCGATAGTCCCGGCATTCTAAGGCATTATTCTTTTTCTGTAACGGTATCAGGATAGACTTGGTGAAATCCTCTGGCCACTTTCCTTCGTCGTAAATTTTCCTACATAAATTATAGAATTGTTTTTTACCCTTTCCCCCAAGATTCTTCAGAAATTCTACAGGAATCTCGTCCACACCCGTTGCTTTCTTCCCTTTCATGTCCCGCAATGCCCTATCAAATTCACTATCTAGTATATTCGGCCCAAGATCATCTTCCTCTACTTCTTGTATGCCCTCAATCTTTATGTGGGTAGGCTTCATGTCTTTCGAATATAATTCTTCTACATACTCTTTCCATCGTCTCCTTATGCTAGCTGGTTCCCTTAAGATGTTTCCCTTGTTATCCCTAATAGTGGCCATTTTATTACTAATTTTATTCCCCGTTAATTGTTTTACTTTTCTGTATAATAGGTCGACCCTCCCACTTTCAGCCATCTTCTCTATTTCGTTACACTGGCCTTTCCACCACGATTCTCTTGCTTTATTTGTTACCCTCCTCAGTTCGTTGTTTAAGGCCTTGTACATTCTACGCCCGTGTTCTGTGTTGACCCTTTTCCATTTCCTTCTTTCCTCCATTTTTGTTATCATTTCTATCGTCACCCATGGTTTCCTGATTTTGCTTTGTGTGACCCTTCCGATGGTTCTTTGGGCACTATCTTTAATGCTAGTTTTGATCATTTCCCATCCTTCATCTATAGTGAGTTCCCTTTCCTTATCTTCTAGAGCCCTGTTGACTGACTCTTGAAACTCTCTAGCTTTCCTACCCCTGAGGGCTTCTACGTTCCATTTGGGTGCGGTTTTTGCCCTATAAATCTTTTTGAATCTAAGCTCGGTCTTCATCATTACTAAATTATGATCCGAGTCTACATCAGCACCAGGATAACTTCGCGAGTTTTTAACACTATTTCTAAACCTCTTCCTTACCAGAATATAGTCGATTTGGTACCTATCCGTGTCCCCCGGCTTTTTCCATGTGTACCTCCTTCTGTTATGGTGTTGAAAAAGAGTGTTGGTGATACAGAGGTTATTCCTTATGCAAAAATCTACCAGTTTTTGTCCCCTTTCGTTTCTTTTTCCTAGTCCGAACTCTCCCACTTCGTCCCCATCTTTGCCCTGCCCAACCACAGCATTCCAGTCCCCCATTACAATAAGGTTTTTATTGCCTTTCACCCTTCCAATAACCTCTTCTATTTGTTCATAAACTAAATCTACTTCATTCTCAGTGTAATCGCTAGTAGGGAGGTACACTTGCACTATCACAGTGTTTACTGGCTCTGCCTTGATTTCTACTGACATTACTCGGTCGCTTATCAGTTCGGTGGCTATCACAGCATTTCCCGCTCCCTTGTCCAACACTATAGCAACCCCTCTCTGGCTATCATTTCCTCCACTGAATATAACCCTCATATCATCGCTCCAAAAATCTCCCCCATCCTTCCACCGTACTTCGCATAGCCCCAGAATGTTGATGTTGGACCTCTTCATTTCTAACTTTACGTTTTCTAACTTCCCTTTCCTAAGCATCGTTCTAACGTTCCAGGTCCCTACTCTGGTTTCCTTGGTCATCTTCTTCTTTTCTTGTGTCGTTGGGTAAGGATTTCGTGGAATGACGACCGGGATGGCCTTACCACCAACCCTGCCGGGCACGACACTCTCCCTAGTAGGCTGAGTCCCGTTTTTGCCAGGGACAATATAATTATTGTGGCACATCATAATCATGGGATAGATAGTCGAGGTGGTCTCCCCTTGCCTTCCTCAACAGTGTTTTTAACGTGACACCATCACTCATATAGGCCGCCCCACTGGGGTACAGACGCCTTTGCAGCCGCCTCACTGAGGTACAGACGCTGCGTGGACTACCTTTCGTCTGGCCCCTACCTATTGACCTTTCTGGCATGAGTGACCCTACCAGGAACAAAGTTCCAGCCAGTATAGCTCTCTAGGTCATAGGAACACGCAAGCCCCTTCACCACGTCAAGGTGTAGTCCGTAGAAGGGGCAGGAACGAGTAATGAACTTCATGTGTGGGAGGGGATAAGTCGGTCTATAGGAGAAAAATTGGGAGACATCACATTAAACATTGATTTATAATAAGTTATTGAACTCCTAAAGCTACCTTCTACTCTACGACGCAGCTATAACAGGTTTATTACACGCTACATTTGCTACATGCAACATTTGCTAAGAATCCTAGTATGATGTACTTTGAGGAAAGAAGTTCTTCTTTACCGGCGTTACTCTGGTTCGGTATTCCTTTCTCTGATTATCACCAGCTCAAAAATTCCCTTTTGGCACTCTAGGGAACTCCTTGCGGTCTCCAGGCGACTTGGAGGTTTACCAGACGGCAAGGGTCGCCGCAAGGTCTCATACTCATGCTCCGACTCCTCTTCTTCCTCTATTATATCAATGTGTACCGGCCGAGGCAAATTCGCTATCGGCCAGCTACTACTTCGAGGCAATTTAAGATCATCCGTCTCCTCCACAGGTGGTTTGCAGCAGCACAGGCAGCAGTCAACAATGGCCTTCATCATGCTGAAAAAATAAGAAGAAAAATGAAACACGTATACGTACGTGCACACAATTACATTGCTGCTCCCGCAATATGCATGGATTTAGAAGAAAAATTGTCTTCGCTCGCAAAACGTGGGCTTAGCCAGCATCTATGCTATGTGAAAAGTATGGAGAAACTTTCAAATGATTTTTTTGAGTCTACTAGATGATAGATGTATATCCTGCAATATTTACTATCCACAATCGCACGATGGTTAGCGTCGTTGCAGTTGAGTATTTACCGAAAGTTGAGCTTCCGTGCGAAATCAAAAGAACTCGGAAGCTCTCTAACGAATGAGAGGTTATATAGGCTCGGCTTACTTTCAGTCGAAAAATTTATCAATCGGAGTAAAACTAAAAATCCTACTGTGATGATTTCTAACGCAGGTTATCAATTGCTGGTTACTATTTATACCTTTCTCTCTTTCACAGATATATCTGCTAAGATTAATGGAAATGTTATGTTAATTCTAAAAAAGCATCTATAGAATTCAAAAGGAGAACGTATCGTGTATTCAAGTGTAATTGAGTATCCTGTAAGCACCATACACTCATTTTATTTTCTAAATAACGCTTCCTACAAATATATGAAACATGAATTCTTCGTTAGGCATTCGTCAATTCTTCCTTCCTAATTATCTCTTTTTACAACACCTTATTTCAGTCACACTTTATTTACATATTTGAGGATTTCATCGAGATCAGGTATTCGAAAATGAGGGCCATTCCTCTACTTTGTGCTGTGACGATTTTAGGAAGAGTATAAGTGGAATTCTGCCTCATTTTTGGTCTTTTTTCATTTATTGACTCATTTATGAATCGTTTTTTTTGCGGGAACAACACTTAAAGTTGACCGAGTCATCGTGCATTCATCCTCTGCCACACGCCGAAAGGCTACTTGAAGAGGATAGTACATATAGATACAGGTTTAAGTATTGGGAAAAGCTAATTTTATATTGTAAAACCGAGATAAAATTTTCATTTAGGCTTTTAAATAATATTAGTTGTAGCATGCTTTGTTCTAGGAAGTATATTTGGCAGTGAACTGTACAATTCTATGAAAGCCTACAAAATTTTAAATTATAAGTCTCTAGCCGTTGCATAGCTGGTTACCATTCGGGTTGGGTGTGCTACTTAGATCATAAACTTTTTGCAAGCTCGATATCTCAACTGAAGTATTACACGATATGAAAAGAATTTAAAGCTATCGTTTAAAGGAATTTTTGGAGAAGGATTAGTTTCAGGATATCCCAATATCTTCACTTATATACCTATATCAATCTTGTGAACATTAGAATGATACAACCTATATTAATTGCGACAATGTAAGGATCGGAGTCAAATGATGTGAAAGGTAATGCCTTTCTACGAGTGTCTCCTTGAAAGAAATATTTCGTTTTATAGCTTAGTCTCACTAATTAGCAGTAGAAAATTAAGCTTTAAAAAAGGCAAGCACTCCTTCCTGAAGCTCAAACTGAATACAAGTTGAGACGTTCCATGGAGATCGTCTTTAAGTTCGAAATCTACCTGTAGCGTGGTACCCGAGCTAAACTACCTGTTGCGCGACGGAGTCGACACACTGACTGAGATTCCCTTTCATTGAATCGCAAAATTCATTGAGGCCTTGCTACTCGATATCTCCACCTAATGTATATGCGCTTAAGCTAATTAGTTGAAGACGCATCTGTTACGGATCATTGCTCATCGAGATAAAAGGAACAAAACAAATCTATGCTACAATTCATTGGCTCGTAGAACTTCTGCTCTTGAAATTCCGGCCACGAATTCTCTCTAAATGGGATATGGGACTTCCCGGTCTTAATTTATCTGAGTCCATTGTCTGTTTTTCTGTTGTTGTCCAAACATTTGTGGTTTTCTTGCTGCTTTATGCCGTAAAAAGTCGGAAATATTGCACTTCCCAGAAAAATATACCGCTAAATTCGTGACTGTTTCGGACTTCATAATGCACTTTAAAAATATAAATTTCCTAAGTGGTTATCTTGGTAACTAGTGGACTTAAATGCTGCAGGTTTGAGCCTCTTTTACGAGATGAATATTTACATAAGTGAGATAGGAGTTTATTGTAAGAATAGAGCTCATACAGTCCCAGGATGAAGTGGCAATGATATGTGTCATAATAAAATAACAAGAACCTTGGATATTCTTTTTGAATTGATTCAAACAACGGATAAAATTTCTTCATTTGCATAAATAGCGAATTAAATGTTCATTCAAATAATTTAACCGATCCTAATGTGCAAAATAAAAACCATTTTATTCATCAACAACTGTGAACAAAATTTGGAATTTTTTTACATTTCGTCATCGTGTAAAGTCTAACTCTCAGAAACAGTTTTTGAGATGGATGCCAGAAAATCATTTCATAGAGAAACGAGAGCTAAAACAACTGAATAACGAATCTCTATGCAATATAAAATTAAATCAATCTTGAAGTACCAGCACAGTCTAGTGGATGGGGCGTTTGCCTCACTGAAAAGTAGTCCTGGGTTCCTTTTTCAGAAAATCAATCAGGAAATCCTGGGGTATGTTGAGTAATTAGGTGACGAAGAAACAAATATATTTTTAAAAGTCACGAGACAAGAGAGAGAAATTCGATGAACCGAGCTATGGATGTTATTAATGATAGAAATCAATGTAGATTTTAGTGATTAAAGTGGCGTTTCTGAGGAAAACTTTTCTACGAATCGTGTATTGCTTGTGAATTATGCGTGAAGTAAGCGGAAGCGCATTGATCTTTGATGGATTCATCAGTCATCTTCTATGAAAGATATCTATGTTTTCATTCAAACAGCTTAAGTCCTGCATAGCAAAGTGGATTGTGTGTTCTAACTTTGATGTAAGCGGTCCTGAGTTCGATTCCCGGTAGGGGTCTATCATGTACGATGTGAGCGAAGCAGTTTCAAAAACACTCCTACTACCATTATAACACCCCCCCTTCCACCATAAAGTGACTCTTTTATCTCCCACACCCTAGTTCATTTGCTTGGTTTTTGCCACCCTTATCATACTCTTCCTTCCATCTCCACTCCACTTTCAACCACTTTTTTCCACGTTCCAACTTTTATCCTTGCTTCCCTTTACCGTTCCCCCTCCCATGCGGTTAACATTTCACTTCCTTCCTTAAAATACATTCCTTTTAATTTGATACTATTATAATTTTAAATACTTCGTTTATTACGGAAATCCTCATATACTTCTAAATAATTACTACTAAGGAAACGTTAAAGAGAAATATCCAGTTTCAAATTAAAAAAATCTTCGTTTATTAAGTTAATCTATTTTTAAAGTTGGAATAATGATGACGAAAAATATTCCCTTATATTCCTAATTATTACCACGAAGGAAAAGTTAAAGAGACTCTGTTTCAAATTCAAAAAATCGTGACTCTTTCGACATCTTGTCTTGGTTCTGGTTCGATTTTCAGCTCAGTCTGTTTGAGCTTTGTAACTCCATACCTCCTTGATCTATTGCAGTTTACTATATAAAGAGAGGAGGAATAAGGAAACAGATGCCTTGGACAGAAACGTTTGGAGACCATGACGGTGAACGGAACATACGTCACGACAGAATACAAAACGATGATGATGTTGACATTTTTCGCTTATTTCCATTTCATCTCATTACCCTGTATCCATGCTCTTTATGACTGGGAAATATCGAGATAGCAACCAAACAACCACAACCTAGGTCACTCATCCAAATGAAGTGTTGAAAGCAGTATTCAATCAAGAAGTTATTCTTAATAATTCCCTCCCTTAAATGTCCTACATCGCCTCATTATTTGCTTGCATTCCAAATCCCCGATTCTTAAACGACTTTTAAAGAGCAGATTTGATACATCTCTACAAGGTTCTTGCTAATGAAAGCCTCTTGCGCAAAAAATACTTCTAAAAAAGACTGTCGAGTGCTTCTTAGAGAACTATCGCGCTAAAAAATCCAAACTGCACGACTAGAAAAGATATTTGGAGAAAAGGACAAAGAAAGATATTCATAGTGATGTAAATCAATTTTATGATATGTTAGGAATGATCCAATGATATCATATTTAGTCAGTGATCATTTTCACTCTCCTTCATCTCTATGACAATAATAATATTAATAAAGGTTATCATTTCAGGGCGAGATTGAGACTTAAAAGATTGAGAAGTCTTCAGAGATAAATATGGATTTAAGAAGAAGAAGAACATAAGAAAGAGAATGCTTTGAAGATGGGATTGAAGTTTGAAATATCGATTCTCGGAAATTCACCAGGAATAACAAAGTAAAATAATTCACTAGTAAAATGTTTGAAAAAATCGAATTGAATTGAAGGTAAGAAATGCCAATTTCTGTCCAAATATATCATGATGTTTCTAAGACTCTTTCACAAGGAAATGATTCCCTGTTCCTCTCAAGCCCTCGTTCTCAAAGAACTACTGCCGAACGAAGAGAGTTTAGTTGGATAAATCCCAGAGAAATATCTACATCTCCCTTTAAACATCGCCTTCGGAGAGCTAAATATCACATGTAGAGATAACATACAACCAGTACGATTTAGTATGAAGTCATCATATGACATTGAGTGAAGACTTCTCATAAATAGAAGATTATACCCTGGATGCCAAATATAAGTATTGAATTTCACCATATATAGAGGTCAATAGAGACATTTTAATGTACCATAGAGATTTAAATTAAAATACAAAAATGTCTAAAGGTATTTAAGGAAAATTGAACAACCTTAGAAGGGTTGAATAGAATACTTTTAATGGCGATAATTAATATCACGTGCAAACTCCATGAATTCTTTATCATCGGAAATAACCTACGGGTATAATCCTTAAGATATCAACTAGGATGAAAATAAAGGGAAACCTTCAGAAAAGATCTCATACACTATATAGCTTTCCTAATTGAGAGAGATATAGATTTACAACTTTTACACGTTACAGCAGAATTCCAACTTTACATCACCTGTGTTTCGACATGAGGCATTTCGATGGCTTCGAAACCTAGGTTGATGAAAAGTTGTGCTTCGTTCCTCTCTCATTGTGGGGAGCCACCAAAAAGTTCGAAATACGTTTTTTCCCTTTCTTTTTCTGTTTGGAAATCATTTTTTTCCTGCTCTTTGTAGGAAAGAAATCTACTACCAACTTTGCGGTAAAAGTTAACGAAGATTCGCGAAAATACAAGCTTAATTTTTTCTAATCCCGAAGGACCTAAGGAGAAACTCACCAACAATATTACAATAGTGTATCAGAAATCTATCGGAATTAAGAAATTCTGAATAACAATTCCACCACGAGGTCCTACCTCTAGCGAATTCAGAGACTTAAAGTTAATCGCGCATTCGGAATTGTCGAGAAGAATTTAGTGTCGAGAGAAGAGAATCACAGCGCAGAGACTGAAATGTAAGGAAATGTCACGGAATCAACAAAGATAAATCTCATAGATAAACCGCTCAGCAGCACTAATTCTGAAACACAGAAGACAATCCAACTGAGCGATGAGGGGATAGGAAATGCTCTGAGATTGCCCGGAAATTAGAGGAGATACCTGATAACTCAGTTTGGTTTTGCAATCAACAATGAAAACTGAGAATTGAGAGAATCTATCACGGAAGTCCATTGCAGGATAATGATAGAAGGAGCGGAAGTTCTAGAAGTCACGAGACCAGGGAAATGTCACGAAAGGATAGATAATCATCTGAAAAGTAAACAAACTCTCGACGCCAACCCAGAGGCACTGTACCACTCCTGAAATTATACCGATTAGACAAGAATAAACCCACTGATTTTGAGGTACACTGGAAGGAAACAAGATACTAAATTAGTAACAAAGAAAATTATGGGCTATTAAATAGTTCAGATTCTTCCTTTCATATTCTACGTCTAACACATACATAAATTGGACATTTACACATGAAATGGTGATAATTTAATATATTTAGTGGAAAAGAAACACTTATTATTACTTAAGAGGCAAGATCATGGAGATATATCGCAAAAACAACGAAACAAATAAGCGTATAAGATTTATCACCACTCAGCACACCGAGAAGCATTTGTGCCATTAAGTCAGACCGATATCCTCTCATTAAAATAAGAAAATATTGCCACTTACATTTTACGAGATTTAATTGAGATTAAGAGTATAACACCAAGTCCATTTTTTCCGTGAAACACAGCGAAAGATTATATCTACGATCGCACTCGAAAAACTTAATTTTTCGTAAGCTTGGGTAGGTGAAATACAGGAAAACCTTACAAAAAGAAAGAGAATTTGAAAACTATCATAAATTAGGAATGTGAGCTATTTCTGGCGCTAACTCCGAAGCACTTTGGCACTTCCCGTAGTGAAGTAATTAATTAACAACGAAAACAAGCTATGAAACGTCAACGGGACGCAAAGCTCGCGGCGGTGAAAATTAATTGAAATTCCACAAAGTAGAAAGCTTAAAAATCACTCAGAGGAGGCACAAATACAGGTAAATATCACCATATAGATAGGAATAGACCTCTGAGCGAGAAATAACGAGCGAAAAGCGGGGAAAACTCACATCTGAGCGAGGATACGCGCTGAAAAACCCGTAAAACATGTCCAATTCGCCGTGTTTCACTCAAAAAAGCGAAAAGTGCCTCGAAAATCTATCACAAGGATTACTGGATGCATATATGAGCAGGAGACAAGTTTTGGTAAAGTAGAATGAACTCTGACTTACATGTCTGTTGAAATGTTCAGGATAACAAGAGGAGAGATGCGTTAGCTTCGGCGTTCGGACGAGAACTACCTCTTCGATGATGTGCAGGTCAGGGAGCGGATGTTAGCCTCAGGCGATGCGCCTTATATACGGCCACCCTCTCCATCCTAGGAACATTTACCCCTAGTTTCCCCTACCACTATCCTATTTTTCCTCACTCATCTCCCTGAAACTGACTTTTGCGCATTTCGCTGGGGAGTTATCCTCCTTTTCATTTCTTATCCCACCCCTCATATGAGTAAAGTCCATATTACATCCCCTTCTGCCGTTTTTACTGGTCGAGCTATACAGCAATGCACCTATCAAATCGCATATTACTCACATCCCCACCTTGCTCCATCCAATCAAGTGAGAGTCGCGCAGAGGACAAAAAAAGTCTTTCGATAGATTGACCTGAAAACAAAAAAGATAGATGTCGCTTCTACGGGACGCATCTTTTCCGAAATGTGAGGAAGGGGCAAAAATAGCTAGAGAAAAATGGCTTATATAATCACCTTTTTTTCTTATGGAGATATAATATTCACGCATTTCCCATACCCTTGTATCCATCGATCTCAAACAGGAGTTTAACTGCCGATCCTGAGCGTCCCAATATGATATTTTTATCGCGTTTTCTTATACTCAATCCTTAAATCCCATAATTTCCGTAACAATTCTGCAAATATATAAAATGTTGAGATAAAAACTGTAGTTAAACTTATGCATGTAAATAATACAGTGGAAGTTAATTTGCTATATTTTGACTTTGACTTCAGAAGAGACGTATTTCAAAGGGATTGTTATGCATTGTTACTGTATATTCAAGTATTATTTTTTGTCGTGCCTTTGAATATTAAATCCTGAAATCCCTTAATTTTCGTAAAAATTCTGGAAATATATAAAATGCTGAGATGAAGACTGTTGTTAAAACTAATATATAAAACAGCGGGAATAATTTGTAATATTTTGTCTTTGAATTCAAAATATACATTTCGAAAGGAGGGATATCTATTCAGGGATTATTTTCAATTATGATTTTAAGTATCGATATTTAATCACATAAAATTACCTTTAAATATAAAATTTAAGTATATTTTGGCAGTAATAAAAAGAAAACGATATCGTTCAAATTTTTGATGTGATGAAATGAAATTAGACGTAAAAGTTTGGTTTATTCCTTAAATTTAAGAGATCATTGTGGAACCATAACAACAATTTCATTTTCTAGGAATATGTGTAAGATTAGACGCCTCTTACGTAAGATATGGAATGGGATGGAAATGTTTCTCAATCTGAGAAATCTTGATTTTCCTGGGGAAATTAAGAGCGCTGAAATTATGAAGTTTACTTGATAAATATCAACATATATAATGTTTTATAACTACTAATGGCCCAAAATGAAATAAAAATACAATAGATTTTATATATTCCTAATAGTTAGTAAATCTTTTGCAGCTCTAAGTAATAGTTTTGGCTAAATTGTGAACTAAGAGACAAAGGTTCTCCAAGCGCCGAACGCGGCGACCGTCTAAGGGCGATTCCCGGGAAACGGATAATCGTTTAGCGGTCACCAGTTATTCAGAATCCCTAATGCGCATTTCGAAATCAAAGCTTTCATGATCACAGGGGGTCCAATGCTGAATGATGGAATGAATCCCGTTTCCCGGGAATCGCCCTTAGACGGTCGCCGCGTTCGGCGCTTGGAGAACCTTTGTCTCATAGTTCATTGACCGCCGAGTTCCTTTTTTCTCTCTTCTAAATTGTGAAGCAAATTTACGACTTTTTATAAGAGAAATATATCCTGAAGTCAGAAGGTGTTTGCCAAAATAATTTATACAATTTTGTTATTGATACATAAATATATTCATTGATATTATTATAGAAATATGATAATAAATATAGTTGTAACGAAATATTATCAAAGGATTTGATTTCGATAGGAGAATCTGTCTTAAAATCGAAAGAGAAGTGATGGAAATTTTACTAGAGTATTTGTTTGAATCACATTCAGGGGATTTATTATCTTTCAATCAAAGTTAAATGCTGATTTGCTCGGCTTATGAGGAATGAGATTAAACTCGATTTATTCTAGAGCCATGTATGTTCTTGTCACCTGTTTATTCCTAACATAAGTCGCGCATGGACCCTTCAAAATTGTAATTATTAAAGACACTGATTAGGTGCTATACTAGTCTACGAAGTGAAGATTCTCCGGTATATTGCTGTAGATATTGTCCCCCTATCAGACAATTAGTATTTCGATGAAATTCATGTGACTTGGAAAGATATTGATTCTCGGTTGTCGTCTCGACGAATACCACCGAACATGAATCTGTTAGGAGGTAAATTCAACCACGGCCACCTTTAAAGTTTCCGACCCCCGATTTTTCAGAAATCTTCAGAAAATTTTCAGAAGTTTTCAGAAAACATGTCGAAAAATGGTGAAATGTCGCAAACCTTTCAGACCACCCATGTATTTGGTTGCTAGATGTAGTAGAAGAGTTTATCATTGGTTAAAGGTAATATATTTATAGAAGGAGAAAAAAGGAACTCGGCGGTCAATGAACTAAGAGATAAAGGTTCTCCCAGCGCCGAATAGCGGCGACCGTCTAAGGGCGATTCCCGGGAAACGGATAATCGTTTAGCGGTCCCAGTTCTTCAGAATCCCGATGTACATTTCGGAAAAAATGCTTCCATCTTCATGGGGGGTCCAATGCTGAATGAGCAAAAAGAGTGGAGTGTGAGGTATTTGTAACTGTTTGTCGTGGGAGGGGGTTTTTATGGGGGTGGGGTTTTTCTGGGGGTTTGTGACGTTCGTGTGAACGGTGTGTGGCCAAGAGCGATGGGGTGGGGTTTTTCCTTGTGACGTGCGGGAAGGAGGTGGGGAACGGAAATTCTGGGATTAGGGTCTTTTAAGAAGCGGTGTTTAAAAGAGAGTACAATGAAGAGGTAGGGATGGGCCCATCGTCGGCATTCATGAGTTTCCCTTTCTTTTGATATATGAAAATGCTTTCATAAGCATCGAGTTTTGAGTTATTCTGTATTGATTTCTTTAATTTTAAATTGTCTAAATTAATCCTGTGATTGTGTTCTTGTATGTGTTGCGCTACGCTTGATTTATTAATTTTGTTGTGTCTAAAATGAGCAAAGTTTTCTTTGAATCTATTCTCTATTTTTCGTTTCGATTACCCTATGTATATTTTATCACAATCTTGGCATGAGATTTCATAAAGGCCAGATTTTTGTGTTGGTGTCGTAGTGTCCTTGGGGTTATGAAGGAGGTTGGATAGTTTGTTATTATTCACAAATACCGGAGTAAAATTGAATTTGGAGAAAATGTTTTTTAATTTGTTGCTAGTTCCCGGGGCACAGGGGAGTTTTATGAATTTGTGTTTTTTGTCCTGAGATGAAGTAAGAGTCGTGTTCTGTTTTATTTTGAGTTTATGTTTGTGTTTTCTGAGAATGTTGTTAACCATATTTTGGTCGTATCCGTTTTGTTTTGCGATATTGCTGATGTGGTTTAATTCTTTCTTGAAGTCTTTTTGTGAAAGTGGTATTTTTAAGAGTCTGTTGATCATGGAATGGAATGGGGCTAATTTGTGTGAAATATGGTGATTTGAGTCAGATGGTATGTACAGTTCCGTGTGAGTGGGTTTCCTATATATGTTAAATTTGAGCTTTTTTGTGATCTAGTTATTTTTAAATCCAAGAAGGGTAGTGTACCATTTGTTTCCTCTTCGGCGGTGAATTTGATAGATTCGAATTGTTCATTAAGTTTTTGTAAGAAATCAGTGGTGTTGCATTTTGAGGTGTCAAAAATAGCGAAAATGTCATCGACATATCTGAACCATGTTTTAGGAAAATAGTCGAATTTCTCTCTGCATTGTTTTTCAAAAAAAATCATGAATAAGTTAGAAAGGAAGGGAGAGAGGCAGTTACCCATTGCGGTTCCGTTAGTTTGTTTGTAGAATTTTCCTTCGATTTTAAAGAAATTTTGGTTCATGCATGTTTTTGTTAAGAGGATATATTCTTTGATGATTTCGGGGGATAGGTTTTGTTTTGATAACCAATCTTCAAGGAATTGATAAGTGATGTCTAAAGGGATGCTGGGAAAAAGAGACTTCACATCGAAGGAAATAAGAATGTCGTGTTCATTTGTAGAGATATTTTTAAGAAGGTCTACTAAATGGTTTGTGTTTTTAACGTTAGACTGTTGATCGAGGGGCCATTGTTTGAACTGTTGGTTAAGCCATTGAGATAAGTTGTAATCCTCAATAAATTCTCCCACTTACCTCCTTCCCGTACGTCACAAGGAAAAAACCCCACCCCATCGCTCTTGGCCGCTAAACGATTATCCGTTTCCCGGGAATCGCCCTTAGACGGTCGCCGCTATTCGACGCTTGGAGAACCTTTATCTCTTAATATATTTATGTCTCCTCTCTGGTAATTTTCAACAATATTATTATCATGTGTATACTTGATAGGGATGGCTTATAATCATTTCATATTTTTAGTATTACTATAGAACTACCAACGAGTATTGTTGTATTTTTGGTGTATCGACGGCTAGTTCATTTAGCAGCATCAACTACCTACAAATATAGTTATGGATAAGTATAAGGTTTCGACAGGAGTTAAATGAAAAGATGCATTCATCGTTGATTCGTAATAACGTTAATTTATGGAATGTTAATAAAAAATCACAAATACAATCTACGAATGACACCAATGTTACAGGATCCTAAATGAAAAATATAAGTGCCTCAGGGTATATTATATTATCTGAATTGAAAACACATTTATTAGACTGTAGAAAACAATTTCTAGAAAATTCGCTTCTGAACCCTTGACGAAAGCCTTTGACTGCTTAATCCACTTTAATAGATGATATTATTTCATGCTCCGAAGAGAAATTGATTATCCGGTGATCAAATTATAGCGCCTCTAAATTTAGCTTCGTCTAAAGGTAAAAGGTTCCCCTAAGATAGCGCAACAATTCCCAGGCACATGTAGCCCCCAGCAATTAGCATACTCCCGGAAATTTCATAAACCTCTCACATGTCGTCAAAATAACGGCTTACATATTATTTCCGGTCCAACAAATTAACCAGTTGATAAAACATGAGATAAATTGTCGTGGAATTTGTAGAATTTTGATCATTTTTGAAAGGGTTATTACGGCAAAGTAAACTGGAAAAGTTTTCTTTATTTTTAGCATTTACCAAGAATTGTGTATGTGAGATACAAGAAAAAGGGTGGGATATGATTCTAAGCTTTTTGAGAGTGATAGACTTAAAAAATAGAACCCTGCTGTTAATGAATAAGAGGTTCAAGAAACTCTCCTATCGCCGAATGCCGGTGACCGTCGAGAGATTCTGAAAACTCGTAGGCACAGTTAATCCCTGAGTTAATCCTTTTTGAGGAAATGGTGCCCGGCGGACTCCGGCACTTGACAATATAACCTTTTTATGACAGACATAGATTAGAAAGTTAATGATTAATAAAACAGATGAGAATCCACCAGAAGGTAGCTGTTAGATATGAGGATGAGGTAACAAAAGTAATGAGGGGAAGGAAAAATGACTGGTTATAATTCAACACATGAAAGAGATATAGGAAATATGTTTCTTAATTTTTTTACACGTGTCTTATGAAATAGTGGCAGTATCCACAACACTCACAAATACGAACTTGAAAACATTCTCATCGGTTGAATCTTTTCTGCGTGCGATGATTAGAAATATTTCCATCGATTGCAAAGTTGGAAATTTAGCATGAAAGTGGGTATTGCGTCGGCTTTCGGTGACAGCTGCCACAGGTTCGATTTTCGAGGGTGCATAACTTACTTGAGTTCATCCATGTTTTGTGATATAATTTTCGGTTTGGCCGGCCTATGGAGGATATAGGAAAATTTGATTTAACCGTATTGGTAACCGAATTCAAATTCATATTCATATTTACTAACATACCCTTAGACCTCACATCGAGGAATTTTTCCTCATGCTGCAAGGAAAACAGAATTTCTGGGATTTTTCGATCCTAAAGGGCCGTATGTTTTTCCAGAGGAGATTCTTCCATCCGAATACACGTTTAAAGTTTCCAGGAAATATAAAAAGTACTACGTAAGACTCTGAAAGCGTACATTCGGAGGAGGAAAAGGCGTACCTTTCAGTAAGGGTAACCGATAGTTGACGGTGGATAGCCTGCGAAAATAGAAGAAATTAATTTAACGATTGAGACCGGAGGAAAGCTGTGATAAAGATGGACGGATTTGACAAAACCGCTGTGGAGGTAAAGGATAAAGGAGCCGAAATGAGTTCGTTTTCTATCAAAAGTTTCTTCCCTCCCGTTTCATTGGTAAGAAATGAGAAATGTTATACAAGAATGTCCTTAGTTTTCGACCGGAATCATTCTATGACGAGATCCAGTTTTTAAGGGGGAAAAGTTTTCTTCGGCCGGAATCCCATTGGAAATATTTATCAAAATATAATAGCTTCTAACCGATCAAGTTACTTATTGATTATGAACTCTATCGGAGAAATATGAGGGCAAATAGTTGGCGCAAGGCCCTCAAATTTCACTCGCAGACGGTTATCGTTTCAGTTCAACGTGCGTCAATGGAATTTAGTGCTCCCTCATTGAGGAAATCAGGAAATTTGTTAGAAAGAAAATCTTACAGAAAAAATTCGGAAACTCGAGAAAGCTCATTAGGAACAGCTAATGATTTTACAGCCAGAGCAAATTACGTTGAATCCTCGTTGGCTAGTAGTGAGCTAAATAATTTACTCAGCGATTGTTAACATTATAGTTCCTATTTTTTATTGATAATTCGGCTTCGTCTCCATAATTATTATAATTTTATTTCGCCCAAGACGTTCAGTAAGCCTGGTAGCGACGTAAACGTACACGCTTTATATTACGTGCTGTTTATCAAATAATTATGTAATTAATTATAACGGATAATTCTATTAATAATTACAATAATAGCAACAAATTCACATCATATTATATTCAAGTGGCATCGCAAAAGTAATATGATAAAAGAAATCCCAAATAGAGAAGTGGGCAACGCATTCAAATTCAGTAAAAGCAGTCCAGGGTTCAGTTCCCTTCGTAGGCCTATGTGTGCGGAATGACTATAGCCGTCGGAGAGCTTTCAACTTTATTACTGCTATAATATGATACTATCGAGGAAATAGTTAGATATAGAGTGGAATTAATTCATTAACTACTTACCTAATTGTTTTCTATGAAAGATTACGCATAAATGGTCGTCAGAGTTCGTATATCATTTCTCCATAATCTTTTCCACCTCCGTTTTGTTAACATCAGCTAAATGATGACTTGAGATTTAAAAAACTTGCTTTGAGAGACGATTTCTCTTGCGGTATACGTCTGCTTTCAGAGAGTTTGATAGACAAAGCCAGAGAGAATGAAAAGAGACAAAAACAGAATCGCATAACCCGTAACAGTTGGATTCTTGGTCAATCTATGTTGGAGCCGCTTCCAGAATCGGCAGTATCTATCTTTCCTTGAAGGGTATGGCTCAGCTTATACTTTTTGCACTCAATCTCGATGTTCATGCCGAAAATTTTCATCGGTATGAAATCGTGGATGTAATCTTCCAAAAATATTCGTTGAGAATAAGCTGCGAGTAATCCTTTCCCGCGTTTCAACAAGTCCATTTTCATTCCCTATCACAAAGGTATCTAGATAAAAGAGAAAATTGGATTAAAGAGATATCTGAATGAAAGATCATCATCTACCGTTTGAATGTATGTTCCGATTATTAGCCTTGTGGAACTTACACGTGTTTGGAAGTGAAGTCTTTCCGACCTTTCGTAGCAATATGACTTACTGCTTTATTAGCTCCTAAATTATTAAGCGTTTTAGTAGGAATAATGCTCACTTTGATAAAGACGATCCGGAAAATTTGCTCCCCTTTCAACGTGATGAAAAGTCCATTTCTCGTCTTTTAAAGTGAAACACACATGCGTATTCTCTGTGTGCCATTTTCAGGACATGCCTTGAATATTCTTTGGTATCCCTAATATCTACCGTAACATTTAGCAAGAAACTTTTCATCTCTATTCTTACAGCACGAGACCTTCATTCAAGTGATATTGATTTGAGTTAACCGAAGAAAATTTTTGACAAGTAGGAGACAAAGAAAATTTTGTTTCTTCACCATGTAGGGTCACATATATTTTAAGTTCATTATTAAACATTATGCTCTGTATTTTCTACTTCGTTCATCTTTTTTTTTCGTTTTCCTTCTGCTGTTGATATCTCCAGTGTCCAATATCCCTACGAAACTATGCCCGTGCGCAGAATTTTATCATTCCTGTGTCCCGTAAATTCATTTTTTCGTGCTCCTAGGCAAAAGGTTTTTGGTTTTCAGCTTCTTATTGCAACATTCCACTCAATTAATACGTCGTTTCGAATATGACGTTGTAACTCTTGGTTAAATCGTAGATGGGGTTTATCTTTACTTTTTATTCTTTACTTTAATATTTTTATAATTACATACGAATGTCATATGAATAGATACATGTACTTATGAATTTATATAACCTTCGTAGGAATGCTTATTATCCTTTCATTCTATTAAACTAAAGATTTATATGACAGATACGGTATTCTTATTCTATATGATTATATTAACTACAAATTCTCGTAGTTGCTTTTTCCGTTGTACTTTTTTCCCCTTGGCTTAAGGCAAGTTGGATGTTATTCATTGCATGGATCACCTGAAGGCACAGAAACCACCCTCATTTTCATTTCGTAGTAAGATTCGGAATCCTTTCACGCTCTTTGGTCTTCGTATTCATCATTATTCAGCGAAAACGTCGAAGAACAAATTTAGTAAAGGAATAATAGAATACCTCTTCTTTTTAGCTACATTAATACGGTCAGAGGATCTTTAAATGAAAAGGAAAAAAATTGAAATATCAGCACCAGTGTTTTCCCAGCAATCTGTTATCTCACGAGAGGTTTTTTTGAAAAAAAAACAGGGATATTGCACGTGTGAAGTGCGGAACGCAGGGGTCTTTTGGCCATGTCACTCGTTCAATTAATTGATTTTGAAATACCAAATTCTTTTTGAGGGAGCTCTGTGACGCGGAGTTACTGCGAGAGAATTTAGGCGTTGAATAGCTCGCCGCCTGAAAATTCTTCATTGTGAAATATGGTGAGTGGAATGCGGGAACTCCATTTCTGGCAGTCAATAAAAAGTTAAATTTCCACCCCTTTTCTTTTTTTCAACCCCGTGAGTCAGGACATTGTTGATGAAATATCATTCAAAACCTTGAATAAAGGGAAAATGTGTCGAGATATTCGTGACAACTTAAGTTTTTTGATTTGACTTCTATGGATATGGAAATATAAAATTTTGTTTGAAATTCCATTGAATGGTATTTGATATCGATCCTAGCGCTTGTTATTTTATCATAGAGTCCAATCCTAATTTTTTAAATGAGTTCGTGGTTTACTATTAATGTTTTTATAAAGGAGATATTCCGTGGTATTAAATGGAGGATGGAAATTTTTGGCTGCAGTAATTTTAGTTGTTCTGCAGGTTATTCGACCAGTTCTCTATGATACCTCAATTCTAATTAGTCGCATTTTTTATGGGTCTACTCTCGTCCCGCAAATCTTATCTTAGGATATCTTCTATCTCCTTTTAGTTCGTGCATTATACAGTCCCATCTCATGATTTACATCCTCTCCAATTATTTAGGCATTCCTGTAAAAAAGATTTTGCCCCAATCTACAATTTTCTATTTTTCACGACCATTTTTGGTCATTCCTGCGATTTCTTCAAGGTGATCAGGTCATCCGTTTTTTTGTATCGTAATATAGTATTTCAGAATCTCTTGAGCTCATTTACTTTAGTATTAAGAATAAATTTTACCAAAGGACACTGACAGAGCTGTTTACTTCTAGTGAATTCAGTAATTCTTGCTATTTTATTTCAGCGCAGTTTTTTATTGCTATTATTCACACCGATCTATCTTGTAGCATAAATTTTTGTACTTCGCAATGTCCTTTTCCTCTTTATTTTTCAACTAATACATTTCTATTTCTTTCCTCTACGTTAAGTGTGCTTGTGTTGTTTTCTTTTCCCTCAAGATCTGTGTACAGTGTCAGAAGTGTCTTCCTACAGAATCTCAATCTTGATCGAATATGGTCGTATTATTATTATTTTTCTCGTGTCGTTAGCGTGTAAACAATCATATTTATATATATTATATATGCAATAGCCAAACAATTTTGGGTGATATAAAATAATTTTTGTAGTTTTGCATTTCCACGTATTATTTCAGGTTATATATTCAATATATACTGAATATATTCAGGTATGTACGTTAAACTTTTTCAATCCTGGAAGTTCTGAAATTACTTAAAAATGTGTGGAATGAATGAAATTATAAATAAAAATGTTGATCTATATTTTCATAATGAACATTCGGTATATCGCTAAGCCTAGTGTGAAATTTTAAGAATTCCAGAATTTCATGACGTGATATAGTAATACTCATCACACCTATGGAATCTTGGGTAATTCAACTGTTTAATTATCAAATATTAGTGCTTAATTATTAAATTATTAATTATTGTTAGTTAAATTTAGTCGAGAGCCATACGTAGTTTACGGTGCTAAAAAGGAGAGAAATTTCTTTGCAACTAACACGTGAATTCACGAAACGGTATTCTTTTATATTAGACATCTCAAAGGTCTTTATGATCTAAATTAACGGTATTAATGATTTTTCCGCGATCATTTGTAAATGTAACCCTGTGTGCGATATTTTTGATTGCGAAGTTAATTGTAAGAGAGCAAGATTAGGTGTTATTTTGTGGGCATGTTAATTTCACGGATGAAAAAATTGGATGTTTTTTCTTCTACACACAATTTATTTGTTACAGAGGCGTAAACAAGGACCATTTGTCACTCTGGGGCATACCCAAACGAGAAACCTACCATATAGGAAGGCCAGGGTATTTGATGATAATTCTTTAAAATTAATCAAAAGTGATTTTCGGCTTAAGAAACTCATATCACATTTTTATCTTCGTGACCGCAATTTTCATCTTATAAATTATATTGCTGAAATTATAGCCTCTGGATAGATAAATTGGCAACGCGTTAGATTTTGATCTCCCGATTTCGATTCCATGAGGGTGATCACGTGCAAAATAACCACAGCTGTCCGATCATTTTCAAACCTGATTCTATGATTGCTAAAAGGTTTTATCAGCATGTCTATAGAAAAAATTAAAGAAATTTTATTTTTAAACGAAATTAAATCAATCAACCCTAGATTGCTGGAATTTCGCAGCAACCAAAAAGAAGTGAAAAACACTTCGTAACACCCAAAGCATATTTTCAATTGACATGTTTCGTGAACGTGTTGACATCTTCAGCTCTGATTGGCACCTGTACTTTAGGACTTACGAATTTTTTTCTTTTATAGATTCTTTTTATTTTCTTGTACAGTAGATGAGCTTATCCAAGGCGTCGCTGCGAATGAACTAAGTGTTGTGAACTTTTATGCTCGATAAAGACTCATTGTTATTACTTAACTATGGCGTAGAGAGAACGTGTTGCGTAAAACTCTTCCTTTTCCCATTTCTTCCCGTCGTCACCAACGATAAGCAGTCTCAAGGAGACCGTATTTGGCGCCGAAAGGCGTAAAAATAAAGAAGTGCAACGAAGGGGAGGAAAGAGCGCGGTCGAGGGAGGGGAGAGACCTCCCAAACATGTAACAAGAAGTAAGGAATAAATGGGGAATTCGGGAAGGGAAATAACAACCAGAGTATGAATTACTCTCAAAAGGGTGAATAAAAACACCTAGCTAACAAATTCGCGAACTATCTCTTCTAAACGGCCAAAATGATATCTGAAAAACCAAAGCATGGCGAAAACAGCCTTCCAACGGTCAAATACCACCGACTCCATCTTGCTTGAGGCCTCTCTTGGTTGCCTCTTAGAAATGGCGTGGGCGAGAGGAGAAATAAAATCAAATAGCCCGGCGCGCTGTGTAGTGCAGTGCGTTAAGTGAATATCCTTGGTGCATGAAATTATTATTTCCTTAAGATTGCGGTTCCGTATCAACTGTGCACTAGTAAAATTTTCTAAAATGCTAATCAATTTCTAGAGAATTTTTCCATACATACCTGGAGTATTAAAATCCGCTGACAGCAGAACGGGATTAAAATTTTTGATTTTGCGTAAGAAGAAATAATAAGATTAATTGAAGCAATGGATTACAGTTATTAGGGTATCTTAATTGTCTTCCTATTGTTTCATCGAAATAGACAAATAATTCCAAAAGAATGATCATGAATCACTAATATTTAAATAAAAACACACTAAATACATAAGGAATTAGAAAGCACTAAATACATTAAATAGAAAGCACTAAAAACACACTAAATGAAAATCTTATATTTTGAATGAGCCCTGTGATATTAATTTTCTGTTCACATGGCGTATTGCTAATATTCGCTGAAAAAGAATCCTCAATACCTATGTAATATGACATCATCTTTTATAAAGTTGGAATTATTTCCTACAATAATATGGTAGGAATTCACACTCTCTCTATAGAAGGGCCTGTGAACTGTTCGAGGGGAAATTTCAGTACCTAATTCTGAACGAAAAAGATTGCGTTCCACACCTCCATTGGTTAATTGCCGAATGTGGGTAACATTATTCCACATATGCCTATGTATCGCAAATGATGCCGTTGTTGAAGATTAATCCAGAAATTTCGACGGAAATGGCAATGAATAGTAATTACCCTACCCTCAGTGGGAATGAAAAGGAATAATTCACAATAATAGGGATGGCGCTACGAGAAATAATTACACCATACCCTCGGAGGTTCGTGAGTTACACCCAACTACCAGTTGCTAAATCGAGCCCCCATACACATATTTTTATTTTATTTTTATTTATAGGACGCATATTTAAGATGTAAATTTATGGATATCTAATCCTCAATCAACTATAATTATGGAGGAAGTTGAATATCGAAATTCAATTGGACAAATCAGGTTTAACGTGAAGATATAATAAATGAATATCTTTCTCTCAGCTATATTTTATTATAAGACATGTATTTTATCTCCCTAGAGAAAGGAGTGTAATTCCCTCACATGCGCTCGCCTATTTCAAGGCTAAAGGGTTGTTGACTCCTGTGGAAGAAAAATCCAACTTTTCAAAATGGCGCAGTCAGTCTAGACTTCGCCTTGCGCGTAACGCAGCACCTGCCAATTCCGAGGGTTAGCATTCCCACGGAGAGCTTGTTTGGCGATTGTACACGTATTTGAAATAAAGAAGTGCAAAGAGGAAGGTGCCTTGGAAAAGGAATGCAAACAAAAGAATGCAGAGGCCACTTCTACGCTTAATCAAATCTAAGGACGATGGATGGATCATCATAGATGGATTGGAATAAGGAAAATAGCAACCAAGGTAAAAATTAGTCTTAGAAGAAAGATACCAGGACCAGGTCAAAAATTCACGAAACATCATGTGTAATAATCACCCCTGTGTGTATATTTATTTATCCGATGTCAGTAACTCCCGTAAAATATACGTGGAAGATATCTTTGGAAATTCATTTCAGGTCTTTCCCGACGTGACAGGATTATACATGCGAAGTCTGAAAAGTTTCCGACATTCTGCCATTTCTCTACAAGTTATCTGAAAATTTCTGAAAATTTTCTGAAGATTTCTGAAAAATCTGGGGTCGAAAACTTTTCAGACCACCCTCGTACATTTTTTGGAGTCGTTTAAGGTCCAATGGAGTCTTAAATATTGATATTTTCCTGTCCAAAGTATCCTTGGTTCGTCTTAGGACGACTCGAAAAAGCTTCCAAAAGAAATACAAGTAAAGTTCTTTGGCTCGATTGCAGACATATTTTTCTTCTGCAGAATTCGATTAGAATTCCTAGACCTGGTCTTACAATATCGATGTAAGCGCAAAACAGATAATTGAATAAATATTCTTATTTAGGTCGATAATTATTGCTATGGATTCCAAATTGCGAGAATATTGATAAAATAAATAAAAATTTCGCAAAATTTTGCGGTTGTAGATAACCAGTCCCCTTGACAACCAATGCGATTGTTGATTCAGAGCTCATATATTCTTAGTATATATTGATAGAAATATCCATGTTACATAGGCCGAAATCATAAAGAGAGTTAGGGGAAGTAGATGCTAAAGCAAGTTGGTTCTAGGATTAATTTCTGAAAGCCTATTCATGAAATACAGTTCCCATACCTCCAGCCATATGCCCAAGGGTTTCCGTACGTAGATGAGCGAATAACTGAATATGATAAACGTATCCTCTTATCAATTTAATAAGTAGGGTAGGGGAATTGCTCTGTGGAAATAAAAGAGCCGTGGCAACACGTAATGAATGAAGAAATGCGATCTAAATTAAACATTATATGCATTTCAGAGTACAAAATATATGAATATTATATGTTTATTCTGGATAGCTATACGCTAGTGTAATTTTGCGTCTTTAAAATAATCAATTGCGTAACCAAGGAAAGAAGTGCTTTATTAAAACAAGCAAGATGTTGGAGTGCGATGAGTTTCCCCGATTCCCACGCTTTAGGGGACAAAATTTAGTAAAATGACTCTTGGTCAGAGGAATACCGCTGACCCAAGGGTTCGGCCACCGTCCTGGCCGAGGACATCGGAGCCGCAGGGGATGGGGATGGACCCAAAAGTATCGGGATGCTGCCATGCCGAAAAGCAAGGAATGTGGGTGGAGAAGGAAGGTGACGATGGATGACGGAAAGAGTACAGAGAGTAACAAGGTCCAGCGACTGAATTACTTCTGCAGCTGAGGCTGGCCCTGCGTTACACCATCTGGAGGCAGCATCACGCCACCCCATTTCCAAGAATCAGGAAGAAAGTGCGGGAAAATCCTTGGGCCAGGATCGGTATAAAAGGACTGCACTTTTCGGGAATCGGGGAGTTACTCTCTTACGTGACGGGTTACACAACCCCGTGTTTCGAGAGCCTCCCGCTGTCCGGTGTTACTGCAACCCCAGCGTGCGGTTCGGAGTTCATACAACCCCCGCTGCGGTTCGGAATTCATACAACCCCCGCAAGTTGCAGTAGCCACGTGCGAGCCTTCGGCACCCTCACCAGCATCGTTTCGGGAGAGGGTCCCGCAAGCGGCGACTCCGATCTCCGAGGACGAGGATCCCCAGGAGTCGACGGGTAGTCCCGGCGTCAGAACCGAAACCCCCGCGAGTAGGTCGAGCCAGAGGGTATGTAACCAATTGTTTGACTATTCCGGCCAATAAATAGCCACACTGTTATCTCCATTTTGGACTCTGTTCATTTACCCTATGTCACTAGGACAAAGCTATGGAAACTTACCCGGAAAGCTTGGAATTTTGGAACACTAACCACTCGGCTATTCTGACATAAATAAATGAACGAGGTTATAACTCAATAAAAAGTTTGGTTGAGTAGACTACTGCATGCAGATAATGACAGATACATTTAAATTGATCCTTGACATTTATGACGGCGTATTTAGACATACATCATATGTAAGCGAGTATTGAAGTATACTTTTCCGTAAAGTAAGTTACTTTCCGTCATTTTCTCGGGGAAATTAACTCGTCTGTATTAAACAAAAAAAATGTATTTGAAAACTCAAACCACGGCTAAAACACCCAGCAAAGGGGCACACATCACGGCCTCCATCTTGTCCGAGACCTCTTCGGGGAGCGCCTAAGGACAGGCGTGGGCGGAAGAGTGAAAAAAAAAATTAAAACCGCCTTACGCGCCGTCAACTGCATTACGCTATCTGGATTCCAAGATACATGGAAATATTAATTCTTATCGATTGCGGTTCCGAATCAACTGTCCACTAAAAATTTTTTTTCATATCCTAAGCAATTTGAGGGGAGAATTTACGTAGACATATGAAGTTTTTATTCCGCTAACCGAGGCACAAGAATAAAAATATGGATTTTGCGTAAGACTTAATGGTCCAAGGAATTGAATTACAATCATTCGGGTAACTTATTTGTTTCTTTAATCACCTTCTCAAGTGGGGGGAAATATTTACATAAGTAACGCATGAATACGAATAGAATCAGCCCTAAGATATTAGATTATTTTTCACATAGCGCATTTATAATTTTCCTTCAAAAAAATTCTCATCACATATTTCACAAGACTATCCTCTAGGGAGGGGAATATCTTTACTAGAATAATATGGCAGGAATTTTAGGCTCTTCCACTAAAGCGCCTGTTAACTTTTCAAGATTGATATATCGAAATATAATTCTCATAGAAATAGATTGTAGTCCATTGGATAAAGGCCGAATCGAGGTAACAATATTCATCGTGTATCTTTCCGGAGCATCGCCAACGTGGATTATTAATCCACGAAAATCAATGGGGAAATTGATGACCAAAGTAAAAAAAAATTCTATCAAAATAGATAAAAGCACATGGATTGAAATGAAATTCGCGAATCATCTATACTAAACTCCTAAAACTGTATTTGTGAAACAAATCCATAGCGTAGACACACTGGCATCGGTCAAATACCAATAACTCCTCTCAAACCGAACCCTTCTCTTGAGTCAACGCCAACGGGCAGACGAGAGCGAGAGAAGAAAAAAATAAATAAAAACGCCTAATATAGCGATTCTCCAATTCTCGCATACCACATCGCCTACAAGCACGCACTACAATACAAAGGTCTTTGCTGTATATAAAAATATTAAGAATTTCAAATTTCATATCCTATTCTACAGTACTCTGGGAAAAAGGTTTTAATCTCCTAATCCTTTTGGAGGGGGATTTTACATATATATTTGGAGTGCTGCAAACGATTGCCGCAGAACGGGAATTAAGATGTTTATTAGTGTAAGATGATTCGGTCAGATAGAATGATAAAGAGGATTTCAGTTATTCAAATTCCTTCCCCAATTGCCTATCTAATCGCCCTTACAGTTGGGGGAAATCACTTCAGTAAGAAACTCATGAACACGAACCAAATGAACTTTCAGAAATTATTTTGTCTTCCATTCAAATGGCGTTATTTCTCATTGCCACAGGAGAATGTTAGGAAATTACGGCTTTGCGACATTGGTCCAGTTAGCTGTTCAATATGGGAAATTTTCAGAACGTTATCTTGTCTAAATAAATTGCCGTCCATTGGCTAATTGCCGGATCAGATTAACGATGTATAGCATGTACCAGTCAACCGCAAATGTTACCAATGAAGACAAATGAATCACAATATTAAGGATAAAGCTGTAAATAATAATTACACTTTACCCTCTACTTTACTCGGTATTTCGTGAGTAACACTCCCATAGAGGTTACCGAATTGAGCAACCAATTTTTAAAGCACACATATCAAGATTATAGAATCACTGAGTTTAATACCCCAACTATTTCTCAAGACGGAATAAGCTGAATATCGAAATTCAGAGCGAAAAAATGTTTTACTTCCGGGCATTATAAATAATTATATTTCTCAAGTATAAAAGATAGCCATAGACACTTTTTCTCCCCTGAGAAATGTGGATATTTCCTCACATGCGGTACCTTTTTTTAAACGCTATAGTGTTCTGGACTTCTTTGCCTGAAATATACTACTATTATTTCATAACAACTACGCAGTTTGAACGTAGTTTTGCGAGGAAAAGTTTAAATCAATCATAAAAAATTTGGTAAAAATTACTCTCACAAAATATATAAAATCATTCGGCTAAAAGCTTCACAAACTATCAACAATAAACTACTGAAACTATATTTGAAAACCCTAACTATTGCTAAGACACCCTACCAACAGGGTTGGTAGATTATCTAGCAAATACCCCGGCCTCCATCTTGCCCGAGGCCTCTTTTGGGGGCGACTCAGTTCACACGTGGGTGAGAGAAGTAAAAAAGAAATAAAAGCCCTTTCGCGCCGTCCAGAGTAAGGCGTTCAGTGGATTCCAAAATGCATGGTAAAATAAATTCTTGAGGTTAGCGCATTAACTGCGCACTGGGAAAATTTTTCTAATATGCTTATCAATTTCGAGGAAATTTGTCCAAACCTATTTGGAGTGATGTAACCGCTGACCGCAGGACGGGAAAAAAATTTGGATATTGCATAAGAAGTAATAACAAGATTAATTGAAGCAATATATTGTAGTTATTAAGGCAACTATATTGCCTTTCTAAATGTCTCCTCAAGAGGAAGATATTAATTCGAAAAGAAATACATAAATACATGCTGATTAAGTCATTAGATATTGGATTTTATTCATATAATGTATGTATAGATATTCATCGAAATGTTCCATGTATATCACCTACACCTTTATAATAGGACATCATCATTCATAGAGCTGGAAGTCTTTGATTCAGAAATATGGTAGGAATTCACTGCTCTCCTTTAAAGGGTTTGTAGACTGTTGAAGGTGGGAAATTAAAATTCAAGCAGAAACAGATTGCGATCCACACCTCCATTGGCTGATTGCCGTATGTAGATAACAATGTTCCATGTACACTTTTGCAAATGTCGCCGATGATGAAGATTAATCCACAAAATTCGACGGATATGGTTTGCATAATCATTACGCTATACCCTCACTGGGAATAAAGAGGAAAAATTCAAAATATTTGGGACAGGGCTAAGAAAATAATTACACCATACCCACGGAGTTTGGTGAGAAACACCCACCCAGCAGTTACCAAAGTGAGCCCCTTATTCATTTTTTATAAGGCACGTATTTAGGATGTAAACTGACGCTTAACAATCGTCATTCACCAATAAATTTGAAGGAAGCTTAATATCGAAATTCAATGAGAAAAATGCATGTAACTTGAAAATAAAATAAATGATTATCCTTGTCTCAACTAAATGTTATCATAAGTCATGGATTTTGTCTCTCTTGGGATACAGGTGTAATCTCTTCACATCAGTTCGCCTATGAAAGCTTTATATAGCTGTGGATATTGAGTTAGAAAAATACTACATATTATTTTTAAACAATAGCACAGTTTGCACGTCGTCTTGTGTGTAACGCTGCACCAGTCTTCACCAAAGTTTAACAGTCTCACGGAAAGTTTGTTTGGCGCATTTAAGCATAAAATAATTTGAACGGTGGGGAACCAAACATAGAGAAGGAAAACGGAAGGGGAAGAGAAAGATCTCTTAAATCCGTAACCAGATATAAGGAATCAAAGAGGAATTGGAGAAGGGATGTGAGAACTAAAGTAAAAATTACTCACGAAATAGATAGAAGCACTAGGCCAAAGATTTTCACTTAATATCTATAATAAACTGCTGAAACTAAACTTGAAAACACAAATCACCGCTAAGGCATCCAACCAACAGGAAAAACAAGGACTCCATCTTGTCTTTGGACTTCCTGGGTAGCAAATAAGGTCAGGCTTGAGTGAGAGGAGTAAAAAAAACCCTTCCGCCGCGTCCAGTGAAGTACGTTAGGAGGAGGAAGCTTGGAAATATTATTTCTTTTCGATGTGGTTTCCGATTTAACTTTTTACTGGGAAAAATTTTTAACATCCGATTCAATTTTGGATGGAGTTTTACATACATGTCAGGAGTGTTACTCCAACCGACCGCAGAACGGGAATGAAAATTTGGAATTTACGTAATACGTGATAGTGTATTTGTATGAAGGGATGGGCTTCAGTTACTAAGATATTTAAATAGCATCTATTTTGCCTTCTTAAAAGGGAAAAATTATTAAAATGAAAAGCAGGACTTAGATCCAAATTTCCGCTCATTCATAAGATTGTTACATAACGTATATATATTATAACGTAATTGTAATAGGCCTCCAAAATAATCAACGCTACATAAGTCGCAAAATATCTTTAAAGGGGTTAGAAATCTTTTTCTACGATAATTTGGTAGGAATTAACATCTCACTGTAAACAATCCTGTTAACTGCTAAAAAAGGAAATTTTCAGAACGTCATTCTCACGGAAATAGATTCAAGCCCATAAAACCATTGGCCCAGTACCGTATCGGAGTAGCTATATTCCACTCGTACATATTTTTCGCGAATGTTACCGATGATAAAGAATGATCCACAACAACCAATTGATACGACTGTGTATAATAATTACACTACTACTACTTTACTATGCTACGACTAGGGAGTGGTTAAGAAATTCACCGTATTATAGAAGAAGCTAAGGAAAATAATTAAACTATATCCTCGGAGGTTCGTGAGTACCTTTTTAAACGTTTTAGACGCTAGCCACCTAACTCATTTGTTTAATCCACCTACCAAGGAACGGGAATGAATATTTGAAATCGGCGTACTACGTAACAGTCTGATCGTATGAAGCGATAGATTACAGTTGCTCAGGTAACATAATTGCATTTTGATTGCCTTCTCAAAAGGGGGAAAATTTTGAAATTGGAAAATAATCCATAAAAATCAACGGATAGATTTGTGAATAATATTTACACTGTACCACGCTAGTAGGTAGTGAAGTAATGCACAATATTCGCCTGAGAAGTGGTAATACTCCCAGTATATAAGTAGAAACTCCTACCGAAGATGATAATTCGATTAGAATACAAAGATGGTGTCATTACACCCCCTGCCAGACGCCACTGGCGGCTTGCGGGGTACTCATCTAAATCTAAATAAGAGTATTAGATAATTTTGCAATGTGCAGTTAAATCAGAAACCACATCGGGAAAGCATTAAAATTTTCATACTCTTTGGAATCCACTGGACGCCATGCTCTGGCGACGACGCGAAAGAGATTTTTATTTTTTTTTTACTTCTCTCAACCACACGTGACCTTATTCGCTCCCTTAAGAGGCCTCAGACAAGATGGAGGACGTGGTATTTGCCTGCTGGCAGGTTGTCTTAGCAATAGTTAGGGTTTTTAAATATAGTTTCAACAGTTTATTATAGATAGTTCGTGATTTTTTTTAGCCAAATGCTTCTATATATTTTGTGAGAGTAATTTTTAGCACAATAATAAATTGCTTTGCAGTTTATAATGTGCTCTGCTTCGCAGAGAATAATCGATAATTCGATCTTTAATCTCTGAAAATCGAGTTTGCTATTGCTTGGTGTGATGGAAGAGTTGGCAAGAAATTTTTGAAGGTTAATGCTTTCGTTTTTCAATAAATCAATAGATGGAGTTATCAATTCTGAAAGCTTAATGAGGTAGCCCCATTCCTCAGAATTAACGTTAAATGACCCACCCTCTATGTTTTTGAACGATAGATGTCTACGTCCAAAATAAGTTGCATAGGAAACCCAACGAAAAGGTAATCCTTTCTTTGCACCAGTTGAAAAAAAGTCGTTAACCAGCTGTTTTTGAGTAACAATAGTAGCCCATTCAGACTTAGAGATTACAACACCTTTCTTATTGGTTTGATTAAATTGCACGACCGCCTCAAAGTTTCTGCTCGGATCAAATCCAATGCATACACTTTTCGATTTTACACTATTTAAATAGTACACAGTTTGAAGCACAAGATTATTATAGTCGGAAAAGGTCCTAGGAAAACTGCTTGCAGGTCTTTTTCTCTCGATGGGTAGAGTTTCCTCTCCCTCCAACAACTGCATGACGACTAGCTCACGATCGGGAAATTTCTTGCTTAAGAGGATGCCGGAGGAGGGGCAGGTTCACAATCATGTGATTGGCAAGGATCGACGTCAGCCTTGAGTTGATGGTAATGAAACCATTGGGAAAGGGTGTGAGCATTTCGGAGTGCGCAAACACTATTACGCAATTTATGACATGGGTTGAGACAGGAAAAGGAGGGGAAAGAGCATTTGTTTGGTGGGGGGCAGTGTAACTCCTTTTTCAAGGAAATAAACGTGCGCCCTGTAAGATCGGTGATGAATTCGCAGACTTCCTCGTCATAGGCGTAGAGAGCTGTTGCATCCTCGATTATTGCCTCCAAAGCGCGTAGAAGTTCGACGTGGGAAATGAATCCGCGGTCAAACGATGTCTCGTCACAGTGTAATGGGTCCTGGATTTTTAGCTTTTTCCCCCCAACAGCGAGCTTCCCATGCCGTTAAAAACTTCCCCAGAATAGTTGGTTAGAGTCCACATTTACAGCAGCGAGTTCCGCCACCCCCTCCTTTGAAAAACAAACGTCTGCCACGATTCGCATCTTCTCCTCGAATGATCACTTCCTTCTCGCGTACTCTCTATTTAATCTCGAACAGCAACTCTGCGCTCTGGGATGACACCTCCGCCCCAATCTCGCCTTCTCCATCGGGAAGTTGTGATGATACAGTCTCAGCAAGCGGCAGTCGTTGCGATGAGGGATGGTATTGTGGAATTGTGCGAGTAATTTATGTAGGGATTTATTCAATGCATACACACAGCAATATTCCCCGCAAATGTCCGACTTAAAACTTTGAAGTTGTTTGGTGTTATATGTCACTTTGAATCTTTGCAAAAATCTCAAAATCGACGAAATGAAAGGGGGGTTCCCGTACGAATCAAAATACTCCGCACTCTGTTTGTTTGAAACATGTATCGCGACCCATTGACTACCGGGTTTTCGTAATGGATCTAAATTTACAATGTATAAACCTCTATCAGGCTCGGGTAATTTATCAGATGGAAAAACTCCGCGAAAATAGCGATTAGTGCGAGGATCGCTGCCAAGGACGCGCTGTATATCGAAAGTATTCATGATTCAAACTTCTCTATAATGTCAACTAAACGTTTTGATTCGAAATCAAAATGATCGCAATAGCAAGTATCGGATCCGCTTCTTTTCTTACCATCACTCCATGGGCAAGTACTGAAATGTGTTCCGCTCCTATTACTAACAAATTCGTATTTTAAATTCGCGTACTTTTCAATGTATGATTCGAATAATTTCTTAAAATCGGATTTTCTTACTAAATGACCGTCTGTAGCGAAAAATGTTAAAATTCTTCTATTTCTCGTTTTCCTAACAGGTTCCATTTCGCTTACGGTGAAACCATCAAAACGTTTCTGGACACGTCCATTTCAAACGCCGCATTATATACTGCATACACAAAGCAAGTAATGGTGTTAGGTAGTTCCACTTCGAATTTAGCATCGATTCGTACAGAACCTTTCTTTGCAAGACTAACGTGTTCTCCATCTGCTGCTAAATCAGGCGTTAAATCAAAGGCTAGAATGAAAAAACCATGTGCAAACATTTCCAGTGTCACCTGACTTCCTCTATCAGCATGACGTATCCCTAATCCTGAAAATAAGGACTTGTACGCACGAGTCCAATACTTTTGAGAATTAAAATTCATCGATAATCCATGCATAGGAATTTGAGCTCCGTCAACGAAGAGAGAGAAATCAGTTAAAGAGTAATGCGCAAAAGCGAATGGATTTTTACCTCGTTTACCCACGTATGCATCATTATCGACCATAGCAAAAAGTAACGTGGTTGGGAGGGTGCCTAAAATTACGTTATCATGACTTATCGACTTACTTCCCGCAGGAACCGTGAACGATTTTACTTCCACTCGTTTATATGGGTAAATTGCATTAGAAGTGTTTGTTAAGACTTTAGTATGCGCCATCAGAATCCTCGGGCTAATAGCATAGTGTGTTACGTGTAATGTAGCGTCTAAGATTTTCAACATGGATGCGTTTTCATCATCTTCCAGTATGTAAAAGCTAGGCTTTGCGAGAGATAATTTTATGGCGAGGGTTGCACCACTCATCAGATAAAGTGATTGAGAAAAAATATCCCCATGTAACTTTCCAACCAATTGTACCGCCTTGCTATTTGCAAACAAATTCCTACGCTTTGTAAATCCCTCATTTGTATCATCCCGTTTATTGATATTTTCCCCTGTATCGATCACCCATCCATCGCATGCCAGATGACTTTCGGCAGATTCCTTAGAATAGTTTAATAAATTCTCAAAATACGCGCGGTAGGCATAGTGATCATCTGAGGGCGTAGCCTGCGTACCGTTTATGTACACGTTACATTGATCGAAAAGAGAATGTAAATTATTGTTTACTACACCAGTTTGTTTACTAACATCACCACTAAGATTGGTTCCGTCTGCTTTACACAATTTTACCAATAGCTCCAATTCAATTGTAGCCAAATCAATATACCAGTCCGTGGAGGTAGATATGGAGAATTCTAAACTCGATTGATTATCCAAGGATGAAAGAGTTTTATACGGCACCGTTCGATTCCCGATAATGCTCGTTTGCACCGATGGGTGTTGAAACAGATCCAGAGGTGAAAGCATAACCTCCTTTTCTTCCATGGTTAAGAAAATATATCAGCCGACCTCTTCCCCCTACGCTTTCTCTTACGTAAATGATGTTTAATCATGGTATGCTTTCTTTTTAACCTCATTCGGAGTCCATCTCCACTCATGCGTTTTATTTTATCTTCCGCTTTTCTTTTCAGATTTTCTCCCGCCTCATTTAAGCGGGTGCTCAATATGTCTTTGATCGGTTTCTTTCCGATATCCGATAAAATACCGACACCTGCGCTGGCGGCCTCTTTTCCCACTGTTTTCAAACCGCTCTGAAATAACGGTCTAACAAAACGCCAAATACTACTGAAAAAGTTTGACAATCCTCTTCCCCTCTGAAATCTATAACTAGCGCTATAAACAGGACCTAATTCACCGCCGCTTTGATTTGTGTAATATGTATTGTAATGATGTACGTCACTTGCCATCTTAACTGTAAATGAGAGCAGCAGCTATTGCGAAACTCTTATAAAGTGTAAAACTAAGAGGGAGGGTGTATCAAATGCGATAGGTACTCCTTTCCCATCCGTCAACAAAATCTCAATCGTTTCCAACTCTGCCCTTTCTACTGTAATGTAATATGGGACATGAAATATATGATGGTTTTTGTTACCCGCATCCACGATTCTTAGACATCTACTCAATGAATCACCAACTAATAGTGGTTGAATTATATTGGTATATACAAAAATATTCTTTGTAGGATTCTTATCATTCAATTCCGCAATGGCTGCACTCAAACTTTTAATATCGTTCGTTATCATCCTTAAATCATCGGTTACCGATTTATATAGCCAAGTCGTTGCAGATTTTTCAAGTTCATGTAGTTTTGGCGCATTTGGATCCCCTCGATAAGCTGGGGGTGGTTCTAGAGGTGGTTCTATGCTTAAAGTATCGTTTTCCCGGTAATTATGTAATACAACCGCGGCATGCGTTATGTCGTGAGCTATACGTCGTCGAGAATCTAGATTATAATGCGATAGCGTCTCTTTTATTAAAGTGGGGATAGATTCATAAACTCCCGGTAGTAACGTGTATCTTACCCATGGAGATTCAATTCGCACTCCGATATCTGATGAATGGTCATTCAAGCCATAAATGTTCTCAAAATGTGTAAGCTCCGGTGGAAACAAAGACTCATACACCAAATGAGTAATGAAAGAATGTTTTTGGTCCACATCAAGTTTAAGGTACGGTGTTAGCAATGCGTTTGCGATAGTATTATAGGTGCCGGGGGGGATGATGAAAAAGGAACCATCATAGAGTCTCACCCTAACACTATCTGCAGCTATATCCGCACGTAACGGAGGATGCATAAATTCGACTAGAGCTACTTTCCATTTTCCAGCTTCCAAAGTAACACGCTGCGAGAGTTTAGTCCAAAAATGTGCGGTGGTATTCTCTTTGAAGTAATGCCTCGAGCTATCGCTGGGGAGGTATAAATAAAACGAATCCGACATTATCAATGACGTCTCATAAAGTGCAAGGTTAGAATAGAGGGAATATTACCACTAGAAAACGTTATCTTTTCTCCAAATTGATCCGCTAACAAAATTTCAATACTTTCTATATCAAGAGTTTCTAGAGGAATGTAATACGGCGGATTGAAAATCTGATGTTCGGTACTCGAGTCTACAATTCTTAGACATCTACTGCGAGTATCTCCAATCAATTGAGGCTGTATGATATTGCAGTATACGAAAATATTTACACGTTCCGCTCTGTCTCTCGTCCTATTATCACGTATACGTGACGGAAATGAAATTTCTACCAATCCCACCCCCCAATTTTCATCATCTAGCGTAATTCTTTGCTCTAATTTTGTCCAAAAGTGGGAAATTGTGTTCTCTTTGAAATATGTCTTGGAGATATTACTCGGTAAAAAGACGTAAAAATCATTCATCGTAATGTTTTCAACGCGCTCGCTTTCACCCACGAATTAAAAGAATCTGGATACCCCACCCACTTTACAAAATATTCCAATCCGCGACCTTTCCCACGTCGTTTTATTATTTTCTCGATTTGATACTCCGTCTGCTCCGATACAACAGTTTTACTCAATTCCGGTTCGTAGAAAGAGCCCACGATTGGTTCACCGTTTAAATCCACTAATTTATACGTCGGAACCCTATTTCCAGGAAGTATCGATTCTATTCTGAAGATCTCGGTGGTGAAGTTGGGTTTATAACCTTTTTTAAAAGGCATCCGCTCCTTAGAAATTCGCACGTGGTCTCCGACTGAAAATCTTGGCGACCTTGGACGTGTAAGAACCTGTTTTAATTTAATCTGGAATGCGTTCGAGTTGTTTACGCTATCGGGAGATACTCCGATGGAAGAATGTTTCGAGCGATTATAAGCTCGTAATAGTTAGGCAATACAGTTACATAATTAAAGGTGTTGTATCGGGTAAAGTATTTGTACATTTTAGTTTTCAAAGTCCTATTGAATCTTTCTATCACCGCAGCCTTAACATCTGGATTGTTAGTCGTATAATACTTGATTCCTTTCGAAGATAGGAAAGCTTTAAACTTTTTATTATTAAACTCGGTACCCTTATCGGATTGGATTTTTAAAGGCTTGCGCTGTTTGAATATCGATCGAAAAGCCTTGATAATTTCATCAGCGGATTTGTTTTTCAATGGGATGGCCCACGCGTACCTCGAGAATAAATCTATCACGGTTGAAATGTACAGTGGGGGAATAAATTATCGCAACACTTTGCGAGCGCTTGAGTCGGAATTCTCAGAAACTACTTGCAAAACTACTTACTACGATTGACTGACAACACTGAGAAAAGCCTTGAAAAGCGGTAATATTTGAGTTGGAGCCTATAACGTACTCAAAATTTCTCTCTTTCGATCTCTTCTTAAATCCTTCGCGCGATCTTTCCTTGAGTTCGTCGTGTTTATATCGGCATTTCTCTTTCACAGATAGTTATCATATTTATAGCATTAGAGTTTAAAGATATATTAATTACTATTGCAATCTAAGATGCATAAAAATATTTGGATAATAATTGGGACTTTATTTGTAAATAATGTTCGGTTGAAACGTAGAAAAATATGTAGAAATAAGGACGAATTAGGTTAGAGAGGGAATACGCTACGTCGTGATTCTTATCTTTACCGAACGCGATATTTTCGGTCTGGAGACCGAATTTTCGGGATTTTAAGGTCTGGAGAATAAAATATATATTTTACCAGATTATAGCGAGAACAGATGGCCTGTATTAGTCTCTTTTTCTGGATAAATTAAGGTGCGTTAATAACACAATTATCTAGGTAGTTTGGTTTTTTCACGGCCACACGTCTTACTGCTACTCGCTGTATATTAAATTAAATATCAATGTTCCAGTCCAGTTCAAACATTGGATATTCATTTACTGCGATCGACTTTCCGAGGGCTTTAATTACACGTCTAAAGTTTTTCATTCAGCGATTTGAAATCGAAAATTCGTCAGAGTAATTACTAAGATGGCACAATGCCACAAAGTAAAATTTGTATTTTGTCTACGGAATATAATTTTTCCATAATTTAGTCTTTCACTCGAAGGAAATTCTTAATAGAAATTTATTTACACCATTCGTATCCTAGAATACGTGAAATCTTTGTATGTCCGGAATTGAGAGGAAAAATACCAATTCCATAGTTAATACAAACAGGATTGCATAAAAACCGAATACATTTTGCGCATATATCGGACTTTTCTTACATTTTGCATCAGCGAGCTCGGTGCCCTAAGTCATTGCGTCATTTGATTTCACGTAGAAATGCATTCAGTTTTCGATGTTTCGCGAGGAAAGTCTTTAACCATATATTGAGCACCTCAAAGCACTGCAGGCGCGAAGAATCGTTTTCCCTTTCGTGCTTCTATCAGCTGGACTAAGGACCCTCCCCTTTACAGCCACCCAGTGGAAACTATCCTCGGCCTTAATTCAAAGCTCCTTCCTAACCACGGGGCTAATAGATGTATTTGCACTCGTGAAAAATATTCCCAAATAATATTATGATTCTAGCGTATTTTAGCCAGTGAGGACTTTCTAACAGACGACCCAATTTTTTAATACAGAAACGTATTTTATGAACGTCTGACTTTATAAAGTTCGTAAGTCGTATTATACTACCATAATAAAATTGTTAATAAGCTGCTAAAATGGACTTATCAGTTTATTGGGAAATGTCATAATTACAACCAATTCCTAATTAAGAGTTGATTGTGCAGCTGCTTGACGCATCTTATTGGCATATGAAGGGCACGAGTTCGAATTCCGCTCAAGTTAAATGTCCATTTTAACTTAAACTTCTCTTGTTGGGGAAATGAACGAATGTGTCATATGGTTGCCAAATATCATGCCATATGCACCCCTGTGATGAATATACATTTATCGGAGGAATAAAATTCACTATGGGAAAATAATAATTGGGTTAATCAAGGATTTGGAACCGATTATTCCAATTGTCGGTCAAGAACATGTTTCGTGTGTCAGCGGAAATTCCTCTTCTACAAAGAATTCGAAGTCCTTCGCTAGAAAGAAGTGTTTTATTTGACAGGGCTTCCTGATTTCTCGAAGCACGATGAGCCTATCGCTTCCAGTGCAGCGGGTTTTCGAAAGCCTATGCGTCACTCACCAAAACAAACAGGTCATTTGGCAAGGCAAGGAGCTTCACTCAGGCTTATTATTACTATCAAATTATTGAGGTCTTCACTTCGAGAGACGGACAGCCAACATACTGCTCAAGCGAATCTTTTTCATTTTTAGGCTTTAAACAGAAGTCTTGAGAACTATTGACATTTTTCTGTTTATTATTAATTATTGTTCGCCTACAACAAGGTCAATTCGCGAGTTCTCACTTCGATACAAATAACATAGATTTAGATATTAGATTTAGATGTATATTCCGCGAGCCACCATATGCGTAAGGAAGGGGCTGTAATAACACCATCATCACTTAATCTACTCTATCAGCCTTTCTAATTGCTCGGAGAAAAAAGTAATTGTCTGTCTTTGTGATTACTTCCCTGTAACGATTTGTCAATTGTCATTACTAGTACTAAAATTTCATTTACTTCGTCTTTAAGATGTAAACCGATGAAGTTTTTGAAGAGCTTCCGTCAGTTTTAGATCTTCTCAGCTGGAGCAAATTCCCACCGAGGGACTCTTGTAAAGCCGTAACGCTACAGTCGAACCTGAAGCCATTCTTTTGACTCTCGATGAGTGTCAAAGAAAAGCTGAAAAACGTGTTCAGATTCTCGCAGTTATCGGCCAAAAAGGATAAAATAGTTAACCTAGTGGCCCGGCTCCTTCTTTCAACAAACATTATACCACATTATGTGTATACGGCATTCATTCTTGTGGGTGAGAAAAGCTATCGCGTCCATACAGGAGGTGAAAAACGTAGATGATTTGAAATACAATTCCCAAATAATAATAATTTGTCATTATTTATTTGGATTATTTCAGTCTTAGAAGATTATCTAAAAAAACTCATTTTTAAAGTATTGATCTCTGACTTCATAAAATGTATTAGCCGAGGATTTACTAACCTAATAATATAAGCTAATAATAAAAACAATTGATATTGAGTTTTCAGTTTGTGGGAAATTATCATAATTGTAACCACTATGCAAGAATTGATTGTGCAAATGCCAGACGTATCCGATCGGTAAAAGAAGGGGTTCAGTTCCATTTCCATCTTGTTCCTTCCATTAAATGAGTTTTTATGTTATTTTTTCTTATTGGCAAAATGAGCGAATGTAAGATATTAATGCTACATACATTTATCCTTTTCTGAATATATAGATTTATCATAGGGATGAAATTCAATACAAAAAGAATCATTTGACTTGAAGGATTCGGATCCGATTCTAGCTATAGTCGGTCAAGAATGTGCTTTCCGCGTCTCAGCTTCCAAGGATTCGAGGCTCAGTCGTTCACTGGAAAGAAGTGGCTGTTGACTTTTATTTTACAGCCACAATCATTTGACAGGGACTCCTAATTTCTCTAAGCACGATGAGGCTTTCCCTTTCAGTGCAGCGATTTTTTCTCTCTACTAGTGCTGGAGCAGCAGCTAGAGATTTTAGATAATCTCAATTAAGATGCGTTATGTCAGAATCTCCTCCTACGGCAATGATTGGATCTTTTAAATATCTCGCTTAAAGCAATATCTTCAATAAACTAACTTTTCTCTTGTATGATTTTCCCGCATGTGCTCATCGTAATGTTAAAGAATACCGCCTTTTTAATTACGTAAGCTCTTGGAATTCACGACAATTATTATTAGATCTCTCAGTTCGCACATTAAATCTGGGCTTAATTTTGGTATAACCTTATGCTTTTTTTTAAGTGAAATTGCTTTTCACCGTTGCAATTTTTTCTATTTTTTTGGAAGTAACCTCATGCATACCCTTTTGCCTATTTACGTGAGTGTTTGTAACTATTCTTACTGTTGAATTACAAAAGAACTTTGTCTACGTAAATTCGCTCTCATTAAAACCGCTAAATTACATAGTAAACGACACTAAAACTACGCGGTCGGTCCTCGTGAAGGGAAAGGGGGGCGGGAATTTTCCGGGACAGTCCGTAAAGTGGATACTAAGTTTAGTAAAAGCACATAGTAAAAGTTGCGTATGACGCTTAATATAAGAATGAAAATAGCCTTAGAAAATATTTAAGCGTAGAGAAAGCGAGATCTATCAAATTTGAAGCGAAAATTTTAGTCATCGCTATGGAGAAATAAGAAAAGTAAATATCGGCCTCTTAGAAACTTTTCGCCTGTGAATACTATATTCATCCGACTCATATCTAGTAAATGATTCTTGCTACAGTGTAGTAGTTGAATCGCGCAGTCTTCTAGATAGAGTAAACTGCATGCCCAATGGATAATTAACAGTCAGTCGAAGCATCTGTTTTCATATATTACGTACTTTGAACGACTAAAACACTATGAAGCTAATTTCTATTGCATTAACCCTCATCAATCAATTCTATTGTAACTGTTTTTATAATATGATGAAATTAATCGTGAATTTTAATTTTCTATTACGTATTATTACATAATTTTTACTCACTATTACGTATAGGCTGCTGGAGCTGAAAATTGTTGATTACCGTTTCCACCACCTAAAAGCTAATAATAGTGATACTAATTCCTGCCAACATGTTAATTGCTAAAGAGCGCCAAGAAAGAATAAACTTCCTCATCACACGAATTAGAAATTATTTTACCGAAAGGATATTTGTAATACCATATGCCGTGGAAAACTACACTGCTGGAGAGAAAATACAAAGGCAAGAATAGGACATATCCCAGTGATTTCTGTATTTGTTTTCTTAAATGGTTAATCCTATTCGTGAGAATTATTTTCCATCAAAATTCAAAGTATTAAATCTTAAGTATTAAAGTATTTAACCGTTAAATTCGCAGGATAATACCGCAAAATGATCATTTAACGTCTGTTATTCCGCCATCAAATACTCTTATTTGTCATTATCCCACAGCGTACTATAATGACATTCTAGATAACTATTTTGATCACGACTAGCTTTGAATAACAAATAGCAAAAAATAAAGGCAATGAGGCACAGCCAATTTAAGGGAAATTTCGCAAAGGTGATCTTAAATGTCTGCATATATTTACGATACGTAAAGCCTATTTCCCATTTGTAAGAAGTTTGAATATTGCGGTTTTTACTGGCTCGATTCAGAGTTGCCGAATTGTCGGTGGTAGAGAGTTTTCAGTTAGTTCCCATGTAATCCGCGCTCTGACGCCAAATGGTGTTGCGATAATTGTTTCTCCCACTGTACATATATCCCTCGTTGTATTTCTTTAACGATTGCATATCATTCAAATCGCATTGCCATGTTTCATCTATATAATCCACCATATAAACGTTTCTCTTGAAGTTTTTACGTATCGGACGATGCAATGTATGAGCATCTTGCGAATTTAACCATTCCTTTATTTTCTTCAGTGAAACCTGTTTTCCAAAAGTCTCCCATAGCTTTTGAGCGGAGGAAAAACCGGCTGAATGGGATGGATTATTGAAAATGTCGCTCAAGGATGAGGTGTGCAAGGTACTTTCCTTTTTGGAATTCTTTCTGATCGTCTGGGAAGACTTCTTGGAGTTGCCACGGTGAATCTGGCTGGTTTTGCGTTTTTTATTGGAACCGATTCGGCCAATTTTTGTGAGCGGTCCAACCTTTTTATAACCTTTTCCCATTGCTTATCTATTTCCGCCTGTTCTTCCCTTAGTTTATGTATGGGATTTTCTGCTGATGCTTCCACTTTCGGAGCTTTATCAACCCTTCTATCGGGGCTTAGTATTCTTTTACGCTTACGTATTTTGTTGTCAATTATTGGAATGCTTATGGGTTTTTTATCTTCAGCTATCGTCGATAAATAATTATCTAAGATGCGTTTATAGCGATTCCACTTTTGATCAGTTGACAACCTTTTATTATTTAATATTGCATGCATTTCCCTTTCGAGGGATGATTTACGTTTATTAACGACTTCTCTATTGAAAAGATTAGGACTGACTAATAACATCTTTTGTAGACTCATTTTAGAAGACTTCCTAAAACACCGCTAAGTATAGAGCCGAGGAGCATAGGTAAAAAGCCGCCCTTTTGTAAAAGAATCTTTCGTTTTTGTCTCGACGTACGTTTCCTATCACTCAATACCCTCAACGCACAACGATGTTTACCAAGTTTCTTCTTTAATACGGGACTGACTTTATGATTACCGTTTAAAACATTCATACAACACTCGCATAAAGCTTTTATAAAATCATCGTCTGCTGTTTTTATGATTGCCTTCCGTAGCTTCGGTTTCGCAACCTTTAATGTATGCAATAAATGCTTATTGGACTACAACCGTTTCATTTTCGGTGGGGGCGTACACTACCGTTATCTCATCTGGAAAGACGTTTGTCCGAAATGTAACACAATCACTCGTCTCTTGGGCGTGATCTAATAGCAAATATCCGAATGCCTTTGATGTCGTTTCTTTATATACCCGCACCAACTCACCGGGTTTCTTCGGATACACCTGTCTAGCTAGGTGACTAAACTGTAATTGATCTCTAGGGTTTTTAAAAACTACGATGTACTTTGCGTTCAAAGAAATGTTTCTCGATTGCGCGGATTGATAGAAAATATTTTGTGTAATTAAGAAAACCGATACATTAAAATGATGGCTTCCTCGTGTGAAGAGTTTGCACACTTCTTTACCGTAACCTCCCTCGCTCATAAGATCGTCTATGACATAAATAGTCGGAGTACCGTTGGAATCCTCGATAGAGGGTATTTCGTGTTGGAATCTCACTAGCGGTGAACGCACGCTCGGTTCACTTCCTGGGCTACAGCTCCATACGATCCTATCTATTGGCTGATCGATCATGTAAGGTAAATTTTCCAAATATTTCACCACAAACGTGGTTTTCCCACATCCTGAGGGACCTGCGCAAATACAAGTAAAAGGATGTTTCCAGGCTAACGTCATGATTAACTCTGGTTGAGCTCAGATTCGGGGTAAATTTATAGAGAATCAGGACCCGCCGCTATCGCCGTCTGACGAAAAGGCGTTGTCATGCGTTCGTTTCCGTCGTATTCTATAATGACCCCAAGCGAGTGTATTTAATCCATCTTCACAAATGTATCGCTTATCGTCGGAGGCATCGAGAGCAACTTTATTCATTTCTATTGAGTAAAGTTGATGCCTCATGCTTCTTATTACACTCATTTTTCGATATTCTATAGAGTTCTCCCTCAGACATTGAACATAATCACTGAAATGTAACGTTCTTTTATGACCGTTTTAGTTATTCCTTTAGCTTTCTTTTTCTCTTTTTCACCCCTAACTTTATATGCGTAGAGTTTACTTCTTACACCGGCAAAATGCATCATTAATTTCCCATCGCACTCGTCTTTGAACTTGCCAATAACCTTTTTGTTTTGAACAGAGTAGCATGGGTGATCTTGGGGATAATTTGAAGTGTCAAACGCGTCTAGATTTTCCAGCATTTCCTCGCATATGTTTTCGGTTTTAATGCAATAAATAAAGCTGTCTGTATCGGTGTATGCCAGAGATAACCTTTCTCCATATTTCGGCAACATCATCTTGTAGTGAAAATCGTACATTAACGTTTTACTTAAATCGAGAACGCAAAAACCAATGTAAATCGGTTTATCCATCTTTATTGAAGATTTCCTGCGATGGGTGGCAACTAAGTTTTCATTGAAAATCGTACGATCAATGAATGTTGACATACTAATTAATTCGTTGAGTCTTTTTTCATCGGAAACCAACTCTAAGTTTATTCTCTTTCGCACATTTTCCATAGTTTTCCCGAAAACAGCGTTATGCATCAATTTGTAGAAATCTTTTTCGAAATCATTACCCGCAACTTTTCTTCGATCGGTGTTTAGATCGATGTATGATTTTAACCAAGGTGATTGGCTAAATTCTGTCACTCTATGTACTTTTTTGAGCTGGAGACCTAAGGAGAGAGCCTGCTTTAAGTTTACATAATGGATAGTATATTTTATCTTATCCTCTGTTGTGTTAACAATTTCTTAGGCTTTTTACCTGGTGGAGCCTTATTTTCGGGGCGAAGCGGTAAATCGGAATGTTCATCATGTAGAGATGTCGGGTATTCTAAATCCACCTCTAAAATATACCCCTTTTCGCTGTATTCAGGAATTTCGTTCACTGAAAAATCTCGAATTTCATCAGAGGAAAGCCATCTGAAGTTAGCATATGGAAGAGGTCTCGACAATGCCCACCGATACAAATTATTCGCGTCTAGATATGTCAAAAAACGCGACTCGGACTTTGAATCGTATTCCTCCATGTACTTATTGTTTGCCTCGGCATATCGCTTACAGCACTGACTGATTCCTCCACGAATACCTTTCTCAATCATTAAAATCATATCATAATCTGTTAATAGTTCCAACCCGATTTTTGTATGCTTTAGCATTGCATCAAAAGTTAACCCGGGAGCGGTATAATACCACGCTGGATCGAGATTATATGCTTCGAGGCAAACATTGCGAAAATTCTCAAAAACATCGGTTAAAAAAGTCACGTCAGATTTTAGATAAATGTCGCTATAGTCCCCGAGCGTCTTACATTCAAAAGCGTCCCAAACGGTTTTTGCATGAGCGTAATCATCGTCCGAAATGTCCGAGTCCGTCAAACGATTGAAAAAGTCCTTTTTCACCGGTAGGCACTTCTCATTTAATTTCTCCCAAGAATCGGTGTAGTCATAGGGGTATACACCCTTGCGTTGTATTAAAGTCGAGAGATTACCGAAAAAGCTTTTGGTGCAGTTGAATTTATCGGTAGGGAGATTGTTAACCAAATCGGATAGAGAAGATGACATGAATCGAAAAGTATCTATGAATCGAAATGAAAGGTTTTCATCCACAAGTTTCGAAAAGGTTATATATTTTTCCTCCGAATTTGGGGTAAGATTAATTCGTTTACTGTCATATCCAAGTTCCGTGATCATAAAATGTGAATCGTAACCTGAAAGATTATGTATAAAGATTGGAAGAAAGTTTGGCATTTTATATTGTAAATTACAATTAAAGTGTGCGGTGCCCCTAAACTTCCCCGTTAAATGACAATGATCCATTACTGGGTTATCTGCGAGGGGTTTAGAGCAGATGTGACAGTTGACTTCCATTCTAAGCGACTCTTTTTGAGCTGTTGTTAACGGATTCATTGGTACAACATTTCTATATCTTAGCGCAATTTTCTCTGCTTCCTCTTTCATTTTAGATATAAATATCGGGTGTCAGAAAGCGGATCGGAAATCAGAAAGCAGTTAAACCTCTTCAATTAAAAGTAAGTATATATTAGCACAACTAAGCTATTTTTAAAGATAGATTTTGATTGGTTTTTCTTATTCTTCTTTTAAAACTTGGTTGTAGAATGTTCATCGTTATGAAAAAAGTACATCCCGCCGCAACTGTTCCCAGAGATAGCTATGAATGTTCGGCGGGTTACGATCTCACTGCAGTCCAGTTGGATATTATTCCGAAAAGAGGACCGTGTCTAATAAGGACCGGGCTCTCGCTCGAGATTCCAAGAGGTCTTTATGGTAGACTCTCTTCCCGCTCGGGGCTATCTGTAAAGTATGGGATAGAGGTGGGGGCTGGGGTAATAGATTCGGATTATAGAGGAGAAATCAGAGTTCTCCTCTACAATCACAGTGATAAAGATTTTTTTGTGCGAAAGGGTGATCAGATATGCCAAATCATATTTGAAAAAATTGCCACGAATGTAGAATTTGTATCGACAGATGAAATGAGTAAAACTAGTAAAGGCGAGAATGGTTTTGGTAGTTCTGATACCAATCCTTCTACGAGGTGGGAAATCAATGACGTGAGTTTTACTAGTGATGAAATCACGAAAACCTACCTACTCATTCCTTCCCAGTTTTAAAACTATATTTCAAGATAGTATGACCAATATACTTTTCCAATTATTTTTTCCCCCTTTAAAAAATAAATAACTATAGATGTGCAATTTGTAGTTCGTTTTTGTTTGTAAAACTTTTTAAATCAAATAAACTAAACTAATTTTTACAGTCATAATTGTAATGTGATATAGATATTATACTTATCCAATTGTACTCTATTTCCTATAGATGACTTCAATCAGACAGAAGATGATTAATATACAGAAGAGTAGAGAATATTTGAAAAAGGAGGAGCTTGAGGAGGAAAGAAGATATGAAGTGTTAAGTTTGGAAACAACAACCACAAAATATGGGGAAGCTATCATCGGGAAAATTATGTATAAGGGGGAGGAGAAAAGAATTTTCCTTCCCAGTTTCCTGAAATTAACTAATCAGGAAATTCTACTTTATAATATTAAGGAAAAAGAAAAAAAAATTTATATATGTCAAAGATACTGTAATAAAATTGGAATGAAAAAACTAATTTTTATGTTTTCATTTCCATTAACCTTTCCTGGTAAATGCGAATGTCTAATTTAGCAAATAAGCGCAATTCGTTTGCAAACAATTTTTTAAATTTGTTCCATAGACTTGGAACAAGAGCAGGTTCAAACCTGTTGAAAACCACTCCTGCATTAAAATTGTTGATAACAATGTATGACGTGATGAGATCACATCGATCCGAGATGGTCTCAAGGGGGTGGTCCCCCTTTCAAAGTGTCCTAGAAATCTTACTAAACTTTTAAAGGTCCAAGTGGTCTGGAAAAGACTTGCTCAAAGTGGCCTGGAACAGACTAAGATATTTCAAGGTAAAAAGTGGCCTGGAACAGACTAAGATATTTCAAGGTAAAAAGTGGCCTGGAACAGACTTTTTCCTTCTACTTCTGATTAAACCAATTTAAAATGAGAAAATAATCATTTAACGGACTTCACGACGAACAGCTGCGAGTATAGAGCGATTAATATTAACATGATGAAATTTTATTTTTTCTATTTCATGAGAGACGTACTTAATCATCTGTATAGTGACATGTAATGCGTAATTCTCCAAAAATAGAGATTGTAATCTGAGACCATCATTATAGTTTCTAACCAACATTATAGCGATATGCATACTTCGTTGTAGCGAAAAGTTCGATCGATAACTTTATTTAAGATTCAGAATATGAGAAAACACCAAATTGTTGGAACCGTTTTTGTCTTTATTTCGATACTAAATGAAGTAAAGATGTAAAAGATTAAATACTTTAGCTAGACACGAACTTCACCAGCGTTACCACGACCGAGTATTCTCATTGTTTACATCATAGCATTGTTTTTATCTGGTTGATTTAATGCAAAGATGAGTAAAGTATATTTTTAAGGTCAATTGTTTTCATCGATAATATTATAACCCCGATTTTCTTCAATTTCAGATCCTCTTTAATTTCAAGTTTAACCTGAAGAACGCAGTCCCGAAATCATCGATAGGTAGGTAGGTGCCTTTAAAAAGTAATGACATTAGTAGTTTTAATCCACGTCCGTTGAATTCGTGTTAACTATGGTCGTCTTTTTTTCGATCCCGAGAATAATCGGTAGCTTGTCTTTTCGTGTAGCTTTAATATTCCGTAACATTGATATCTACAATACGATAACGCGTATATTAATCTAAATATAATCGATGCAAATAGGCCGATATCTAGCTCATTAAAATAAAGTACGAAAAATACATCGAAAGAAAGATTCGCGCGTCGTTTGTAGACGTTAGGGTTTAAAATGAAGGAACTGGCATCGAAAGAATTACGCTCGCAAGGTTTTAAACGAAACAGAAATGCTTAACTTCGAAAAGATAATGCGCAATTCTAGGAATTCGCCCGGGAAAACATGGCGTCTTCAATACTACCTCCTCGATCGGTTTTTGCGGAACGGTCCATTTCTGCTAAATTTCCACCTCGGAGAATCAATGAAAGCCAATTAATACACACGCAATAAACAGTAGTTCGTGTTGCATCAAAATAAAATCCGGCATTGCAACATATACGGCTCGGAAAAAACGAAAAACCTCCGTGCGCAACATGGCGACTGCAAAACGAGTGTTAATTCCCGTTTTTCGATCATTAATGGCGAAAAGATCGCTACGCACTAAGTTTTTGCAAAATCGCGACGTCAAAATGTAGGGTGTGACGTGATTTAAAATTTTGCAACTCCCGGACGAAGCTTATTCCGAGAAATTATTGGGATGGGAGGGGAGACGACTGCCATGCTAGATGGCGATAGGCTGCTGGGGTAGGGGGTGTAACCAAGGAGGAGTCCCCAGTAATTGCACGGTTTGGGAGTGGGGGGATAGGGTGGTGGGAGGAGAATACGTTGAATCTAGCGCCAGTTCCCTTCTTCATCGTGAACAGTGCGGACGTGCGAGTAGCTCCCGAGGCCAGACAGATTGTGCTGAGGTGACCCCCTCCCTTCCTCACAGGGGACTGGGGACAGGAGCCCTGCCAAAAGGCCCTTCTTTGCTGAAGGACGGAAGCGACCCATCGTTCTTTTGCATTACCATTCTGAAGGTACTTGTCAGTTATTTCCGTGATATTGTGAGTTATCTCTAGATATTATTGAGTGAGGTCCCGGGGATATTTAGTGGGGAAAACGCCCTAAACCCGACTTTTTCGTCGTTTGCGTGGGAAATAATAGTACCGCGAGATATATTTCGCTTTAGGACGTAACTTTAACTCATAAATGTCGCAGTTCATGGGGCAATAAGAGTTTCTTTTCGAAATTTTAGGTGCTATTCGCACTCGGACTTAGAAATAATTTCGCGCACTTTTCTACGTCTTCTCAGACTTAGTTCCTCGATGATTTGATATAGAATTAAGACCGCTTTAGGATTTTCGCGATTTGCGGGGAATCGCAACAACTTTGATCGAGTTTTGCTCGGTTGGCGTCCCTTGGAGACTTTGATATAGCATTTCGAAGTTACTTTCTAGCAACAGGAGGAATTCGTAGCTCACGCATATTAGTGATGAAGAGTTTAATTTAAATCGCCAATGTTTGCGTATTTTTCGGGGAATTTCGGGGAATCGCAACAATTTTGACCGAGACTTCATCCGTAGCGTCTCTCGGGACTTCGGTATAGCATCTTATAGTACAAGTGGCTTTTCAGCAACAGGAGGAATTCGAGCTCGCGGAGGGCTATTTGAAAACGGCGGAGAAGCGTAACTTCTAATCTCATAGGAAATTATACTCGCGTATTACCGCTAGCAACAGAATAGCTCGTGTATGTTAGTGGTGAAGAGGTTAATTTAATGTATGCTTGTTTTGTGCACGTTTTTCTCGCTGCGGTGCTCGATTACTAGTGGAAAATCCTGACCGCGAATTTTTCTCAAGAAGCGCGGGAAAATATGGTAGATAGATTATGAAAAAGAAAGGAGAAAAGATCAGTAAAATCCTTCATTTTAAGTCTTGAGCTGCGTGGGTGGATGACGTGGAGCTTAGGAATGCCAGACTTCAAAATGGCGGCTTCGAAATATGGGTGTGACTTAGTTATTATCTAGCTGAGGGTGGTGGTAAAAATCAATGCAGTACTTACTTGGGATAGTGAAGGAAGAGAGGTTTAAGACTGAAGTAATTTTAAATAGATTATTATAAAGGAAAGGGAAATATATTAGTGAAAACCGTAAAGGGAAGTGGTGCGCCGTGCGCGTGCACAACATGGAGTTGAAGGAAGGCAGTCATCATGATGGCGTCGGCCTCAGATCTGTTGGAATGGCTTAATTTTTTTCTTTTTTAAGTTAGCTGGGAGTTGTGGGGGAACTGCTTAGGAATTAATTGTGATCGTGGGGGAATAGAGGTTTAAGATCGAAGTAATAATGAGGTTTAAAATTGAGTGAAAATTCTCCGTGGAAAGTGTTTAGCCGCGTTGGTGCACAACGTAGAGTTAAAAAAAGGGAGACACAAGATGGCATCGACCTTCAAACGTGGGTGTGGGTCGAATTTTTTTAAAGTTAGCTGGGAGTGGTGGGAGGAAAGTACGTGATCCCGGCGACATTTCCCTTCTTGATCGTGAATAGTTCGGACGTAAGTTGAGCTCTCTCGAGACCAACCGTTGGTCTTTTTGCTATGCATAGGTCACCCCTCCCAATCCTGGGACTGAGGCCTGGGACTTGGACCTTGCAGGAGGCCCTTGACGTGGACCCCTGCCTTGCAGGGGACGTGAAGCAGCCCAATATCCCTATGGGTTGCCACCTATTGGGTAGGTGAAACATGATTTTGCGACATTTTTAGCCGTAAAGTGTAGTCCCCGGGATCTGGGAAAAAACCTAATCCCGATTTTTTCGTCGGCTTTCGTTTCTGGAATAAAATTTCGCGATTTTATTTCTCAGTTGACGACTTTATGTGATTTTCAACTCGTATTAGCTGCGGGTGGTAGTTGAAATGAGTTATTTTTCGAAATTTTAGACGCTGTTCGCTCACGGACTTCTAGATATTTCTCTCGCTGGCTAATGTCTTCTCAGACATGGTTCATGGCTGATTTCATTTGAAATTGCGTTCGTTTTCGGATTTTCGCGATTCGCGGGAAAATCGCAACAAGTTTCACCGAGTTTTAATCGGTTGGCGTCTCTCGGAGACTTTGATATAGCATCTCAAAGTTGCTTTCCAGCGACAGGAGGAATTCGTAGCCCAAGTATATTAGCGATAAAGAGTTTAATTTAAATTGGTATTTTTTGCGTATTTTTCTCGCTGCGGTATTCGGTTACTTACGGAAGGTTACGGAATCCTGACCGCGATAATTATATTGTTCGTATCGTTGTTAATAGAGGTTTGTCGCTGGAATTCTGAGTAGAAAAATTGCTTTCGCGAAGCGAATCGTATTAAGATAGGTATTTTTGATAAAAGAACGTGGAAAAGTTTAGCAAAATCTTCATTTTGAGCGTTGAGCTGTATGGGTGGATGACGTGGAGCTTAGGAACGCCAGACATCAAAATGACGGCTTCGAATTATCGGTGTGGCTCAGTTTTATTAGCTAGCTAAGGGAGGTGGTAAAAATCAATTCCGGTATTACTTGGGATAGCTGGAAAAGAAAGTTTACGGTTGTAGTAATTTTAGATTATGATAATAGAAAGGGAAACATATTAGTAAAATCTTCCATGGGATGGGATGAGACATACGGGTGCATTACGCGAAGTTTAAGAAAGGCAGTCATCAAGATGGCGGAGGCTTTAGGAATGTGGGTGTGGCCTGCATTTTTTCTTTTTCAGTTTGCTAGGATTGGTGGAAAACCAATTTAGGAATACTGGCGAGTATCGGAGAAAGGAGGTTTAAGATTTAAGGACTAATGCTACAGTAGATGGAATGGTCAGATGTTGAGAAGAGAGACTTAGCCTCGGAGAGTTATAGAAGATAGTACGTAAGGGGGGAGACAGAGTGGGAGACAATGTTTGTTGCGTGTATGTTTGATGATAAGATAAGTGGGGATAAGCTACCGACAACTGCAAATAGGATCAATGCATAGAGAAGTTGGGAATTAGGCTGAGAGATAGGAATACTTGTGAACCAAGCACATGAAGAATTGCTTCTAGAGTATTCTAGGCGATACTCCCGCAATTAAATTCCACTAGTTTTGGCTGTGCCTAATGAATATTTCCCTTCTGCCACCCGCAACGCGAAGATTCAAGCAGTTCTTCGAGTAAATTTAGCTACTTCTGAGTGGTTCCTCCCCGAGAATAATTTGTAAATACAAGTTTCTAATTTTCTCTAAGCTCATGTGATCAGGATTTCCCAATATAATGACCTTCCCCATATTTATTCTAATTTTCCCTGTCTTTTATATGATATAACATTCTTTGCTTTCGTCTCCCACTTGCATCCTACCTTCAGTTGTTTAATTTTTTTAACACTCTACTCTCAATAATTGACTCAGCTATTCCCTTTACCGTCACTTAATTATTTCAATCAAACCCCCTTCTTCAACCATCTGCATGGCTCTCGCGCCTTTTTGTCTTTCGTGTACAAGTATCTGTCTAAAAATAATCCTAAACATGCCTAAATAAAAAAGTTAAATTGATCCAGGAAGAAATCGATCACCTGTGACTAAGAATGAGTGTGACATGTCTTCTATCGTATAATTATTATTAACGTAATTTATGTAAAATCGTAATTTTTAAGAAATGAATTCACAGGAAAGTTTATTCAAAAGTGTTTCACTCATAGTTGTAAGTTTTAAAGTGGCCGAAACTCAGTTAACTCTTTAATTTCTTACAAAGTAATGCTATTTAAGCTGCACCCACGACGCATAAAATCTTCGTTTTATATATGTGTATTTCTGTTGATGCTAAGCCTAGAAAAAGGTATGTGGTGGATCATCTCAAGTCGTTAAAATCTTCGTCGTAATATTAGTATTGCCCTACAAACGAAGCAAGTTCACCAAAATATTTATCTCGAAAAAAAAGAAATATCTCAGGTCACTCCACAAAGCAGTAAATACTTCAGTTGCATAGCAAGACTATTCATGAATTCAATGGGTAAAAAATATTTTCAGTAATAATCTCGAAATGTGTAAGCGGTAGAAAAGAATATTAAGTTAACATTAATCTATTTGTAATAGCGGTGATAATCAGTCGTACGTTCTTCGTAAAACACCTCGGTGAAGAATTTCTCAAAGAGCTTCAATATTTGCATGTTTGCGCTATAGATTGTTTCACATGGAATGGAGAGTTAAGCCCGCAAGGGGGCATTCAACAGGTGTCGCATCGTAACCTTACCACGTTCCGACGAGGATTAAGGAGTCGTAAAGTGCCTTCATCAAATAAAACACCTCTTTCTATCATATCCATTAAACATTTAATTTCTAAACATTGAAGTACAAATCAGAATACAGAAACCTGCAAATCATCTGAGCCCTGCAAAAATATTATTGAATTTCAAACGTTTGCTTTGAAATCTAACATTAGTTAGCATGAAATCTAACAGTTTTCACAAATTAAGAAGTACCTCTAACATGTAAATTTCTAAACGTATAGTAAATTAATTATTTTTCATAAGAAGGGACATTGAAAAAGCAAAGCTGTCATTTATCTCATAGGGAGTCTAAAATCCAAGAACAGACGAAATGCCGGTAGTGAGCTGTTTAATTAGTTGAATATTTATGTATATTTCAGTGGAGATCTTACATATCTTCTCCCCTCCCCTTCCACCCCTACCACATTCCCTCTCCCCCTGTCCTTTCCCCTCCTATTCCACTCTACCCTCCCCTGTTCCCTTCTCCCACTACTGTACCCTTCCCCTTCCACCCTAACTCCTTCCTCTTCATCCTTACCGCCTCTTCTTCCGATTTTCTTGAGGTAAATACGATTCAAACTCGAATAGAATTGAATTAATTAGATATATCTATTTTATATAGCTAACTCTCCGGATATACCTCTATATATATATATATATATATATATATATATATATATATATACATCCCCTCCTCACACTGCCACAGTTCATTGCCTCAACGGGGCGGAGGGGTGTTAACGGAGGTTGGAGGCGATGCATAGCCCAGTTTCAACCATGCTAAGAAGGCTTTAACAATATCTCCGGCCAAATTGTGAAAGTGGCATTCACCAACCGGCAGTAGGACAGCCTGGTGAATTATTGTCCTTCATCCCCCAAATGCAAATACAATTTTCATGATGAGCTTCTGTAATGGAAATTTATCCGGACGTAAAAGCACCACCCATTCGGATGTCCGGGAGGTGGTGGCATTACAGAGGTCCATCATGAGGAAAAGAGCTACCACCCTCCACATCGCGACTTACAACTGCCGCAGCTTGAAGAGTGAAGACAGACTACTGGAACTACTGAATGAAACAGAGAAGATAAATTGGGACGTCATCGGTCTCAGCGAAGTTAGACGAAAATCAGAAGACTTGATTACACTCAAGGAAGGAAATTTATTTTATTACAGGGGTACTAAGGATGGAAGACTAGGAGGTGTCGGGTTCCTGATCAACAAGAGATGGAAAAACAATGTACAGAAGATAGAAAGTATATCTGAGAGAATTTGCAAGCTCATACTCAAGATAAATGAGCGTTACTCTGTTCAGATCATACAAGTCTACGCACCAACAGCAGCAAGCAGCGAAGAAGAAATTGAAAAATTTTACCAAACTCTGGGCACTGAGCATGATAAGGAAGCCCACTATTATAAAATAATTATGGGCGATTTTAACGCTCGTGTAGGTCAACAGGAAGCCGATGACACCGTCGCAGGACAATACGGACTGGGCCAGAGAAACGAACGTGGTCACCGCCTGGTAGAGTTTGCTGAATGCACCAATATGTACATAACAAATACATATTACAAGAAGAACCCAAAAAGGAAGTGGACTTGGAGAGGACCCAACGGAGCAAAAAATGAAATAGATTACATATTGGTTAATAAACTCTACACAGTGACAGACTGTGAAGTCTTGAATAACTTTAGCACTGGAAGTGACCACAGGATCGTAAGATGCAGATTGAAGATTAATCTCCAAATGGAACGCAAGAAGTTGATTTCATGCAAGAAACATGAAATAAGCATCAAAAAACTAGAGGAAAACAAGAATAAATATCAGCTTGAGCTAAAAAATAGATTCTCAGCACTTCAAGAAGAAGAACTAGAAACCAAAGTCATGCAAGCTGTTAAGGAAGCAGCAGAAGAAGTAGCAAGCTCTTTTCTATACCAGCTACCTAACTAAGCTACCCACCACCTATTGTATTATCTGCATATCTTTCTCTCCTTAGTCCCACACGTGATTTCGGGTGTTTCTTAATGTCTTCCACAAGCAGCCGTTAGTGAAAGATTTCAAAATGATTTTCAGTATATTTTGGCGAAATTCATCTTCTCAGAAATTTCACTTTCACGTTTCCGTAAACACTGTTTAGAGGTAAGTAATTTTTTCGGAAAAAACATGGTGTATGGTAACTACAGATGACCGAACAAATCTTTGTCTCTATTTGTTTGTGAATTGCAGCATTAACTTTCTTACTACGGACCTTCGTCTAAGGTGCCCTTCGACCCAGACACGGGGTGTTATGTATGACTATTTTGTATGTGACACTTCAGCTAGTTTATGTAGAAATATTATGATTTAGTTCGTTGAAAGCTACAAATCTACTGTCCTCAAATCCCTTTCTAAATGTTTTGAGCAATTAAGCAATATATTAGCAATAAAAAAGCCTCTCTGTTAACTAGATATGTAATGAAGAAGTTTCTATGTTAGTTTGAGAAAGAGGATGATGGATTTGAAAATTGCCTAAGATTTCATTGTTTACACCTGCAACCACCAATCTGGTGCGCACAGCTGTTGGCGTAGCAATGTTACAAATCTTCGAGCAACTAACAGAACTGCAGCTGATTCTTTGTTATCCTCTTGTTAATAGATATTCAAATCAATCAAAATCTTTTTCATATACTGTGAATTGGAAGTAATGCAGTGACATACTGTTTTTTAACATAGAAAAGAATACGATAATGCTTTCAAATAACTTTCGTAGCAAATGAAGCAATTATACTGAGGAAATCTTTAGAGCGAATATGGGGAAAAATTTTACGAAATTAAGCCCATCAATATCATTTAGGTTTGATCCCCAAATTTTTCTGCAAAAATTATCAAAGAGGAAAAATGTCCGTTTTCGATCCAAATGGACTTGTCTCTTCTAAACCAGTAAGTTTTTGAGTCCTTACGAAAACATTTTGGAAATCTTTTCTTGGCCGCAGAAACTCCAGTACACTGTGCGCTTAGCTAGACCTCACCATAAAACCTATTGTTTCCTCCCTTCTGCTCGCTCCGAGGACCACGGTCAGATAGAAGGGAAGGCTGCGGACTCTTCCGGTGTTGCCAAAATGTAATAGAAAGGCGGGTGGAAGGGGTAAAGCCAGAAATTTGAAACCCCTCAATCTTATGCACCACGGAATACACCGTTCGATTTTTTCTTGGAGGACTGTACTACATGCCTCCGACAGTACATAAGGTAGTTGTTCATGGAACACAAATTGCAAACAATTCAGTTCTTCCGTTAAGAGAACTCTTGGAAAAGGTTATGAAGGCAAGAAACAAAGATATTAGGAGGTTTCGTGAAAGATTTACGAGAAAATACTCGAGAGTTGCCACAAACGAGGATCTCTTTAAAAGACTTCTGTTTCCATCAGATCCAAAAATTTCCATGTCTGCAGTATTCAAATAAAAGAAACAACAGATAATTGCGAAAGAATTGAGAAATCTCCTCATCATCGACGACAGAGAGGGTGAAATTATTGATGATGAGGATTCGGACGATTCATCTTCTGACGAATAAGACTAAAGCTACAATAAAGTACTGATATATATTAATTAGCATAAATATTTATGTTGTAAATAGATATTTTGTCATAGAGGTAATATACGTGGAATTTAAATTCGCATTAACATTTGGTTTAATTATTTTACTTAAAATGAGACGCTTTGTATCTGAATGTTAAACTTTCCTTAATTCCACATCCGTTGTATAAAGTAGAGATATCTAATTCCTCTTATAAACTGTCTTCACGTATGTTTTAAGGATAATTAGCCGGAATTAACGACGAAAAATACTGCTGCAGCTGTAGCACACGAGGAAGTGCACAGTACGAGAGCACAGAAAAAAAGAAAAAACTTTCGGTCTTCATAGATGGACTAAAACTGAACTACAAAAATATTTTCTCTTTTCTTAAGAATCTAAAAGACGTGTGGAATAACCCTAGCCAATGAGCGGATACTCAAGAGCGTTTGCGTAGCGCGGGAGTGCCATAAACCGTACTTAACTCCAAACCCGTGACGCAGGGGTCGGTAAAAATTTGCAGATGTGAGGATTTCTTAAAGTAAATTCTGCCAACCATTTTTTCCACCAACATCGGGGGCAAAAAATTCTCTATAAGTATATTTATGGTTAAAATTAAAATGCAGAGGCATCTCATCTGAATGATAAACTTTCCTTAATTCCACATCCGTTGTGTAAAGTAGAGATATCTAATTCCTCTCTTAAACTGTCTTCACGTATGTTTTAAGGATAATTAGCCAGAATTTAACATGAAAGAGACCAATCGTTAGACTTCGTATCACCAAAAGGACAGCGCAACTGCATTCGCAGATTCAATGGTGGTGAGTCGGAACGCGCCGCGCTTACGAAAAATCGACTTTATTCCCAAAGTAGCACCTGAATTGAAACAGTTTCTTCGGATTCCACATCTAGATACTTCTGACTATGACGTGGTATAAGAGACTCGATGCATTAGGGCCGTTTTCCTATTTATATTTCTTACTTTATCTCGAAAATTGTCCGAAAAAGGTGTCCGCCATTTTGTTGCTTTAAATGAGCAAAAACTCATTTTTGTAAGCGGTGATAGCAACCAGTCAAAAGATAAAGAATTTTTGTAGATCATTGCATCGTTGTTTCTTCCAAAAGTGTATATTTAAACCCTCCATATAAACGCAAACTTGGACGTTTATCCGAAAAATTCGCGAGTGCCCATTTCTGTGAAAATGGTTCAAGTTTGACGCCATGTATCTTTTTAACGCTTAAAGATATCGAAAAACGACGAACGGGAACATACAATTCAATCTTTTCTTAATAAATATGCGAAGTTTCAAAACCCGCACTTAAAAAAACCATTTTTGGCCTCTTGGCCAGCTTTTTTCGATTCTAGCCCACTGTGCAGCGGGTCAACCTCTCTTTGTGGGGGATTATAATTAATTTTATTTATTATTAAATAACAATTTATTGTAGAAAATTGCTGAACTTAACTTAATCGAATGCATTTTGCATATGTACTGGAAGGAAAAAATTGAGAAACTTTGAAATCAAAGAGAAGTCTGCAAAGTTAAAAAGTATTCTTCTCGTTTAGCTGTCTGAAGTTTCATTACTTAATATCCATTCAAAAGCCTGCCTTGACTATATCTTAATGCAATTACAGCTGAGCCGTGGGGATAAATTAACTGAATGTAGCTATTCCCATTAACTTTTGCTACAGAACCCCTTCAGTCTAAAATAAAATTGTTAGAATACTCAGCAATTATATCTTCTTAAGTGACGTAAATTAAATATACGTACATATGATAATTATTATATATATCACGAGATTTTAATAAAATATATCATTCAAAATATTTTTTTTAATTAATAACGAATTTGGTAGAATCTAATGGTCATAATTCATTGTGATATCAAGGAATAATGGATTTGATTGTGTAGGAGATTGGTTATAATTTGTACTAGGAACAATCGGTATAAATTATGATAGAGGATGGGTGGGGTCAATTAATAAAGTTAATTTTAAACTTCCTCTACGAATATTCCGTATAGTTACGACATGGCAGACTGACAATGTTTCTAAAAAGTCCCAACAATTAATTTTAGATTTCTAAAGACGATCTGACTCTTAGTATATAACCTAATTCCAGTAATAAGAGGTAGAACGGTTTCTTTTTATAGAATAAATAACTTTTTAACTAGATTTAAAAATTTAATGCCAGGTTAGCCTTAAAATAACCTTAATTTATACTTCATTTAAACATAGTCAGAAATTCTTTGGAGAACACGAGAAGCTTACAGGGTGGGAAATGACTCCCCATTAACCCTTACTCTTCCCCACCCATCCTTCTCCACCCTTTCCACCTCCCCCTCTACCCCTACCATATCCCCCTCCCGTAAGGGATAAACCGTCGCAATAAATTCGCGTACACTTAATTATTTCAATTCTATTCAACTTACAATTACGTTATCTTAGGAATAAAATCAGTATAGGAACCTAATCCAAACTTGGTTTAAATTTTATTCGTCAGATATTCTCTACTTCGAAGCACAAATTTGATCTCCCCTGGATTGTAGGCAATATTTTATTCGCTCCATGGTATTGAGAACCCCACAGAGTATTCTACCCCAATAAGTTCAGAAATTACAATAATAAATCTATTATTATTATTTATATTGAACTATTTACAATAGTTAAACCAAAATGGCCCTTCTCCCTCTTAATCCTATAACATACGAGTAATAACATTTATGTCATATAATATTATTTATAGTATTAAATTGTAATCTAATGTTATTTATGATATATAATTGTATCGGTGATGATTTTTTCTCGTTTATGCCCCTTCCTATCTCAAAGTATCAGAAAGCTATACGTGAAGAATTCGGCATACAGATCTTTCATTAATAATATAGTCACAGAGCAATTTCAGAGCAGTTATTCAAATTTTATTTTACTCCTTCTCTCCCCTCCCCCCTCTCTCTGTGGAACTACAGCTGTTGATGGGCCTTGGCCTTCTCCACAATCAGCATCCATTCTTCCTTGTCTTCTATTCTTATCTTTCATCCCTTGATGTTCATCCACTACAGAATTTTAGTCACATTATCCAACTATCTTAGTATTGGTCCACCCTTTCTTTTTGTGTGGTGCAAAATTTCCATTAATATTCTTTCGGCTTTCTTTCTTCCGCCATTCTTCCTATTCGGCCCAACCACTCCAATCTTCACGATTTCTCAAATCTTATAATAACCTGATCGCCATCATGCTTCCCACAAACACGCCGCGTTCCACGCTATGCTCGATAGACTCACCCGCATCCCCCTCTCGACCAAAGGATACGATGAGGAACTAAATACAATAAAGATGATAGCAAGGAACAATGGATACTCAGATGAACTTATTTACAGGATCCTGAAAAAGAAAAACAAAAGACTGGTCGCCAGCATGATCTTCCCTTCCCTAACACCCACGGAGCCTTTAAAACAGACATAGGTGAGATTACCGTTCCTAGGGAACATTTCTTACAAGTTAGCCGGTCTCCTCCCCCCGAACTTAAAAGCCGCGTTTTATCCCTAAACAACCCTTGCAAGGTCACTTCCCCAAATCAAGGATCCCAGGGAAGAATCCACGCTCTCAGGGGTGTACCAACTACAATGCGAAGAGTGTGATGCCTCCTACTGTCTCCAGAGCGGGCGATCTTTGAAGATAAGGGCAGCAGAACACCAACGGTTCTTCCGGCTAGGGACTCCCGGCTCGGCTTTCGCAGAACATCTACGGGAGACGGGCCACTCCAGCTCCTTCCAAGGAAAACTTTTACATCGTGTTCCATAGGGAAAGAAAATGGATTCCCTGGAAATCATCCGAATCCTTTCCCACAAAAATACGATAACAAATAACCACATCTTCCCCAACCCATCCCCGCTACTTTCCTTTCCTGCCAAAATACTCACCTGCAACCAATCACGCCAAAACCCTTCCCCTTAACCCCTTCCCTTTCTTTTCTCCCTCTACCCATTTAAGTATGCTGTTCCTTCAAATATTATGTACCTTGAAAATGGCCGTCATGGCCAAAACTGGTCGGTAATAAAAAATCTGTGAAACATACAAAGTTTGCTCTTCTTACTTGTTCAACCTGATCTCCGATTAAATGATCCAGCTCTTCATTGTAACGGATTCTTCATTCTTCCTATTCCCATATTTTTTTCTTAATGTTCGTCGCTGAAATATTCCGAGAACATTTTCATCTGACCTCTTCCTAGTCCAAGTCCCGGCAGCGTGATAACTCATCGAATCAACGTCTAGTAGATCTTTAGCCTGGTTTCTCTTGAAATCGATTGGTCTCTAAGTAGTTCTTAGTTTGCAAAATAATATCAATACGCTGCCTATATTTTCTCCTTCATTTCTTTGCTTATCTAGTTATCACTGTATACCATTGCTCCAAATATCTGAAGCAGGAAATCCTCTAAAACTTCTTCTTTCCTAATGTCAGGACCTGAGATACTCTCCTGATTTATTAGTTGGATTTCTTATTTCTTTCTTTCTCTTTTCTCTCTTCTTTGTGGATGTTCTCAGAGTGAATTATTTTCTTCTGAGTTTATTTTTTTTAAATTTTTTATCATTCTATCGAGAAGAAATTCCACATATTTCAGCCTGAACTTGTTACATATCAAAGGTAACGTTTGGATGTCTTGTTTCTTTTTCGTCAATAAAAATGAGCACTTACTATTCTACCTTCCCATCTTTAACAAGACACTTAGTTGAGTCTCGGAGTTAAAATCCCTTTAAGATAGCCACTCTCTGGTGACACTTCATCTTAACTCTAATAAAAGGAAGAGACACGATTTCATAGAGGATTTCAGTTTTGATTTTTTGCCTTTGTAGATAATGTAGCAGTCAGCAAGAGATTCTTGACGCATGTGCCAAAATTATTGATCCGCAGCCAGTCACACATGCGCGAATTCCGAGAACTACATTTTCTCTTCATTCAGCTCGGAACCAGCGTTATACAACGATGTAGGGACTGTGATGCATGTTTATCAGTTTAACATCCAGCCTGTTAATGGGGAATATTCGTGTGCCAGTTTCACAATGGAAGTAGAGCAGCGGGTGTGAAAGAACTGAGCCTCGTCTTTGTCCACTAGTTAATATTGAACTATGCTACTATGCTGTTAAGTTTGCGAACAGCAGTTGCTGAGGTTAACTAAATCGTGAGACTTTTAATCACAGATCGAGAAATAGCGAATGAGGATATGGAAAAAACTTCGTTGCATCTCCGCTTCTTTCACAGATCAAAGACAAAGTCACTGAATGCATATTTCACCACCAAAAGTTCACAATCGTGATCTCCCTAAAGTGTTGAAAGTGGTGTTCCCTAAATGTTACTCCGAGAGGAAGAAGTTTTCCTCTCTGGAGAAGGACTTTATTTCTATTTTAGTGATATATTGGCATCCACTGATGAGATCGAAGTGTCAACGCAGTTTCGAAAAAGTGAGAGAAATTTCTCAACATTATAAGTCGTGAGTAACAGGATTCCGTACTTAATTGTGATGTTTAATATCTAACTTAAAATTCCTAATGATATCGATTGAAGTCTGTTCTTAGTACGCTGCTATGATCACACGCGTTATATGTCTTAATTTCAAACTAGAAGCAGCAGTCTTCCGTTTACGAGACTGCGATTCTTGTTAGTTTTTGAAACGCTGCGGCGTTTATGGTGTATTAAATTTCTTAGCAGCAGTCTAGCAGTATTCAGGTTTCTCTCTACCGATGTTAAGTTCATTCCAAGAGTACGCTATGAAGGAGCTATAACTTTCATATGAAAGAGATCGCAAAAGCATCAAGCCTGCTGCTTACGAGTACATCGTGCGGCAGAATTTGATGCATAATAATTCGTAGTGTAAGGAGTGAATGTTAGCATTTCTCCTATGCAATTTGGGGGTTACGCCGTTAATTCCAAGTTACTACGTACGTTATATTCTTGTAAATATTTTCGGCCAATAAATACGTCTTTCCACATAGTGTTTCACTTACTTCCCGTTGAAATCTCTCATAGTGATTTCTGCTGACATTTCCTAACTTTATCCTATGAGAAATATTTTCCAATTACCCTAAGTCGAAAATTACGATATATCTACCCTTCTATCGATTATAATTTTTTGTAAATATATGCCAGAACTTTTTCGGATATAGGAAGTAACGTTCGCGTTAAAAATGCATCTAAAAAGGAGAAAAATATATTGACAACTCTCAAAACTGCATTGAATAGAAATCTGTTTCTTGAAAACATAGTAATATGCCAAATGAATGTGCTTCAAGAAGTTTTCTCGGGTTTGCAAATGGGTAGTAAGATCTAAGGGTCCGACGTTTATCCCAATAAGCGTATATCCTACGGTACAGCGGCAGCGGCCTCATGAAAGAATGTTCTCAAACGCCTTTGTCACCATTCCGGATTTTATCTTTCCAGCTTTTCGGGAAGGCATTTAAAAAATCGTGCATGATATCAGCAATGCATCTCTTACAGAAGCATATCGGACCCACCTGGCGTCGAACACACGGACATTTGGTAACATTTCTTCCTATGGTATGATGAAAGACCATCTCATCTGCAAACACCGAGATTTTGATTGCTCTATCGCATCGAGAACGGCCTCAAAACAGATTGAAAAAATTCGCGCAAAAGACCGCCCAGCGTCGAACTCAGGACCCTTCCGTGAGAGAAGATAGGAAAATAATAGTAGATAAGTTCCATCCTTACTTCTTCCAAAGTATCGATTCAATATCTTATCGGGAAGGTCCCACGCCTCTGTGACCATTCCGGGTTTTATCTTTCCAGCTTATCGGGAAGGCATTTAAAAAATCGTCAAAGATTTCAGCAATGCGTTTCTTATGGAAGAATTTTGCATCCACCTGGCGTCGAACTCACGGTCTTTTTGTATTATTTCTTCCATTCGTAATATAGAAGACTACCTATATCATATATATATATATATATATATATATATATATATATATATATATATATATATATTTTTTTTAATGCTTTCTTGGACACGATGACAGCCTGCCGCAGGAGGTATCACAATGAGCACTGTTCAGCTCCTGCGGTTTGTCCATTATGGTCCTCCTCCGGCAGGGACTCGTCTTTTCTACTTCCTCCGGGTTTTCCTCTCCTTACTCTATATTCTCCTCCTCCGACTCCTCCATGTTCTCTATGGTATCTGACGATTCTTCTGCATCTTTGATTTCAGTCTGAGTTGTAGAGTCATCACTTTTGTTTTCTTAAACCTCCGGGATTACCTTTTCTTCTTTCTCACTATCCTCCTCCGATTCGACCATAATCACCTCGGTATCTGACGATTCTGCGGTGTCTTTCATTTCAGTCTTATTGGCAGAGTCTGACTTTTCATCTGGTACTTCCTCCAGTTTTTCCTCTTCACGATCTGAATTGTTTGAGAATAGGGCATCATTTGCGTCTTCGGAAAGATTTTTCATAATTTCCCATTCTGCTTTTGGTTGTACCAGATTGTGGCATTCTTTCAACACCTCAGAATTAATGCGGTCGATGGAGTCCTCTAACTTCTCATCAGTGGTCAGTACAGTAGCGGAATCCAAAGCATTTTCTTCAACCCCGGAGGTTGATGTTTGGCTTGACGGGCCACTTCCCGCCAAGCCACTTCTGATGTTCTGAGGATTTTAGTTTTGTTTATCTTCAATGCCTGGCATCAAATTGATATGATTCAGGGTTTCCCTCCGTATTTTGTATCTATGAAATTTTTTTACTAGACATTGTTACTTCAAAATTCATTCCAAATGCAAAAATGTTGGACAAAACGAATTTATCTTGAATTACATTATTATGTGCCCTGTTGTCTGTGATCTTATGAGAGGTACCTAAGCTCAAATTCTCTTATAATATTCAGTAAGAAGTGCTATCTCATCAATGAATTGGAAGGTATCCTCGATCGGGGTAGAAATTTGACAGGTTTCGTAAATTACAGTTTAAGTACACATGTACAGTTATGCAGTTCTTTTGGCTTCAAAACTATTACAAAAATATTCAGTAGTAAGGCACGTATGAGTTACATATAAAAATGACGAGTATCTAAGAAAATATCAATGTCTTTCTAAGAGTGATGAAATGTTCTAATCTTGATGGTCTCTCTTTATCAATGTCACGTTTACGCACTCTGTAAAATAAGGGGTTGATTTTTGTAGAGATCGATGGTTGAATGCTGACCTATCTCTACGTCAGTTATCTCTTTGGGTGATGCGTATCATCATTCTGTCAGGTCCAATAGACTACCATACGGTCTAAGGTATGTGATAGAACCAAGATGCACACCAACTCCGAGATTCCAAAAATGTACACCTAATAATTGTAAAAAATCAAGTATCCGCAGCTGTAAACCAATAAAAAACGAAGAAGAGTATTTTGAATCAGGGTAAATGTAGGTTGAACGATACTTGTGAACACAGTGGGCTAAAAACGCAATCTGATTCGAAAACATGGATTTTAAAGAATTAAATATCAAATGTGTGGGCCTTAACTCGGAAGTATCTCATAAGAAAACAGAAGGATGACTAAAAAGATTTATTTATACAAAACCACGAAGGGAACTGTTTAATTGTTTATTTTAATAAATTATTTTAATTTTAATCATTTAAAATTATTAGCTAATCAGATTTATCAACAGCGGAACAATGATTCACTGGGCTTATGAGATTTGATGATACGGATTTAAGGTGCGTATAATTTATCGGAAGGTTTACTCTACACGACCTAATTTTCATGCATTCGGAATGTAGGAGTGAATACCGAATACTAGTAAGAGGATGACATCATTATACGTATATTTTATCTGATGAGAAACAGATTAATTAAGCTAGAATTATGTATAACTGTATTTTATGACGAGAAATTAGTATGCGTCATCAAGAATATATTTTATCCCGATAACGTTGATTGAATAAAAACAGAAATGTAAAAAAGCGAAGAAGGAAAGGAACCCAGACGGTAGCTCCTTAAATACAGATGAAGATGGGAGGCGAGGCCAACAGAAATGTAAAAAAGTTAAGCAGGAGGATGATCCAGAAACTAGTTCCTCAATCACCAAATAGGAAGAGAAGAGATGCCAACAGAAAAGTGAAAATATTAGTAGGAAGATCCGGAAGCTAGCTGCTCAAATCTAAGGAAGAAATCAAGGACCCACGCAACATACCGACTGAGGAGAGTGAGGAGAAGCCCAAAAAGAAAACGTCGCGCCTCATCACTCCTTACCAAATCCTGAAAGGCAAGGCCGCCATAAGAAACGAACACAGTCAAAGCGCCTTAAAAGATGCCCTTGGTCATGATAAGGGGCTCAAGAAAACTTCGCACGGTTGTAAGGGTAAACTGGTCACTCCATCGCAGATCCTGAAGGGTAAGAAGAGGCAAGGGAAGAAGAAAAGTGGGGGCGTCAAATTGGAAGAGGACGATGTCACTATGTTGGCAGCTATGCCTTCCAGCTCACGCTTTCAGTTCTATGACAGCGATTCCTCAACTCTCCAGTCCGGAAAGGGGGAAACACGCGGAAAGTACATGCGAAAGTGGCATGTACAGCTAGTTCCAAAAAAAACTTACCACCTAAGCCGCAACCCGCATAACAGGCAGTGAATTTCCTCCGAGCGAGCCTTAAGAAGTGAGAGAGAGAGAGAGAGGAAAAACATGGCGGAGATGGTCTGCTTGAGTCATAACTCCGCCTGCAGAGTTGAAATGGATTTATTTGCTTTGTTAATATTGCAAAGATTTATTAGTATCCTGAGTTTGGTGGCATTGGCCTAGCAGAATAGTATTATAACAATACGGATGTCGTAATGCAAGAATTCAGTTATTATAAAATGGTTATAACGAATCAGTATATATTCTAGCATTGCTTCTCGCACAGAGGCAAACGTCGCACACGAGGTCCCGTTATTCCGAGGCAAACCCCCTTCCCCTCATAAAATTTGAGTCCGAGGGCGAAAGGCACGAGCAAGTCGAAGGAAATTTTCGCAAAATCTGCCTCTGAGCCGCTCTGAGCTTAAATTTAGGACTGAGATGGGAGAAAGAAAATTTCCGCGCAGTTTGAATCGGTGTCGGACCAAAAATGTATAGACCTCGAATTCGACGCCTTCGCTTGCAAAACTCTGCGGTTATAATGGGTGGTATTATATAATATAATACTAGCTAATATTATGCATCGTTCAAGAGAGCAGTCAGTTTTATCACAGCCTGTGTGAATGCAATCTACACAAGTAAAGTAAGGCACACTCATGGCCATATCTAGGCTATTACATTAATATGCTACATTAAAAAACAATAAGTAAATATATAGTATGAAGTCTTGCATTCTCTGCGTATTTTAGATAAATTTTCTTTCATTTGATAAGCATCGAAATTAAAATTCGATCGGTAAAAAATCAGTATATAAAAAATCAAATTTTTACTATACCGTCCAAATCAATTGAGAGAAAATGTGCTAGAATCGATTTTCTTCAATGAATAAAGATGACGGATACGAGACTGCCATCTTTCACATTAATTTTGACTTAATTAATTAATTTTTTTCGGTGTCATTGAAGTGTGAATCGAATAAACTTGATTTCTTCTGTGGATTCCTCTTGAAATGGTTGCAGTCACAAACCATTACGTTCTTAAACATTCTTCTCGCTATATTTATCACCTTTAAAAGTTTTAAAATACACCAGAAGATCGTGCGAATGAGGTTTGGTCATAATGCTCATTGAATGCTACTGTTAGCTATGAATATAAAATTTTCAATTAATTTTGAATGTATACAAAATTACCTACATTATTTATATTTCAATTGTTTATTATAACGTTTACGATTATTATAATGTAGAAAACGTTAAAAATACGCAAAATAATAGGGACTTGGTGAAATAGTTTTTCCCAGGGCCTTTTTACCTGTAATTCCAACCCTGTAATATCACATGGGGAAGCGCATGAGGCTCATGTTGAAATTTTGCTCCCCTCGGTTGATGGCTGGCCCTGCGTAACTCTCATATTTTTCGACAGAATTTCAATGATTGAGATGAATGGGTGGTGGTTTGGTATGGCTAGTCTATCTACATATTTATCGCTTGGTGATACTGAAAATATTCCTTCGTATTTAAAATTTATTGACTATGAGAAACTTTTCATCTCTCCACATTCTGTGACAAATTTGAAAAGCAAGATACAGGAGTGATTGGAAGAAGTGAATAAAGCAATGAATTCACCAGGACTTCAAGAGGGGGACTGTTTTGATAGAGATAGGGAAGTGAGAAGTGACGGCAACAGTAATACATACACTCACATGAATTTAACAACCAAAAGTGTAAGAGGTATGTTAATTCCAGATTTTTGGATGAATCACAATAGGTAGGCGCATTTTTTGCTTTCCTAGTCGACCAATTGTTTACTTTGAGTAGGAGGAACGACCTCTTTTAAAAGTATAACCCACTCGTTCACCTTCTCCATTTTCTCATCCAACATATATTTTTTCCGTTTATGACTGCCTCCAGAGAAACTACTCATTTATCCAATTTAAGTAATATCTTAGTCAAAAATGATTAACATTCAAATATACAAGATATAACGTCGATGGCTCATCATACTTTCAGAAATTTCCTTCTCATGCATCAGTTTATTCCCAGGATCTCCGAAATTGTATACTATATCGATGTTCAATGTTTTATAGCAACCTTCTCTTAATTCTATAAGAAAGTTCGAGTAGTTCACTAAGCCAGTAACTAAACCATCTTCTTATCAGCACTTTATTTTGGAAAGAGATTTTGGGGTTTTTTAAACCAATAGAAATCGCTAACATTAGTATTACTACCTATGCAAGCCAATGTTTTCTTCTAAATAACTTTAGAGATATAATTTATCGGTATTCGGCGTATAAACTTCAAGTTTCCGCGACATTGAATATGAGGAGTGTCTACAATTCCGTATTTACGTTTCAATTCATATTTTAGTGACATTATAATAGAAACTTTAGTCGATCTAGTAAGATCATCTTCAACGCTCTATCTACTTTTTATCATAGATGTTGTAAGAGAAGTTAAACGATTTGGTACTCGTAAGCGTAAAGAATACATATTAGGTGGTATTTCTCTAATTAATTTTTCATTTCTCAAGTAATTTCAAACTACGAAATTTTGAGCTCAATATAGAGACAAAATAAAGCATAAAAAACAATATTTATAAATAAACAATCATTGACGAGGAGCTTGATTTATATAAATTGACGATAGGCTCATTACTTATTTTTTCGTTTTTGTTGTTGAATTAGTTATTTAGAATAAGCTAATACAGTTTATGCCATTCACTTTAAAAGCAGAATATAGAGATACTAATTCAGATATGATGCACCCAAACATTTTCAACTTTATGTTATCCTCCAGATTTTCCGAAGGTCCTATTTCAACTAGAATGATCTTCCTTGCATTACCATTAAAAAAATTCGAAACATCTTCGCAAAATTCGTAGAGAATTATGATGTGCCTAGGATGAAGGATGATGCTACGAACGTCCTTGGAGTGAATGTTGGAATAATGGATTACATATAGAACCAAGAATATTTTAACAGCTAAGGTATGAATCATGAGAATTAGAGGAATATTCTCATGTAAGTCTGATTATCATCCGTTGGTTTCTATTTTTAGCGTATTCTTCCATGACTCATATTACCCATCATTCATAATTATTGACGGTGATTTTTCTTTTAATTATTATACATATCATGCACCATTCAAACAATTCGGGTTATATAGTTTACTTGAGGCATTCAGAAACCGAAGCAGCGATCATTAATCATTAGTCTCACTTTCACTTAGCGCATAGTTCTGAAAATCATTTCAGTATAACAATGGAAATCGTGTTGTGAGTGTTTTCACACCCCCTGACATACGTCATACGGCGGCTCGCGGGGTATTAATGAAAATGTAAATAAACCAGATGTTAACCTGCAATATGCAAGTATACAAAAACCTGGTATTTATCTGCAATATGCAAATCAGTCTTAAGGTTCTGATTTGCCATACTAACTGTTGTTTCTTAACCATCTGGATTCCTTGCAAGAAGTCCTGAAAGGTCGTCTACCTCAAAAATAGAGTTGAATATCTTCATTCCCTAAGGGAATACCCGCGGCGAAGATAACAAATCGCGGATCCACCATTTCCCACCTTACTTGTGATCGGTCACCGCCACCATACCCTAACCTTAGATACCTGCTCAGCAGGGGTGCGGTCGGAAATCCTTATTAGCGCTTTCAAATTCGCTACCCCGGATGCATACGACCATCCACAATATGCCGAAAAGGGGGTTTTCTTTCTCAGAGCGGAGTTCACCTTCACCCATCGGCCGTTTTATGGTTCCTTTGAGAAAATAGACAATACCTTTCGATGGACAAAACAAAAGAAAAAGAAACAACAAAGGAATGAATAGGGGATACTCCTAGGGCCAGGGTGGAGGGCATCAGCTCTCTCTGAAAGACTCAGTAAAACTTCAGACGCGAATTTGTCAGAAACAGCCAAATCTCATCTCAAAATCATAATGCTTCATCTGATACTGTCATCATGAATGCCTGATGGAAGTAAGAACAGAATGGCATGTTGATGCATATATTCTGAATTACCTAATGCTCTGTTAATTGTAGTATCAAGCAAATTTTATACCTCTCTGTATTGCAGAATAATTCAACTGCGAAGAAATCGAGTCAAAATTTGCACCACGGGGCAAGAAAGAGATTTAGCATCAGATAAAAGTTGGGACAGCATAATTTTGCAAGGAACATGAACTTGATTTAATTAAAGGGATGGTTTTTCTGGGACTGGCAATGAACAATATGTTCGGAAAAGTGTTACGAAATGCTGGCGTTAATTTCGTCGTAAATTAATTTTTTATTCGATACGTGAAAAAAATTGTAGTCCTCAGTATTTAAATTAAGAGTGCTACTATTCTAATATCTATGTTATTTTCTAAAATACTAAATTAGCAATTTGAATTTTAAGCGATTACCTTACAAAATGATGATATCACAGCAATTAATATTTTACTTTCCATCATATGATTTGGTGGTATTTAAAATTTTTATAATATTTGATGTAATTATTTGATGTAGTTGATCGTAATTTACTTGGTTTACTTTATTGTAATACGTTTTGGGTCTAATTTTCAGAGCTCTTTACCAGGTTGACTTAAAATGATTCTTTCTCAGTGTATTCGTCCAGATAAAGTTTCTTTTCATCTTTGCTTTCATTAGTAGGTTTCGCAGTTTTTTCATGCTCCCCCTCTCGATAGCATTTCTTCTGCAACATAAATTAGTTGAAATACAGTTGATTGTGTTCATATACCTAAGTATTCTTTATCTCCTTGCAGAGTTTTCGTTCATGCTTCTATTTGCGTCATAGTCGTGAATTTCCTCTAAATAAATTCAAAAGTTCCTCCTGTAGGCGTCAAGAGCATAAAAAACGTAATAATATAGTCATTTTCAAACTTGCAATGACATAATTTTTTACTGGATAATTGAAGCAGCTAAAGTAAGTTTACCCGATGTCTCCAGAAAAAGGTGAACTACGCAGAAGTTTCAGGCCGAAATAAGGAGATCCGATGTTTATTCATTTTTTAATACTATGCTGCTGACATAGTAAAAAGTAACACTAAATTTAAACAAGATTTCGTGCTAGTAAAGACGATACAAATACGTTCAACGCGTTTCACAATGTTTAAAAAAGCGCCGTCTGAATGCTCCTCCTTCCAAGAGCCAATAGAATGCGTGGAAAACTCTAGACTCGCTCTCATCGAGCTTCAGGTCTGTTATGCGGGTTGCGGCTTAGGTGGTAAGTTTTTTTTGGAACTAGCTGTACGATACGGATTCATCTTCCAGTTCACACAACCTTGGTATAGAAGGAGACGAGGATACAGATAAGGAGGAAGTCAAACCGAGGAAGAAGAAGATCAGATCGTCCGTGTGTAAAGGGAAAAAGGACAAGAAAGATAAGGAAAAGAAAAGGAAGAAGAGGAGGGAAAGATTTCCTGAGGTCGAGGAGAGAATACCGTCTTCGCTGGATGAGATGGATTTTAGTGAAGATTGAATGTCAGAAAAGAGTTCAAAACAAATCAACCTTTGAATCATGCCCATTGCAATGCGGGATTCATGTATATCGTCCATTAGAATAGCTGGAAATGTCACAGAGTATTTTTCTACGTAGAGTCCCGAGCTTTCTTCGGCATTTTCTTTATTTCCAGCTCTCCAAGTTGTTTGAGTCTTCTAGTGTTCATCAACATTCGTATTTAATTACGAAAGCAAGTATCCCACCAAGAATCCTCCATTATTATTCTATTACATTCGTGTACCAGATTTCCCTATGGTGTCACCATAGTGGAGTGCTCCTTACCCGTCAAGGAAGAATGTGCGTAACTTAAATGGAGAAATTTATATAGAAGAGAAGGTAACGTAGTTCACCTACGCAGTAAATAAAACAAACTTTAAATATCACCGAAGTGACAATGAAGAACTCTGATTTTCATTACTTAGGCTCCCCATCAGAATAGCTGTTAGCCAAAAAATATTCATCGTAAAGTATTTTGTGTAGCTTCTTCTGTAAATATTAAATCATAAATGTCGTTCCTGAGCAATGGCTCTACAAAACCGTAGTAATCTGATTCCATGTTACTTGAAGTTGTATATCTTTTCGACATTCCCTACAAAAAGAATTACGAATGTATTCCAAAAATTAATGGACTGGCTTAATGGGATAAAGAGTTGGTTACGTATCATATGCTGTTAAAATTCTTACATGGATAGTTTTATAAACTAACAAAGTACGGAGGATCTCGGAGTAGAGAAATATGAGGAGAAAGTAAAAAAAATTTTTCGGTCTTTTAAATGCCCGACAACTGTGATCACTCCATCTTCTTTAGTGAATATATCGAATGCTGTTGGAAAAAGAAGTATAATGAGGATACTTAGTGATAAGATTATATTTTGTGTGACAAGCTAAAGTATGAGGAGGGTAATCTTCTAATTGGGAAAGAGGATTTGATATGGTATTTTGTATTTTTATGGAAAAAATATGAAAAAGGAAAAATGTATAGACATTCAATCAAACTGTAAAAATTAGTGTAAACAGTGTGAAATTTCTGTGCCAATGACGAATTTAAGCTGCAACTTTGGTGGTGAAAATTATATAAACTTTAAAATCTCATTCCGAAAAGTCATAATGGAATATTCGTGGTCCTTGTTCTCTTATGATTAGCTCTTAGTTATTATACGGGTTTTTACTTTTTGTTTGAAATTTGTGAATGTGTATCAATTTGTTAAGCAAGATTTTCTATGAATTAACTTTTTGATACTTTAGACGATTTCATATTACTGATAACATTTGTTCATAATCGTTTTATAAGTAAGGTTGGAAAGAATCAGACATCAATAATTAATTCCCTTAGTATTTAATGACTTGCCAAATATTAAATAGAGATTACAAATATTAAAATATTTAAAAGGTTTTTCTCATCCCTCATCTTCTGTCCATCTTATAAGGTTCTTATAAAGGAGGGGTTCATTTTCTGATAGTCCATAATTTCATCAGCCCTCAGTTCGTTCTTTTTTGTCCAGGCCATTGCAGGAATAGGTTCGCTTAGAGCGTAATTAAGCTAAACACTTGTTGGGCATTGCCAGTATTCATTAGCAACGATGGAATGAATGAAAACGACAATTTATCAGCTATAACATTTCCAGAAAATTATTATGTATATATAATTATATATTTATTATAATATATTTATACTATATATTTATAGCTATAAAATTTATGTATATATATATATATAAATTTTATAGCTATAGTAAACTTAAATTTTTATATTTAAGTTTTCGTTGACTTTGAAATCGATTTAAAGTCCGATCCGGCTTTCCTTACGTTCAAAATGATTCCTTGTGCAGGATCTTTGTTTTATCTGTCCCAGTAATTCAAAATCTACTTATATGCATCCTCATGTTATTGCGCTCTCTTTTAGAATTTTCTCGAAGAACTTTTCAACCCTAACTTTCGAGAGGTTGAAACAATGCTATAATTTCAGAAAATTAAATGGAAAAAATAGCCATTATTAAACTGTTGACTTTTGCCAGTACGTTTTGCATTTTATTTCCTCTGCTCTTCTTCAATTTAGTTTTTTGTAATAATTTGTATGAACGGAAGCACGCACAAAGGAGCAGTGGAGTAGTATCTCATTTCTTTCTAGATTAGAAAAGTACAATCTCTGCTCCCTTTAGAGTTAGCGTTGATAATTCACTTATGTTTTACAAGGAGTAATAATGAACAAGGATCAATGAAAACTAATTTTTCAAGCTGTTATTCCCTTAATTACCATGTAGCATTCGACCATCGACAGTATTCTTTGATTTATAAAAGTAATCTGTTAGAGCGTAATTCTAGAACTCAGTAATTTATTTAAGAATCAATATTACCTACAGTAATATGTCGCAGTGAATCCTGTTAGGTTATAAATTATCTGTTAGATATTGATATATCGTCTGCTCAAGTAATCCTTCCTATAAATTTACTTATTTCTTTGAAGCACGTGGATTCTCTTTCATATCCCCTTCTATCTATTACGTCCAGAAATGTACATTTGTTTTTCTGTGTATTGCTTAGCTTTATTAGCTATTCATTATTAGCCATTCATTAAAATTATAAGGGTTTTATTCTGAGTCATTCACCTTCGAGAGGCAAATTAGCTCACTACTTGTCTCTCAAGAGCCTAATTACCAGGGATAGAAGTCATTTATCCGCATGATTTGTCGAAAACAGTTGACACAAGGCATAGCTAAAGAACTGTATTCAGCACGGTTTATAAAAACGTAAAAGCTTCACGTATCTTTTGATGTCATACAGTTGTAAAATAATTTAGGCAGGCAGTTTTTTATAAAAAATCTTTGCGTATTCTCGTTGTAATAGGAATACACTTTTAACGCAAACCTTATTTTAACGCTCTAAGTACGGACCTCGGATCTCTTGAAATAAATATTTTGGGAAATATCTTTAAAATTCTGAAATCTTACGTCTTTATTTCGAACTATACTTGCTATTTAAAATTAATAACAAAAGAATACCTTAATTAACAAGAGTCCGGAGAAGGTATAGAATGAAGGTTCTTAGATATCTAACTGCTCTCTGTCCCCTTGTGACGGGGTTATTTGCAACTCAAACTCACATAAATCAAACAAGATTGAAACTTATAGAATCGAAATTGCCGAATATTATTTTAAATTCAAAATTTCTGTATTACCAGGCCCTTACTCTGAGTATAAAATACTAAATCCTTGTGAAATAATAAATCCTTGTTTGTTTCCACGAATTTACCAAGTATACGAAGTTTAGATTAGTGTAAAGAGTAACGGCAAAAAACTCAATTTAGACGATTTTTTACGTTATATTTTCCGATGTAAAAAACTGGGAAACGTTTGAGAAGCTCAAGCTGGTTTTGTGTATTAATTTTTTTCCAAAGTCCAAAAAGATATCCGAAATTCCGAAAATATCAGTGAAAGTGAGTAAGCTATTTCCGCGATTTTTTTAACAGTAAACACTTGTTATATCAACCATTAGTAACCTGACGCAAGTGAATATATCATATCGTAATAAAATGCTACTGGGATCAAAATTTTTGGTTAGATGAAATATGAGTGCCTCGATAAAGAATCAATGTACTCTGAATCAGGAAGTCGAAATCCTTCCTCTCACTTATCAACAACATATCTTTCGAAGCTTCCATTTATCGAGATTTATATTCTTAGGATCAAAGATAAAATATTCCAAAACGTTCCATAGAAAGCGCGTGTAATTTTATCATTATTTTCATCAGATAGATTTCGACAGAGTGTTTATTTCGAGAGACCATGAGATACAAACGTATTTCCACAATTGAAACATTTTATAAAGTAGAAATTTAAAAAAAATGAGGGTAATTTTTTTTTAAAGGAATAAGGCTTCTTTAAAATGAATAAATTTGTAAAATAATTTTATATGGAATATTTTAAATGCTCGATAAAGGACAATCATCTATAGAGAGTTTAGAGTTTCAGAAAATAAAGGTACTCATGGCACTATTCAATTGAAATAAATTATATTGATACATAAACATGTCGGAAAATCATACATTTGGTTATTTTATTTTAAATTCCCAAGGTAAGGGTATAAATACAGAATCATTAGCTGCGCCTTGTAACATTCCTTATGTAGCATGGTTTTAAATGGCCCTTTCTTGAATTAGAAGAATACGAAAAATTCTACATACATACATTCATTTTAAAATTCGTCGGCATTGATGTCTGATAAAACCAAAAATATCCCATTTAAAGTTCATATGGCTAGGCATATGAAGAAATGTCCTTCGTAATATCTTTTCAATGATCGTTAATTCACGGAAACAAAAAAAATTACATCTCTTGCATAATTTTTTTTCGAATATTAATATTTTCCCTTATGACTGGAAGCTTTGTGCAAGTGAATAGATATACCTGATGTTTTTACCACCATGATAGTTTCCTGTTTTTATATGCAGTATGTTTTGTTGTTAATATTTTACCATTCAAATGTGTACAATATGTTTAATGTTTGTAAAAACCGAGAAAAACGGTAGTAAGGCACATGTGAGAGGTAGGACTCAAAATCTGTGAATTGTGTGAGATGAACGGTATGGTGATAAGGAATTAGAACTGTGAAGATATCATCCAGATTTGGATGTGAACAGTGCTTTCAAATGGTGCCAGCTATAAACTGGTAGGCTATTCACGCTGGTAAAGGTGCTTCAAGCGTGGACATAAGTTGGAATGCGGGAGTAAGAGCTGCGAAGAAGACGTAAGTAATGAAGAAGGATCTCGTTCCATTGTAACATTCAGAGCCATTCCTATCTCAGTCTAACAGAAAAATAACATTCCATGGTGAAACTGCAAATCTCTGTCCTTGACAGCTCATGTGGGTACATGTTAGAGGTACTTCTTAATTTGTGAAAACTGTTAGATTTCATGCTAACTAATGTTAGATTTCAAAGCAAACGTTTGAAATTCAATAATATTTTTGCAGGGCTCAGATGATTTGCAGGTTTCTGTATTCTGATTTGTACTTCAATGTTTAGAAATTAAATGTTTAATGGATATGATAGAAAGAGGTGTTTTATTTGATGAAGGCACTTTACGACTCCTTAATCCTCGTCGGAACGTGGTAAGGTTACGATGCGACACCTGTTGAATGCCCCCTTGCGGGCTTAACTCTCCATTCCATGTGAAACAATCTATAGCGCAAACATGCAAATATTGAAGCTCTTTGAGAAATTCTTCACCGAGGTGTTTTACGAAGAACGTACGACTGATTATCACCGCTATTACAAATAGATTAATGTTAACTTAATATTCTTTTCTACCGCTTACACATTTCGAGATTATTACTGAAAATATTTTTTACCCATTGAATTCATAAATAGTCTTGCTATGCAACTGAAGTATTTACTGCTTTGTGGAGTGACCTGAGATATTTCTTTTTTTTTCGAGATAAATATTTTGGTGAACTTGCTTCGTTTGTAGGGCAATACTAATATTACGACGAAGATTTTAACGACTTGAGATGATCCACCACATACCTTTTTCTAGGCTTAGCATCAACAGAAATACACATATATAAAACGAAGATTTTATGCGTCGTGGGTGCAGCTTAAATAGCATTACTTTGTAAGAAATTAAAGAGTTAACTGAGTTTCGGCCACTTTAAAACTTACAACTATGAGTGAAACACTTTTGAATAAACTTTCCTGTGAATTCATTTCTTAAAAATTACGATTTTACATAAATTACGTTAATAATAATTATACGATAGAAGACATGTCACAGTCATTCTTAGTCACAGGTGATCGATTTCTTCCTGGATCAATTTAACTTTTTTATTTAGGCATGTTTAGGATTATTTTTAGACAGATACTTGTACACGAAAGACAAAAAGGCGCGAGAGCCATGCAGATGGTTGAAGAAGGGGGTTTGATTGAAATAATTAAGTGACGGTAAAGGGAATAGCTGAGTCAATTATTGAGAGTAGAGTGTTAAAAAAATTAAACAACTGAAGGTAGGATAGTAGAGAAAATCAGGGGGTTCTGGCGCATCTTATCTTTGATCTAATCTAAGATTGATGATAAGATAAGATAAGATTGATTGATAAGATAAAAGTGTGGTGGTTCTGGCGCATCTTATCTTTGATCTAATCTAAGATTGATAAGATTGATTGATAAGATAAAAGTGTGTTGGTTCTGGCGCATCTTATCTTTGATCTGATCTAAGATTGATAAGATTGATTGATAAGATAAGATTGATTGATAAGATAAGATTGATTGATAAGATAAGATTGATTGATAAGATAAGGTATATTTTTAGATTTTTGGTAAAAAATGCCCTCCCGACGATTTTTGAGAGGTGAATGAGGTTATTTTTTCAAAAAAAAGATTTTTCCAGACAGGGAGTTGAACCCTGGTCCTTCAGACTTCAGTCTAACGCTCTTCCGCTGAGCTATCTGGACTTGAGGATTTAGGTGGTTAAAAAAACTTATAAAGTTTTTTTTATTGATCAATATTTAGCTCGGTGATGATTTTGAAATAAAAAAGGTTTATTAAGAGGAAAAAAAATTTATTTACAAGTTATTTTGGAGATTGTACATAAATCATTATTGTTCTGAAGTTGAGCGATGCGTTGATCACAAAAAATTAAAATATTTTTCATTGGAATCATCATCAACCTTTCCGAGATCAGATCTGGGCATCCTCAAGTGCTTTTCCCTTAGTTCTGAAAGAAATTCTTTAGTAGATGAGGAACTTACGATATCATAATCACAAGAGACAAGATTGTTGTACTTACCATTGATTTGTCGATATATACTCGCTCTAACAATATCCAACTTTACACATCCACAGGTGTCTGGACCACACCTCGTTGAATCATTTGCCCAAGGACATAATATATTATGTTCTTCCCCTCTCTTATTGATGGTAAATTCCATATGTTTAGTTTGTTCCAAAAAGGAATTAATGAGGTCTTTACACGATTCCGGAAGATCTAAGGAATCATCTTGAAGGAACTCTTGCATTTCCTTCCGCACATTCAGCATGGATTTATTACCCATCCTCGCTCATGCACACTTGAGTTAGCTTTGATGGAACTTGCATGAGTGAGCTCTTTCAAGGCTACGTATGGTCATGTGATATGACGATACTGGCTCCTTGCACGAGGAGATGAGTAAGCTTTTTCAAGGCTATGGGTGTGTGAGGTTTTTGAAGTGGGATAAGTTTGGAGACTTCCACCAAGGCATGTGTTTATTTTCTTTGTTGCGACATTTAGTGATTTCTTGAGGAACACAGTGAATCGGGGTTGCTCAGGTGCTACAATGAAAATAGTTTTAGAAGAGATTTCAGCACTCTACCAACTGAGCTACTTGGGCTTGAGGATTTTGATGGTTAAAAAAGTCATAAGGTTTGGAAAAATTTTAGAAAAATGGTGGCGATTTTTATGAAATAAAAAAGGTAAATAAAATATTATTTTTTCAAAAAGATTTTCCCAGTCGAACCCTGATCTTTGAACTTGTCATTCCAAAGTTTAGTAATGAGCTACCTGGGTTCGAACACAGTAAAAAGAATTGATTGATGATATTTTTTTATTAATCAAAAAAATATGGGCATTGAGCAGGCTCTTTCCAACATTTAAAACATTGGCAAAAAACTGAATTATGTTTGCAGATATGGTGTTCAGGACACCTAGTTATTGGCGGACATCTATGTCGGTATCCACCAATGTAGGTTAGCCCACATCGTTCACATAGGTGTGGTGTTGGACATTCTCCCCTATGAAAGAACCCACAGCATTCGCATAGCTGGAAAGGATGAATAAAAGACATCTTTAAATTTTTTATTTTTTTATTTTTTCACACATCTATTGTGAGAATTATTTTGTTTTTTTATTTTTTTCAGCGACATGTTTTTATTATATTCCTCGCAATGCTGTTCAGTAAATTTGTAGCATTTCGGTAAAAATACCGTTCCATGGTCTAATAGGGCTACTGTTTGTAGCCCAAATTTCGTCATGACTTTATCTAACCCATGTATTAAATACTCCTTATTCTCCTCCAAGTCTTCTTTTTTTAGATAATTTGACATAAGGTTTCCCTTTTTAACTACTTGGGCCAACACCTAAAAAAAAGGAAAGTTTTTTAAGACAGTTCTAAAGAGCATAATTTCAGAAGTCGATTAAGTAATCACCTCCATATCAAAAATTTCTAAGACGCTAATGTCAGCAAAATAGAATTCTTCCCGTGAGGGACCAATCGATTTCTCTCTCTCATTTCGAAATGATGGCATCTTCTCAAGACAGATTAACTATGTAATAGTAAGAGCGTAATTTCTATTTCAGAATATTATGTCAACTAAGGTGATCAAAAATTTCCAAGATGCTAATGTCAACAAAATTGAAATGAGAAAAAAGAAAGAGAAATCAACAGGGCTTCCACTAAATTTTTCAAAATTTATTTACTTTAGAAAATTATATAAATAAATGGTATATATTGATCTTCATAAAAAAGAGGTGATGGATATGGAGATTTTCTATTCTTCACAAAACTGAATAGAAAGAAAATAATTTAGAAATTTTTACCGGATCTTCTAAGAAATTGATAGACAATGCCATCTCGGAGAAGATAATATATTCATCTCTCGATGGTCCGCTAGACTCTAATTTCTCATTATCAAAATCGGGCATTTCTTCATGACATAAAAGCTGAATAGAGAAAGAGAAATAAATAGAAAATATTTAAAAGGATATTTAGGAAATACTATACTTACATCTTCATGCCCGAGGTCGCTGCTCTTGCTCATGTTGACGAGATTGAAGACTGGAGTTGACTGGAGAACTGGAGACTGGAGTTGACTGGAGAACTGGAGACTGGAGTTGACTGGAGAACTGGAGACTGGAGTTGACTGGAGAACTGGAGACTGGAGTTGACTGGAGAACTGGAGACTGGAGTTGACTGGAGAGTTTGGTGGTCGAGTCCCTTTGAAGTGACACACGGCAACAGCACAATACGTTTGCTAGCAGCAGAATGGAGTTACTCTCATAAGAGCAGTTATATATATGCTGCGAGAATATGCATGGTCTCGTTAATTAGTGATATAAACTGTAATACGCAGAAGAGTGGTCTTAGAGATATCAAACATAATGAGAGCTGGCAGGAAGTGCATTTGCACTTGCATTGAGCTTAATGGCGATAGGGAGTGCATGCTCTTGTTAATTAGTGATATAAACTTTAATACGCAGAAGAGTGGTCTCGTTAATTAGTGATAGAAACTTTAATACGCAGAAGAGTGGCCTTAGAGATATCAAACATAATGAGAGCTGGCAGGAAGTGCATTTGCACTTGCATTGAGCTTAATGGCGATAGGGAGTGCATGCTCTTGTTAATTAGTGATGGAAACTTTAATACGCAGAAGAGTGGTCTCGTTAATTAGTGATAGAAACTTTAATACGCAGAAGAGTTAATTAGTGATGGAAACTTTAATACGCAGAAGAGTGGTCTCGTTAATTAGTGATAGAAACTTTAATACGCAGAAGAGTGGCCTTAGAGATATCAAACATAATGAGAGCTGGCAGGAAGTACATTTGCACTTGCATTGAGCTTAATGACGATAGGGAATCCTTGCACGAGGAGATGAGTGAACTCTTTCAAGGCTACGTATGGTCGTGAAGATATGGCGATAGCGAGTCCTTGCACAGAGCGAGCGCTCTCGGTGGCGACTTTAAGAACTTCAAATATTGGATCAGTTTTCACTTATCCATCGTGCGTTGGTGTTCAATTGTTATTTTGTTCGCTACATTTACAGTGAGATGGAGCCATTTTAGAGAGGAATGAAGAGCATTTTTCAGTAGGAGGTAAGTCCATATATATATTATATTTAAAAGTCTTTTAGTTAGTCCAACTTTGTGATTAGATGTAATCTTTTTATAGAATGGAAGAAGAAGAGGATGAAATCGAGGAAATTAATACAGCATTTCGGGATAGGGTGAAAACATATTGGGTGAGTGGTGGCGAAGCGCATAAAGACTTGATTTCATTTCTAGAATACTCTACACATAAGTTAGTAGTAAAGATCAGAGAGGAACTAAATAATTATACCGCTCTAAAAATTAATCTATATGTTATAGCGAAATATGTTAAGGAAAATAAGGTAGAAGAAAGAAATTTTAAAACAAAAAATGTTGAAGTTTTTAGAAATACGGATTTAGGTCAACTGCTAGATGTTTCATATGGTAAGTTAATGCGAGAGAAATCAGAACAGCAGACAAAGGGATCGGGATGGACTTTCAGCGAAATAAAGGGTTTGGAGCTTCGAATAAATAAGTACAATGTACTAAATGGTTCAACATACATTGAATTACCCTTAAAAATAAAACATACAAAATCAGTAATAAATGTAAGAAATAACGACATTTTTTGTTTCAAATATGCTATTTTGTCAAAATTCATTCAAAAAGATGCAGATAGGGTAATTAAATATAGAAATGAAGAATTAGAAATGAAATATGATTGGAACTGTGTAAAATACCCTGTTGAATTAAATGATATTCCAAAATTTGAGAAAGTAAACTCCATTTCAATCAATATTTTTAGTTTTGAGAAAAGTTGCATATTCCCCCTGAAGGTGGTGAATGAGGAATTAGAAGACCATCGCGATTTACTATTCATATCAAATGAAAATACGTCACATTATTGCTGGATAAAGAATTTTGAAAGGTTAGTAAAGAGTCAAATTGTGAAACATAAGGGAAAAATTTTAATATGTAAAAGGTGTTTTTCACATTTTTATAGCAAAGAGAAACTTTTACAGCATAAAGCATATTGTTGTAATAAATCTATAGCAAGGATAATTCTCCCTAAAGAAACGGAGAAATGGATTACGTTTAAGAATTTCTCACATACGGTAAAAGTTCCATTTGTGATATATGCAGATTTTGAAAGTATATTATTACCAATCGATAACTGTGCTCCTTCCCCTCATAGTTCTTACACTAAATTTGTTCACCGCCACATACCTTTTTCATTTTGTTTTTATTTAGTTTCATCATACGGTTTAAAATTTGATCCTTTTGTTTATCGTGGACCTAATGCTGTTGAAAGATTTTTGGAAAAAATTAAGGAAGTAGCAGAAATGGTAGAGAACATATATAAAATAGTAATACCAATCAAAATGAGTGAGGATGATGAAAAAGCTTTTAAATCAACCACAAAATGTTACATTTGCAACCGAGAATTAGGAAGTGATCGAGTACGTGATCATTGCCATTTGAGTGGAAAGTTTAGAAATGCAGTTCATGCAAATTGTAATTTAAATTCTAAGTTACCTAATTTTATTCCAGTTTTTATACATAACCTATCAGGTTATGATTCACATCTAATTGTACCACATTTAGGATATGATGAAAAGAGGATTAATTGTATTCCTAATTCTGAAGAAAAATATATATCATTTTCAAAATCAATTAGCCCAAATTTCTCTATCAGATTCATAGATACGTTTAGATTCATGCCTGCATCGCTATCTCATCTAGTTGATAACTTACCTAGAGAAAACTTTACACATGTTTCAAAGGTATTTGGGGATAAAACAAATTTAGTTATTCGTAAGGGGATATTTCCCTATGAGTATATATATTCATGGGAGAAATTAGATGACGATAGATTACCATCAAAAGAGAAATTCTTTAGTTCCTTAACTCAGGAAGTTGTGAGTGATGAAGATTATAGTTTTGCTAATAAGATATGGAAAGAATTTCATTGTAAGACTTTGGGGGAATATTCAGATTTATATGTAAAAACGGATGTCATGCTTTTGGCAGATGTATTCGAAAATTTTAGGAACATGTGTCACAAAACATACGGATTAGATGCAGCATGGTACTATACAACCCCAGGTCTTTCATTTGATGCTATGTTAAGGTATACTAAAATTGATCTTGAATTATTAACTGATTATGAGATGGTTATGATGGTAGAGAATGGGATTCGTGGTGGAATTAGCCAATGTTCCAAAAGGTATGCAAGAGCAAACAACAAATACATGAAAAATTTTGATTTAAATTCCAACTCAAACTATATCATGTATTTAGATGCAAATAATCTATATGGATGGGCATTGTCACAACCTCTTCCTCAAAAAAGTTTTGAATGGGTTGACTGTAATTTGGATGTTATGTCTATTCCTGATGATGCAGAAACAGGATATATTTTAGAAGTCGATTTAGAATATCCTCATGAACTTCATAACACACAATCAGATTTGCCATTTTGTCCTGAAAACAAAATACCACCCAATGCCAAACATAAGAAACTTTTATTGACTTTGGATAATAAAGTAAAATATACTATTCATTACAGAGCGTTGAAGCAGGCAATTTCTAATGGATTAGTATTAAAAAAATACATAGAGTATTAAAATACAATCAATCTAAATGGATGAAAGCATACATTGAGTTGAATTCTGAGAGAAGAAAGTTTGCGAGAAATGATTTTGAAAAAGATTTTTATAAATTAATGAATAACGCCGTATTCGGAAAGACGATGGAAAATGTTCGTAAGCGAATAAATATAGAATTAGTTTCTAATTCAAAGAGATTAGAAAACTTGATATCAAAACCGTGGTTTAAAGATAGAACTATTTTTTCTGAAAATTTAGTGGCTGTACATTTGAAGAAGACTTCTGTTAAGTTGAACAAACCGATATATATAGGTCAAGCAGTGTTAGATTTGAGCAAAACTTTAATGTACGATTATTACTACGGGAAATTAATACCAAAATATGGAAGTCTAATGAACTTACTGTATACTGATACTGATTCGTTCATAATTGAAGTTAAGACTGAAGATTTTTACTCTGATATGAAAGATAATTTAGATGCTTATGATACTTCAAATTATTCTAACACCCATATTTGTTATTCAGTTAGAAATAAAAAGGTTATAGGAAAATTTAAAGATGAAGCAGGTGGGGAAATCATAACACATTTTATAGGATTAAGAAGTAAATTATACGCTTATAAAAAAGAAAATGAATTTGAAGAAAAACGTGCAAAGGGAGTTTCAAAATCCACAATTGATAAATCTATAACTTATAGTGATTATGAAAGATGTTTATTGAATAGCTCAAATTTATACAGAGAAATTTATCAAATAAGATCATTGAAACACGAAATACAAACAGTGGTAGTGAATAAACTTAGTTTAAGTTCTAATGATGATAAAAGATACATTTTAAAAGATGGGGTAAATACATTAGCATGGGGACATAAAGACATTTTGAAGAAGAGGACTAGAAATAGCTACAATGATGATGACGATGATGTCAATGATAACGGTAACCAATCAAAACGAAGGAAAAAATAAATTGATGATATCTAATCAAAACGTAGAATAAACAAAAAATATATAATTTGGTTTATTATTGGACATTATTGAGTTTTTAATTCATTTACTGTTTAGATATGATTGGGATAGGATCAATCATGGGTAAATTATTATACTGTGCTTTAAGCTTGAGCTTGCTTCCTATTATTTTGGCAATAGACAATAGGATAGAGTGCGTTTTCAATTATTTACAGAATTTTGGATATATTGAGGGAGAGAATATTGGTGAGGTTACTTTAGAAAATTTAGTACTTAAAGATGCTATTGCTCGATTTCAAGAGTATTATAATCTAGAGACAGATGGCGAATTAAATGAACAAACTATGTTATTGATAAATACTCCTAGATGTGGAGTTAGTGATGATATTTCGGGCTTTAGAACTAGCATCGAGAAATGGGGAATAAAAAAAATAAAATGGCATTATACTTTAGCAGACAAGCAAATTTTAAATCTAACTAACGAAGCATTTAATGTTTGGGGAAAACATACGGATATTGTGTTTGAGCATGATATTAGATCTCCTAATATACTCATTTCTAATAAACGTGGAACGCATAAATTTCAAAAGAGTCATGAATTCTGTTTTTCCGAATTTGATGGAAGAAGTGGAATTTTAGCACATGCACAATTCCCTTCTAAAAGCCGAAGTCTTATTGAAATACATATGGATCAGGATGAAGATTGGTATTTGAATGGAGATAATTTAACCTCCGAGGGTAAAATTAATTTATTTTCAGTTTTAATTCATGAAATTGGACATGCCTTAGGTATAGCTCATTCAGATAATGAAGAAGCAATTATGTTTCCTTATTATGGGAGGTATAAAATAGATTTGCATGAGGATGATATCTTAGCCATTCAAAGCTTATACGGTAAGCCTACAGATGTTACTGAAAGCTCAGTAGATACAACAACAACAACAATCTTAGTCGAGGATGAATCATCCCACATGGAAAAGCCGGATTTATGTCAATTAAAAAATGATATTAACACCTATTTAATCGTTAATCAGTTTATGTATATATTCTATGAAAAATGGGTTTGGATTATTGATATGGGGAAGGATAACAATAAAATGGAAGATATTGTTCCATTACGTATCACAGATTGGTTACTTTTTTTACCGCAAAATTTTAAGAACGTCACAGCTATATATCAGAGACCTTCGGGGGAAATCGTTTTATTCTTAAAAGATAGGATATACATGTTTACATATCCAGGTTTGAAACTTCTGTATGGCTATCCTAAAAATATTACAATACTTGGACTACATAAAGATGCTGAGATTAATGCTGTTATAAATTCATATTCGGGAAGAACTTTTATATTTTATAATCATTATTATATTATAGAGATAGATGAATGTGCATTTCATTCAAAACGTCATGGAATATTCAGTAAAATGTTTCCTGGGGTACCTTCGGGGTTAAAATCATCATTTAGGTACATAAATGGTTATCTTTATTTTTTTAATGATAAAAACTATTTTGAATTTAATGAATTTACAAATTCGATCGCTAGAGCAGGTTTAAAAGATCTTTCAATATTTGGACTAACATGTCCAATAAAAGATAAATCCTCTCATCTTTTAGAAGCTTTAAAAGATATTATCATACAATTCGATAAATCATAAAACTGCGATTCATACTAACAATTAGCTCATTTGTTTCAACTCATTCGTAATGAGTAAGTCTTCTGAAATTGTAATTTTTTTTTTATTGATTATTTTCATATGCATATTAATACATTTTGAGCGTACGACAAGTAATTTACTTGCTATCATTCAAAATAATAAATGTTAGAATAAAACAGAAGTCGTTTAAATTAAATATTAGAGATATGAAAACATTTATTACATCATCTCCATTAAAGTGGAAACATCCATTTACATGCATTTGTGCTGGTCCTTCATGTTGCGGAAAAACTACTTTTGTGTTGAAATTTTTAGAAAACTTATCTGATTTAGTTGATGGAGATATAAGGAAAGTTGTATGGTTTTGTAGCGAAGGAAGTGAGCCGAAATTAGGGGGTATAGAAATTCGAAATGAAGTTCCGTCATTCAAAAATCATGATGGAACTTCCACGCTTTTCGTAGTTGATGATTTGATGCATGATACATTCACAAAGGAAGTAAGTGAATTATTTACAAGGGGGTCACATCATTTCAATATCTCAGTTATATTAATAACGCAGAATATGTTCTTTCAAAACCCCCAGTCCCGTAATATTTCGTTAAATTCAAAATATATCGTTTCGTTTCGGAATCCGAGAGATAGATCGCAGTTTGGTTATTTAGCTCGACAAGTTTATCCTGAAAATGCAAAGGAATTGGAAAGGGTATATAAAGATGCTACTAATGAAGCTTTTACTTATTTAGTGCTAGATCTTTCGCAAGAAACACCCGATTTAATACGCTTTAGAACTGGTATTTTCCCTTACGATCGGCATATAGTTTACGCGCCTAAACGTTTACTTGAAAATGAAACAAAAGAAGGAAAAAGTGAAAAAACAATTGAAAAAAGGAAATAAAGTAACAAGAAAAAGATCGCCATTTTCTAATCTCATTGAGAATAGAAAAGATCTATTTAGACTATTGAGGGCGAATAAGAAGAAGCGAATTGAAATCTTAAAAGATGGAGGAAACAGTCTTATTAAAGCATTATGTGAGTGTTGCTCAAACGTATTAGGTGGAAAGGTAGCATTAAGCCCTGCTTTGAAAAAGAAATTAAAAAGACATTGTAGAGCGTTGAGAACTTTGAGTCGCCGCTTAAAAACTTTAAAACAAAAAAGAAAGTTTTTAATACAGAAAGGTGGTTTTATTGGTGCGCTTTTAGGAGCTGTATTACCCGTAATTAGTTCTTTAATAGGAAACGCAATTAGTAAATAGATGTCGTTAGAAAAAATTCTATTAGTCTCTCCAGAGCAATATGAGAGAGAGCGGTATCAACGACGAGCGTCAGCACTCGATAATGAAATGCGTTCAATATTGATGAATAAAGAAATAAATGATGCTAAAAAATGGCATCTCTATCAGTTTGTGTTAAATAAGTATTTAGATTCCATGTCAGAAAGAAAAAAACCGTTGAGTATGAGGTTAGACGAGGAGAAGGGGGAAAATAATAAATCGTTAGAAAATCAGTATTTTACTGCAAAACATCTCAAGACAGATTGGGAAGCACAAGGAAAGCAATGGGGCAGTATACGGGAAAGACTAACAAGAGCGGAGGAATTAGCAGAGAAAATCGAAAGAGAGCTAAATCTTCCGAGAAGAAGATCCGAGAGAATCCGAAAAAGAAAAAAATCACTCGCATTAAGTCCATTAAAGCAACTCGGGCCGAAAACAAAAACAATAAGAAAATCAAAACCAAAGATAGGTTGGATTCCTTACTCTCCTTAATTTACTATGATCCTACTCATACTTCGAGTTTTTCAACCTCAGAGAAATTATACAAAGCATTGAATGGCAGAATATCAAGGAAAAATATACAAAAATGGTTAAATATGCAAACTGCATATACATTACATAAACCTTTAAGGAAAACTTTTACTAGAAACGTTTATGAAATCGGTTATATAGACGAGGTTTGGCAATGTGATTTAAATGATATGCAGAGTCTTAAGGAGCATAATGATGGTTATGCTTATATTTTAACAGTTATTGACGTTTTTTCAAAATTTGCATGGGCTGTTGCAATAAAAAGTAAAACTGCTTCAGAAATAATAAATGCCTTTGATTCTATTTTTGAGAATAGTAAACGAAAGCCATTAAAAATTCAGAGCGATAAAGGAAAGGAATTTGTAAACGATAAATTTCAAAAATTCCTATTTAATCATAATATTAAATTTTATCAAACTAATGACCCCATAATTAAGGCGTCAATTGTAGAGAGATTCAATCGAACGCTTAAAACAAAAATGTATAAGTATTTCACAGCATTTAATACCTTTAATTATATAAAAGTATTGGATAAATTATTAGCAAGTTATAACAATACGATCCATACTAGTATTGGTGTAGCACCCTCCAAAGTAACAGAAGCAAACGCTTTCAAAGTAGCAAAAAAGTTACGAGAGAAAAATGATTCGATGAGACGTTTACCAAAATTCCGAGTTGGAGATCATGTTAGAATAAGTAAGGAGAGGTATACTTTTTCAAAGGGGTATACTCCTAATTATACCACTGAAATATTTCAAATTCGTAAAGTATTTAATGATAAATCTCATCCTATGTATGAATTGATGGATATGAATGGTGAATTAATTAAAGGTGGATTTTATGAACCTGAATTAGTAAAGGTCGAGATGACAGAGGATATGGAATTTCAAATCGATAAAATATTGAAACGTAGAGGAAAAGGTGCCAGTACTGAGTATTATGTTAAGTGGAAAGGATATTCGGGCGACTTTAACTCTTGGGTCAAGAAATCTTCAATAAGAAAACTATGAGTGCTTTTTATATAACTCTTTTAAGCGATAGCTCTTACAATTTCTTTCCTAATAATACAATATCTCATTTTACAACTAAACTTGCAAGAACTATTTATTTAGATAAAGGAACTTGGGTGGTAGGTATAGCAGAAATCTTTATCCCATCCGTGGAATCGGAGAATAAAATAGAATTCTGTCCTTCTGTATCGTTAAATATAGATGAAAATAATTCAATTGAAATACCACGTGGTAACTATGGGTCAATCACACATCTCATCAATAATTTACCAATAAGCCCGGAAGAAAAAAGTAAGATAGTGAAAGAAAGTGAGAATGAGATAAAGGTAAAAATAGATGATCGAGCTGTTACTATTCCTTCAGGACACTACTCTTCCTTCATAGAAATGCTCAGTAAACTTAACAAGGATGGAAAGCTGTCCGCACAAGATTTAGATTACGAAATTCAACATATATTTTTTCATCAATTTTTGAAAAGAAAGAGAGATGATAAAGATGGTAATGCTTTGAAAAGGAACAGAAGAGAGGTTAGAAGTTGTTTAAAGACGATGATAAAAGACCCAAATGGAACATTTATTCCAATTACTCCTGGATCATATTCCTCCATTAAGGATATAATTGAGAAACTAGATACTGATAATGAGTCTAAAAGAATTCTTTTAAAAGAAATAGAAGCTGAGACGACTATAATGATAGGTGATGAAACTTTTAAAATTCCCCCAGGAGAATATGATTCATTTTTGGAAATATTAGAGGTTATTAATCTAGGACCTCATGCAGAGAAGATTGTAGAAAAGGAAATTATGAGGCATCACGATGTTAATTTAGATAGCATGACAAGAAAAAAAATAATGAAAAGAAGTGTAGAATTTGAGGAAGAAGAAGAGAAACTGAAAAAGTCTATGATGTTTATCTATACGGATATTATTGATCCACATTTAATAGGTGATGCAGCTGCTCGTTGTTTAAGAATCATTAATGCACCTGAAAAAGGCAATTATAAGTTCCACCCCATTTACTACTATCCATTATGTAAAAATATAATCGAAAGTATCGAAATTTTAATTACAAATAAGTATGGGGAACAAATAGAATTTACAAATAGTTTTACTCCTACCTATCTAATGTTACACTTTAAAAAGATTTAATGTTGTGAAAATTGGTTAGTATGAAATGATATTGCAATGGAGCGACACTATTATGAGCAATATTACCTTAATCAGATTGGGGGAGAAATAGGTCCCCTATATCAATCCAGTTTCAAAATACAAAGAGGAAGAGGCTTGGGTGGATTTTTTAGCGGGCTTTGGAAATTTATTAAACCTTTATTTAAGACTGCAAAGCCGCTCCTTTACAAAGGGGCTAATGCTATTGGGAAAGAAGCTTTAAATGCCGGAGTTAATACGCTAGTCGACTTTGGAAAAAAACCTTTAAAGGAAGCGTTTATGACTAATGTTATAAATGCAGGTTCGAACTTGAGAAGAAAAGCGGAAGATAAATTAAAAACTTTAAGCGGTGAAGGGTTTAGACTTGTACATCGAGGTCGAAGGAAAAAAGGCGTGAAAAAGGAGATAAAAAAGACTAAATTACGAACTGCACGTCATTCGAAGAAAGGAAAGCGAAGAAATAAGGTTGTAGATATATTTTCATAAAAATGGCTAGTATTAATCCTTCAATGCCTACTGCATTAGATATTTTCTTACCAGAAAATTCTCAAGTAGGCATATTAGGCATTCGGGACGTGATCTATAAACCTACCGCAACACTAGATGCGACTCAGTCAATAGAATTTCTAATTCCTGAAGCGCGGGAAACATATTTAGATTTAAACGGAATAACGCTAACTCTTAAGGTGCAATTATGTAAATCTAATGGGATAAATTATGCTAAAGAAGATGGTGCAAATCAGCCAGGTGTTGTTAATAATTTACTACATTCAATGTTCAAGCAATGTAGTGTAACATTCAATGATAAACTTGTAACACCTGCTGAAACTAGCTATCATTATCGTAGTTATCTCGAAACACTTCTCAATTATGGGTGGGATGCGTCTGAATCTCATTTGAGATGCTCGGGGTGGATGATAGATCAAGGTGATCTAGATTCAGTGTCAGCAGATGATAAATCATCAGGTTTTAATAAATCATTTGTAATCAGGAAGCAGTTCTATGAAAATAGTAAAGCTGTTGAACTAAGAGGTAGATTACATGTCGATGTATTCAATCAAAATAGGTACCTACTTCCAAGAGTGGCTGTGGGTATTAAATTAAGTTTGGCAGATTCTAGTTTTTTTATCATGGAGGATAATACTAAATCCAATATTAGAATACTTGATGCTTATTTAACTGTACCTCATGTACATGTTCAACCTTATGTCTCATTAGCACATAATTCGGCACTTTTGAAAGCTAATGCAATTTATCCTTTTAAAAGAAGTGAAATAAGAACTCGTACTGTTGCATCTGGTATAAGAACTTTAACTTTAGATAATCTCTCTTTTGGTAAATTACCAAATACCTTAATTTTTGGTATGGTTGATAATGAAGCTTTTATAGGATCAAAATCACGAAATCCTTTTAAATTTCAGCATTATGATATGACTCACTTTTCACTATTTATAAATGATTCTCAAATTCCGTCACAAGGTATAAATACAGATTTTAGTTCAGGAATGGCCATAACAGCTTACCACTCCTTGATGGAAGGAATTGGTATTCGTGATAGTGATAGAGGAATAAGATTAACATATGATAGATTTTTGGATGGATATACTTTATATGCATTTGACTTAACACCTGATAAATCAGGTCATGAAGACCACATTAGCTTGGCGAATCAGGGGCCACTTTCAATCATGGTTCGTTTTGCAAAACCTCTTCCTAAAACAATAACTTGTTTAATATATCTTGAATACGATGCTAGTTTAGAAATTGATAAGGATAGGAATGTAATTCTTCAACTATGAATGGAGAGCAAATATATTTATTGTTAAAAAATGATGATCGGACTAGAAAATATTTTCGTGGCGTTTACCCCTCGGATAAATTACCAAAAAAACCATCTGTAGGAATCTATATAGTTAATTTAGACCCCTCTACAAAACCTGGAAGTCATTGGATTTCTATTCATCTTAAGTCTCATAAACAGGCTGAATATTTTGATTCTTATGGATATCCTCCTTTTGTACCAGCTTTGATAAATTTCCTACATCCATACTCATTCTCATGTAATTTGATTCAATTACAAAATTTTAAATCTGATCTATGTGGTGAATATTGCTGTCTTTATGCGCTTCATCAATCCACTGTGGGTAATTTGGAAAGATTCTTAAATTTGTTTGGACGTAATGATAATTTAAATGATTGCATAGTATCTAAATTATACTATGCAAACTTTGCATTTGGGAGGAAAAACCGCAGATGTCACCCAGAATCAAAAACATGTTGCAACAAGTATAAGCCAAAAGGAAGTCCACCCACCACCAGCTTCCTGTTTTGATAACCATCCTTTTGCAACTTCCTTCCCCCACCACTAGCTTCCTGTTTTAATAACACAACTTCCTGCCATCAGCTTCCTGTTTCGATAATCCTTTCGAAACTTCCTATAAAACCCATCCTCTATCATAAAGATCATTCACTGTGTTCATGGAAGCGGACGAGGAATGTTCAGAACTGGTTATGGACATTGATGAAGAGGGGTTCGATCTGAGAGATGGGGAGCTGCGCCGGCAGAACAGAAAGCGAGCATGGGCCGGCGAACAAGAAGATTGGGAACCGCCTTCTAAGAACACCCGCCTTGCAGCAACTAAACGACCTCGGACCGATGGAGAACATGAAGATTTCGAGCCATCTAACAAGCAAGCTCGCCTCGCTGCAGCTAAACGATTCCGGTCCGAAGATGAAGAAGAAGAAGACTGGGGCCCATCTACCTCAAAACGTAACAGAGTTTGTGAGGAGCAGGAGCAAGAGGAGGAAGAAGAATATGAGCCACCTATCAAGCAAGCTCGTCACATTACAAATAAGCGATTCGAAGAAGAAACCCCATCCCCCTCTACCTTTTCCTTTAAACTTCCCCCCAATATTTTCGGAGTGAATAATATATATAGTGTAGAACAACGGCTTAGAAAATTAGAACAGCGATTAACAGCACCTCCTCATCATCAGCAGCAGCAACCGATTAAACATCCTCGAAAAATATTTCCTACCCCGCTCGAAGAACACAAAAAGAAAAAGTGCGACAAAAAGTGCATCATTGAACAAATTTACCTACCCACAACATACAATTTAAACGCTAGTGCTACGAAAACTGTGACAGCTGGGTGGAGACCTGAAAGTGGTGTTTGTGCTACATTCGTCAGTGCTTGTGCTTCTAGTAAAAACTTTGTTACTCTTAATACTGAAGAAATAAGAAATTTAATCGAGAGACCACATGATATCACAGACTATTTTACCACCGGTGTGATACCCAAATTTTGTAAATACCCCATCAAATTTGCCACAATTTATGGTAAAAAACATATTATCATCAAGAATCATCAAGATCGGTCTGTTTCTCTAAATTTTGACGAATGGAAATTGTTTCTTTCAATAAGCAAACCTTTAATTCACGTACTAAGTAATTTGCTACTAAATGATGTGCAAATTTCCCAATTTTATCAATCTCCCTCAAAATATTATTACGAATATTTTCCAGAAATTGATTATAACCAATTTTTGTTTGAAATTGAAGCGTTGAAGTCCCTGGCGCGGGTTTGAACACCTCGTAAACTTCAACTCATTGATACAAGTGGTCACTGGCGCAGGTTTAAAAACCTCCTAAACCAAGGTCCCTGGCGTGGGTTTGAACACCCCGTAAACCATGACTTGTATCATCGACTTTCAAGCAAACGTTCATGAATATAAAAGAAATACTCATCATATCATTAGAGAATTAGCACTTCTTGATTTGGATATTGATAGCCATCAATCATGGTTATTCCAATTTCCAAAATGGGGAAATCGCACAAATAAAACCAATATTTGGTTAGAGGAACACTATCATGGAATTAAACCCTTTGATGGGGATATTCCATACAACCATTCCATTATTAGGAAATATACATCTGATTATGATCAGATTTACTGTAAAGGTTTGGAAAAATCATTATATCTCCAGAAAATTTTAGGGAAAACAGTTACCGATCTTGATGATTGCCCTTCACTAAAGTCATTAAATTCAAATTGTAGCTGTTTACTTAATGCACACAAAAATCCAAAATATGTCTGTGCTGTCAGAAATTGTGCCAAAATTAAAAAATGGCTCACGTTTACCAAAAATGTAAATAGTATTTCATTCGCATTTCAATAAAATTGAGTTGTAAATAATGTAAATAATGATTTATGTATAATCTCCAAAATAACTTGTAAATAAATTTTTTTTTCCTCTTAATAAACCTTTTTTTATTTCAAAATCATCACCGAGCTAAATATTGATCAATAAAAAAACTTTATAAGTTTTTTTAACCACCTAAATCCTCAAGTCCAGATAGCTCAGCGGAAGAGCGTTAGACTGAAGTCTGAAGGACCAGGGTTCAACTCCCTGTCTGGACAAATCTTTTTTTTGAAAAAATAACCTCATTCACCTCTCAAAAATCGTCGGGAGGGCATTTTTTACCAAAAATCTAAAAATATACCTTATCTTATCAATCAATCTTATCTTATCAATCAATCTTATCTTATCAATCAATCTTATCTTATCAATCAATCTTATCAATCTTAGATCAGATCAAAGATAAGATGCGCCAGAACCAACACACTTTTATCTTATCAATCAATCTTATCAATCTTAGATTAGATCAAAGATAAGATGCGCCAGAACCACCACACTTTTATCTTATCAATCAATCTTATCTTATCTTATCATCAATCTTAGATTAGATCAAAGATAAGATGCGCCAGAACCCCCTGATTCTCTCTACTTAGGATGCAAGTGGGAGACGAAAGAAAAGAATGTTATATCATATAAAAGACAGGGAAAATTAGAATAAATATGGGAAGGTCATTATATTGGGAAATCCTGATCACATGAGCTTAGAGAAAATTAGAAACTTGTATTTACAAATTATTCTCGGGGAGGAACCACTCAGAAGTAGCTAAATTTACTCGAAGAACTGCTTGAATCTTCGCGTTGCGGGTGGCAGAAGGGAAATATTCATTAGGCACAGCCAAAACTAGTGGAATTTAATTGCGGGAGTATCGCCTAGAAATAGATCGTAATATTCGACGACGAGAGATTAACCTTGACGTTTAGGATATCGACTCCTAGATATTTATTATGACGCACGAACTCTAAGGAATGTCCTGAAATTTTCTACGGTGCGAGAATAACGTTTGTAGAACGCGTGAAACTCATAGCAACGTATTTCTTAAGATTCAGATCAAGCTGCCAATCCTTACACCATCCTGACATAACGTCCAAGTCATTCTGTAATATATTTATATCATTTTCTGACAAAATCTCTCTGTGGGGGGACCCAAAAGTAACGAGAACCGGGCTGTGGAGGGGAGGAACGTCAGGGGACCGAGTTCTGGTTGGTAGGGTATTTTGGCGGGAACTCTCATGAGTCAGTATGCAACGTTTCGTCGCCGTGAGAGGAACTGTTTGTGCGCAGCATTTCTTTTATCAAAGTAACTTTTTCCCATGTGGCGAAAACGTGAGATGGCTGACGCTCGAGAGCAACGCGCGGCGGTAAAATTTTGTTTTCTGTTGGGAAAAACGGCTGCGGAAACTCTTGTAATGCTTTAAACAGCTTACAAGGTTGATGCTTTGAGTCAAGCTCGGGTCTACGACTGGTTTTCGCGGTTTAAAAGGGGCGAAATGACGATTGAAGACCAACCTCGTTCCGGGCGCCCCTCAACTTCAAGAACTGACGACAACGTTGAAAAAATCAACACCCTAGTCCGTGAAGATCGTCGCCGAACAATTGATGAGCTCTCTAATATTTCTGGCATGTCATGGAGTTCAATTCAGAGGATTTGCGCATGAGAAGAGTTGCAGCCAAATTTGTCTCACACTGCGTTGTCTGTGAGGCAGTTTTTGAGTAAAAACGGAATGACACCGATTACTCACCCGCCGTACTCCCCTGACCTGGCCCCCTGTGACTTCTTTTTGTTCCCTAGGCTCAAAATGAACATGAAAGGAAAACGTTTTGGGACTGTGGAAGAAGTGAAACAAAAATCGCTGGAGGGGTTAAAAGACATCCCATTATGTGAGTTCCAGAGCAGTTTTGATCAATGGGAAAAACGTTTAGACAAATGTATATTGGTTAATGGTGAGTACTTTGAAGGTGATAAAAATTTAGTGTAAAAATATTGAGAAATAAAAAAGTTTTAATGAAATTTCTCTTATTTTTGGGTCCCCCCTCGTATGAGGGTATCATCAGCGAACAATCTAACTTTGCTCTTTACTTTATCCGCTAGGTCGTTAATGTATATGAGGAATAAAATCGGCCCTAGGACACTTTCCTGCGGAACACCTGATGTGATACTAATTTCGTTGGATAATATTCCGTCTAACGCAACTCTCTGAGATCTGTTTTCTAGAAATGATTTTGTCCACCTGACTAGAAATGATTTTGTCCGTCAATCGCGTAGGAATTTAGCTTTTGTATAAGATTTTAATGGGACATCGTGTTAAGGCTTTCTTAAAATCGAGAAACATTGCGTCTGATCTAACTCCCTTATCTGCTGCCTTAGATACGTCATTCATAAAGAGGAGTAACTGGGTATCGCAAGACCTACCCTTACGGAATCCATGCTGGCTCTGACTGATTGCTCCATTTTCAGCAAGAAAGCGCATAATTGAGCTAGCTATAATATGCTCCATAATTTTGCAAAATATTCATCATCCAGTGATTTCTTATAGAATACCTGAAGAAGGGGGGCAAGATCGTCGGCTAAAGTTTTATGACAACAGCATTGAACAACATTTAAAATGAATTAAACAGCAAAAAAATGGCAAGGATTAACACAAAATGCAATAAAAAGGAGATTCACTTATAAAATATTTCAAAGATTAAAAAGGGGAACAACCGCTCTACAACAATGCGGAGAAAGTTAATCTGTTATTAATTTGTGGGAGACGCGGAAAGCAGTACGCACGTATCAAAAAGATTAAGAGTGACATTTAAGAGACAGTGGAGCCGAAGTGAAGAGCAGCTGTATTGCACATAAACGTTCCTTTTCTGCCCGCGGAAAAAGCTGATTATTGAACACATTCTCTTCATTCCTCGAATGAGACAGCACCGTAACGACAATACACGGTATGAAAATGGATGTGGTTGGCGTCAAAAATTTGGCATCAACGTTATCCGCGACCGTGTTCGGTGGTGACTAACCGACCGGAATATCGTTGAATGTGGGGCGTGTTCCATACACCTCAAAAGAATAAGAGAGTCGGTAGTCTTGGGGAAGAAGATGGTAAAATATGATGAACAAGAGCAGGAAAGTAAAAGAGTCACATAATCATAGAGAGGGCTAGATAATCTTCTTCTAAACTTGAAATAAACTATGAGAATTAAGCTAATTTCTATTCCATGGTAATTTTCTTTCTCTAAGGTTTCTACCTGGTGAAGCCGCTTCACAATGGACCCAGTGACTCCCCATTAGGAGACACTATAAACGCGCGGCACCTGGCCCTGAAATCTTCATCCACATGGCTCTCATCTCCTTGAGTTAAAGTCCATTAGAGCTAGTTATCGCGATCTAAAAATATTGGAGATTACCGTCGGCCGCGTTGACATCGCACAGTGGGCTAGAATCGAAAAAATTTGGCCAAAAATACGAAAACGCTTTTTTTGAGTGAGGACTACGAAACTTCGCATACTTGATTTAGAATAAATTCTGCATACAACTATGGAGGTCATTTAAGTAGGATCCTCCCCATTAAAATTATACAGGGGGTCAAAGTTGACCAATTTTTGCGAAAATTTCCAGTTTTCGATTTTTCACGAAATTCTTCAACTTCAAGTCAATTGTGAACACAAACTAGGAAAATCATCGAGTAAAATATGATGCCATTTTATAAATATGTTCTTTGTCCTTCATAAGACTTGGTTTCAATGAGCTATGGTGAATGTTCATGTACTTTACATGACAAAATGGCGGACCCTCATTTTGGAACAAATTTTTACATAAAGCGAGAAGAAAAGTTGATTGATACACCGTGTGACACGGAGTTATTTACACCACGATAAACTACAAACCTTCGTTAATGGGAATCTGAAATAAAATCTTGCCCCAATTTGCCCCAATAATATATAAGTCGACTTTTCGACAACGCTGCAAGGGCCAAATCCGCGCGGCGGAGCACCGTCCTCCGCTACGCTCTCGTGTTTTGGGAGGAACAACAATCAAGCATGATTTGTCAAGAATATATTAAATTATTATAATATTTTCTTAATTTTTATCAGCAGAATATTTATACATCATTGTACTTTTCAATTCAGCTCTGTATTCAACTTTAAACTATCTTGTCTTTGTGGGTGTTATTCTATCATTCGCCACTTTTAAACGTAAGAAACATTTTATTTCGTCTTTCTTCTTACATTCCCAAATAACTATATTTTATTTTATTATATTTTGAACTGGTATTTTATCATGTTTATATATCTTTGCACCATATTTTCACATGTTTTTTTTATCTTTCTTGTAGATTTTTGTTTTCTATTCTATTATTCAATTCCTTAGTATTGTATTAAGTTTCAAATTTGTCCGAAATATAGACGCATGTATCTTAGACGTATATTCTTGATAGATTTCCTCTCAACTGCACATCATGTACTCATACTTTAGTGAACCGTTATAGCAATAGCAAGCCCCGCTAGATCGGCAACTTACATCCGAAATTTATTTGACTCCTAGTTTCCCCTCGAAGATTGGCAGACAATTATATCGCTTCTGCTTCATTAGAATAAAAATAACCATACGTTTCTAAGCAATTTTCTATGAATTTTTTTCCTTTTATACGAATGAAGAGGTGTAAAACATGTGTCAGGTTTATGTAGTCGACATTGTCTTGTAAATGCGAGAGAATACAATAGCTTCAGCTCAAATAACTACTGAATAATATGTGGTAAATGCTGTAAAATCTTTTATTAAAATGTAGATTGTTGAAGGTAAATTCCACCGAAAGAACTTTTCGGGAGGAAGATTTATATGCGAGCAATTCGAGAGCAGCATAACCGAGTAAATGTCAACAATGTGACGAGTGAATAAACCAATGTTACATAATTGAAATTATAATTACTAAACATAGATCAAATGAATAGTTAACAATCCTCAAAAGAGATTAAAAATAAAAATTTAATCCAGAACTGAGACAAACGGATTTCATGGAAAGTTCTATAATTCGGTAGAAGCTCGAAGCTTCCATTTTACCCAAAATTTGATAAATTCATCTAAAAACAATTTTTATTTAAATTTTGATGATTTCGCATTACATACCTTTAATTTAAATTTAATATGGATAAAATTATTCATACAGATAGATTACTTGGATTTTATCTATAGCAGTTATCATATAAAAGAAAAGCGTTGATGGTTTCGGCCTTTACTTGCCATTATAACATAAGATGGTGAACAGGTGAACCTGATGATGATACTATACATTGTAACCTATGTTGTGAGTGTGTACATTCAATGAATATTGTATAAATCTATGTGATGATTTTACCATCCTATGTTAAAGCTAAATAATATTTTACCACTGTCATCTTAATAATATTACTTATCAATATTATTCGTTGCTAATCAGCGTACCCGAGATTATCGAAATGTGTCGATTTTTAAATTGCGACTAAGCCTTTGTACAGTTTACGCACCGAATTTCCCCAAACATAATTACTACTCATCATTTTCTGTAATAATCGACAATTACGATTCACAGAAAACGTTCCTCACTACGACGCGCTCGCATCAAATTATTTCGCCATATTAGTCGCATCACTGCGCCGACTTCCATTGCATTAAATAACTGAATGCACCCTCGATGAAATTAACATCACTCTTTTGGATCCTCCCTGTATGACGTATAATTGCTGATAAGCAATTGGGAGAGAAGGATCGACTACTTCCCACTTCGATTCCGGTCGTTCTCTTGGGAACGGAGGCGGGATCCGAAATCAAAATATGCCCCACGGCTCATTCGGAGGAATAAAAAAATCAAAATATTCCACTCCGCTCTACGGGAAAAGGGTCCAAAAAAGCAGCGGGTCCCGACCGAACTCGCGTATAATAAGACTGTAACCTGAGGTAATCAGAAAGGAAAACAGATGATGAAAATACCCCGCGCTTTACATTTCAAAAACGAACAGGAATCTTCTTTAGTTTGATTTATATACATGGGGACTTTATTTGTCAAAATTGGGACTTTTGAGACCCATCTTCCATTTAACCAAAAGAAATTACATAATATAAATAAAACAAATTACATAATAAGAAAATAGAAAAAATCTTTATAGAATTATAATAAATAGAATATATAGATCTATATAATGTGATACAAAATGAAATTTATACTAACAACAATATTAACATATTACGATATAAAATTATATCCCCGACTGAGTCGGGGGAATGGCTATAGAGGGTTGCAGTTCATCTTTGGACGGAGAAAATCTGCCTTGTAAGAGGGTAGCCTTAAGCGGTAATTTTACCATGTATTTAGTGCAAAAGGGACAAAGAGAAAACATCGTACTAAGCAGGGAAGTTTTAAACTGCTTTTACTGTATTTGTAATCTTTTATAATCCTCTTCTCTTGTTCTTGTCATCAGAAATTTTCATCTGCTTTTCTTCACCATCAGTTCATGTAGTGGAAAAGCAGATACTCGTAGACCGTCTAATTGCTTTACTGTTTTCTATTAGGCGTAGAAGATGTTCCTCTATTTTTAATCATCAAAAAATTTCACCTACTTTAAGTGCTTCTTTATTTTATCATGGTTTGTACCATGAGTACACGTATTTGAAACGCCTACTTGTAAAAATGGATTTTTTTGGATGTTTCAGATAAATAGTTAAGTAATTCTTTTCTGGAAATGAGACACCCAGTATGAAAGCGGCGGCTTTTCTATTCCTCTAACATCTGGCTGAGAAAAAATTGTCACTGAGGCAACGAGCCTCTTATTTAAAATACAAATTAATGCATATTGTCTTTAATTGGGCGAATTTGAGACTGTAAATTCTCCTCATCCATCAAACTCAGTACCCGAATTTCAAACACTTGACTGGGAAATGTGGTTATAGAATTAATTTAATCTCCACCACTTTAGGCTTGAAGTCACGTGAAGTATCTTAGCATTAATTCGCATGCGGCCGAGAATTACTCTTAAAATATAATACTCACTATCAGTACTATTATATTATATTACCTTTTTTCTATCAGAATTACAATCAGATAAAAGCGGGCTAAGGTTCACTTTCATATCGAGTCGCCGTTCATAAAAGAAATAACTCCTCGCTTTTATCAAATGTCCTTTACACCTTTATATGTTACCTTTACGTGGCTATAAAGTCTTTATACAAAATTCGTTGTTTTATATTAGTTTTCTTGCTGCTTATACGGAATCTGATGCTAATTTCTTTGAGCTAATTCAATAAAATCAGTAACTAATTAGTTTCTATTGAAACAAAATCTAAAGGGCGCTATAAGTCAGTCTTTTACATTAGATACCTGTGCACGAGAAAAATAGGCTCATTAAGTTCTCTGAAAATGGATACTTAATTAAGATAGAAAGCAATGTGTGAAAATATTTGAAGGAACGATGTTCGGGGGCCTTTATCCTTTTTTTCGAGTAATCTACCTCCCAAGAAAATGTCTGAGAGCAAAGAAGACGCCAATAACGGATCGCTTTCATTTGCAGAGGAAGCTTTATATAATTGACTACAACTAGATAGAACAACTAATACTATCAGATATCAAGTAACTTGTAATTTACTTTCCTTCTTCTATTATTTTTTTACCAGGGGCGAATCTTGCATGATACCGTATACAGCGTAATTTGCCCACAATTTGTGTAATGCTGATGTGTATCTTAAAATTACACTAACGTTTCGTCTCTGAAACTCTGCAGGCCAAGAAACAATTTATTATAGTACGATATTCAGTCGATTAAATCCCATAAGTGTGCATAACTGAATGATTACCAAAACTGATTCTTATTTCAAACTTAAACTTATTTGGGATAATAAAACTTTTTGTTCTGAGAACTGCAATTGCGACTGCCGTACTGTCGATTAAAACTACGAAATTTATCAAGGTAGTACTTTACACAGTTGCAATCCTGAAAAATGAATACAAATCTCATTCTTCTTGTTAAAAACTATGAAATCAATGCGTAAGGACTAAATTTCAGGACGTGAATCTAAAAAACATTAAAATCAAATAGGAAATGTGAAAGATTAAATTTTTCATGCGTAATTAAAAACATTATGGCATACTGTTAGAAGCAGAAGAATGTAAGATACAACGGTGAGTGAAATTTAGATGGTGACAATAAAATTCTTTAATTGGAATGATGGAGTAGTATAGAAGGCTTACCTTTAAACCGTTATTTATAAAAACAAAATAATTAATATTCGGTCTTTCATTTTTTTCCGTAACGGACTGTCAATAAATTCCGATAAATTCCTCCGCCGAAAGGTCGCTCTGGAATGGTCATGGAAAAAGAGCAAAGCTCGCACGGAAAATGAAAAATGAAATATCTCAATCAAAATGCGGCGGCATCATCTTTTGGAAATGCCAATTTCAGTATCCGAGTCACAGACCTTCTATGTCCTCTATCGAATTGCGTTCGGTGAATGATGGATGACATCCGAAGAAAGGCGGTGGCTGATTGAAAAGTGGACATTGAGAATAGAACACTTGGAAGGCTGCATCGCACTGGTGCTGCACGTGAAATGTCCATTACGAAACATACATTTTTATACATTCGGATTGCGTGAGCATGCATCCGCTACAATTTATTCTTCCAGTAAATTACGTTTTCCGTGGGGAAATGAAAGCGCAGACTTTACTTTTTTAGTTATAATTCGTTGTACATGAATGCGCATAGTATCAGAGTTTCCAAACAAATTTTACTCACCGAAACGACAACCTGTTTCAACGCATTTCAGCTCAGCTTAAAATTGTAGAAAGCAGGACCAATGTGCCCTTTTAAGCTTGTTGGAAGGGAGAGAAATATTTCATCGGAGGTGAGACAGGAGGTAAGGGAGGTAAAATGTTTTAGAAACTCCTTGAGAAGAGAATTACAAGTTTTCAGACTGACAGATTTCATGAAAGGTAGCTTTAACCACCGTGCTTTAAATGGAGATAATGGAGAGAAAGAATACATTTTCTTTGCAGTCATTTTCCTTTACTTCTTCCAAAGGATAATTTCCATAACAAGAAAGAGTGATTACCTTCCACATTAACTTATTCAGTGGTATAAACGATGATTATTCTGGTATCTACAGGATGGGGCCACTACGTCGTAAAAATTTGACGCCGACGGCACATGTGGAACGTGCTTAGAATTCGTATCCCCTAATTCTATTATATATAGCTATCTCTCCGGATATCTATTACGAGTAAAAGTTGCTTGCATACTGCAAGCTATCAGTTGATTGCAGTATCGTACCAAGTAATGCCTCAAATCAATTTGAAAACTTCGCGCAAAAGACCGCCTGGCGACGAACTAAGAACCCGATCGTGCGACACAATTGCATATTAATGTAAGATAAGTACCATTCTGACCTGTTCCAAAGTTTCAATTTAATATCTTATAAAGAAGGTCCTATAATAAGAATACGCTGTCCCCCATGGAAATACACGGTAGAATAGAAACGACGCTCTGACATCGAACCAAGAACCGTCAGAGTAAGGGCGGACAGCGTATATGAAACATATGACATGCCTCTATGTGCATTCTATATTATATCATTCCCGGTAATCGGATATGCATTCAAAATAATTGTAAAAAATGACCGCCATGCATTTTATACTGGAGATTTTTGCACTCACTTGCTACCAAATTACCGAACTCACGGTAATTTGGTAGCATTTCTGCCTTTCGTACTATGGAAGACCATCTCATCTCCAACCTCCCTGAATTTCACTGTTCTATCGATCGGAGGAAGAACTCAAAATAATTTTCGAAAATTCGCGCAAAAGACCGCCTAGCGTCGAACTCAGGACCCTTCTGTGAGAGAAAATAGCGAATTAATATTAGATAAGTGCCATTATGACTTGTTCCAAAGTTTCTGCCATTGTCTCTCACGAACGGGTCCTGTGTTCGACGTCAGGCGGTCATTAACGCTAATTTTTAAAAAATTGTTTGAGGCCTTTCTCTGTGCAGGAGACTATTCAAAATCACAGCGTTTGCGTTTGAAGTAGTTTTCTATTGAACCAGTGGAAGAAAGGTTGCATCTGACTGTGAGTTCGATGCCAGATGGATGAAAATTTCTCACGTAGGAAATGTATTGCGGCAATTTTTAAGAATTTTGCTGGATAAGCTTCGAAGATGATATCCGTAAGGGGAACTTATTGTAAATTTTCACCAATTACCTTGCAGTATGCAAGCAACTTTTACTCGTACCTATATAGATATAAAAATATATATAGGGGATACGAATTCTGACCATGTTCCACAAGCGCCGTCGACGTCAGATTTTTACGACGTACTGGCCTCACCCTGTAGATGCCAGAATAATTCAGACATCGACGCTAGGTGTCATGAGTTCGATACCAGAATGTCCCAGATATAACAGTTTTTCTATAAGAATGCATTGCGCGGATATTTGAAAATTATTTTGAGGCACTTATCGGTAAGATAGAGGAACCAAAATCTTGGAGGTTGAAGTTGAGGTAGTCTTCTATGGTTCTTATGGAAGAAACGTTGCCAAATGACCTTGAGTTCGACGCCAGGTGGGTGCAAAATTCTCCGGTATAAAATGCATGGCGGTCAATGTTTACAATTATTATGAATGCATATCCGATTACCAGGAATGATATAAAATGGAATGTACCTATTCATATGCGAGTACACAAAATTTTGAACAATTCTTGTACTTGGAGGTAGATATATACATATTCAATAATGTCATTCTCAGTTTCAGAGATAATAAGAGATACCTAAAGTCATTTATGAGAAAAATAATGTTTCCATGAAGAGATTTTATTAAAGAGAGAAAATCAGTATTAATTAAAACAGCCAGATATATTAAAACTATCTTCCACACTGTATCATTTTGATTGTTAAGCCAAGAATGCCAAGCCAAGCTTCTGATAATATTTTTGCACTCATCCATTCAAAGATGACTTTTGGATTAGCAATTTGATAAACAATTAATACCACAGATCAGTTCACATATATCAAACAACGGAGTTATTGCTAGTATCAAAAAGGGTATAAATATCTCACGCTTCACAAAATATTTAAAAGATTTATTTCAGCTGCTGATTTATTTTACCTCACTAAATAATTTGCAGTATTTTTTATACGGCATTAGAAATTTTAAAAACTACGTGATATTTAGTTACCGTCAATTTTATACCGAATAAATTCAATACCGAATAAAATAATTTTGAAGCTGTCTCTCAAATAATTGGACTTCGGCTATTGATTGTAAACGAAATAAAACACAAAATATGACCCTGTTTTTATTTTGTTAAAACGTAGAAACTTCCACCATGGATAGCTGGAATCATTTCATTATTTCTGCGCTTGATCCTGTCCCAAAAATATGGGAATTTTCAAGGTAATCTTGATTAAAGTTTTATGCACAAAATCTGTGCTCCTCGTGCAGCCAACAAGGAACACTTTACCAGATTAGATTAACAGAGGTGGACCATGTTGTTGGTCAAGTGTCGAAAAAAAATATCGGAAGTCTCTTTCATTAACTGGTAGTTCGTCCATTGAGGCCGAGAAAATCGGATAACGCGTCCTGAGAGGCGAAGCGCTGGACAAGTGTCACCTACACTGAATACGGCTTGGTCAGGTCATAGACACATAGGGGCTTTTGCACCACAGGTTTAATTTTTCGTACTACAGCTAAATCAAATTACGCTTCCGTTAACGGATGCGTTGAAAAATACTTTAAAGATCAGGATGGTAGACGAAATAGGGACGAGAGATAAGCTTTCGGTGATGAGTGTTCGCCTTGTGCAAATTAGATTTACCGGGACGTGTTCTAAAAATGTAAAAGACTCAGAATAGTTTAGGAAAGTAATGCTATTTCAGGAAATATATAGTCAAATAGATACACACGTGATAGCTAATCAGCCACTTTAGAGTCAACCGGTAATCAAAACCAGTCGTAAAATATCTCTGGTAAGTAAATAAATATTTTATATTAGATATTTTCTTAGTATTTCCACATATTTACTTAATATATATCTAATTTAATAGGAGATATCATTTATATTGTTTCTTTCAGTTTCATTAGCGATTGCGTCTTGTTTGAGTTTAAGAATCCCTATCCTGCAAGTTTACTTTAGTAAATATACATTAGTTACTTTAAATTATTAAATTGAATAATATTCTTTTACGAGTATCTCGTTGCTTAAGTTCTGCTATAAATTGCTAAGGATCAGTTTATATTATTTTATCAGAATTGGATTCCTTTAACTCTTTCAAGTTGAATAATATTGTAAATCGATCTGTAAGGAATAGGAATAAGGATCTTGTGGAACATGAAATGAGTGACAGGTTACAATAACCTAAGAAAAGCAAGAAGCCATAATGCAAACATTAAATCATGATCAACTACACTAAGTTTCAAGGCATAGTTTCTACTTGTATATGAATGATTATTATAAATTGATATACAGCCTTTATTGCATATATACCAGCGGTTGTAAAGGTTTGGCCATTGAAAGGTTTCTTTTTAGTATTCATTATATTTCATAAGAATTTAATAATTTTCTTTAACGACATGACTTAAAAAGAAATCGGCAGGTAGCCCACCATTTCTACACCGCCAAATTCTACGGATACCTTTTACATTGTATTTCGTAAATATACCGCTCCCTTCAAGAAAAGTTATCAAGAGCCTCTCATGCATAGCAAAGGGCCAATCAATGAAAAAGTATCTCGTCTCCAATCCCACAGAAAAGAGCTAATTATCATCGTTTCCAACAAGGGGCAAGATCTTAATTGGCCTCATCCTCACAAAAAATATCCAGTTTCCTTTCGAAGAGAAGGAACTTTAAGGAGGGGAACACACTTCCGTTAAAAGTGCGACTTTTTACGTCCATATCCGCTCAGTAATGTTTTACCTGCAATCTTCATTAGCACTTTCATCTCTGCAGTTTCCTGTAGCCTTCCTGTTCTTGCTGTGTCTGGTCGAGTCTCGTAATGTATGTCTATATAGAATAATGAAGTCAAAAAATATGTATCAAAATTATTCGACTGAATTTATGACCGCGTCTCTCAACCTTTAGTTTATTCCATCAACACTCTCCAGTCCCGTATACTCAATTTCTTCCCCTGTTAACTTACATAAGCTCCCTTTTGTCTCTGCATCTATTGGAAATAAATCCATGGGGAAAGGTTTTGGTGGTGTTTCGCAGAAGGATGTACTCGAGTCCTTTTCTAAATCCCACCAGTGAGCTGTCGTTATCAAGGGATCAACGATAAAATAATTGCTGTTTTTGTTATCGACCCTCGCCAGCGTCCGATGTCAAGTGGACTCATTTGAGAACGGCTCTTGAGAAAGAGAATTGAGATATAAAAGTCTGAGGACTTTTTTCATGTCCGTTCCTCCTTGTGATTTGGTAATAAATTTGTCTTGTATGTCTCTTGATATGACCACAGTAGCGGAGCCAGCCGAGTCAAATATTTTTGCAGAAAAGTACTCGTTGTCTTTCCTCTGGAAGATTTCATACCACCTATTTACGATATCATACAACAATTCCGACAATTTAGTCACTTTGAAGATATAAGAACTTCTAATTGTCAGTCTTCGAAGCTTTTAGCGAAAGTGATTATTAAATCCTTAAAGAAGATTTTGCCCATTACATTTTAGCTAGAAAAAATCAAACGAGAGTAATCAGGAGAAAAATCATGCTGCTAATTTAGAATGAAACTTTCATCAAAAGCCGCCTTTTCGAAACATCGCTCACAAGTGAGTCCACTATGTCGCCAATCTTCTTACAACGAAATCATTCTGAGAAGGATTAAGAAAACACAAGTGAAAAGTGGATGGAGTGGAACTAATGAGGGCGATGTCATTTCTTTAATGGAAGACCAGTTATAACTCGGTTAGAGACGCTAGGGAACGGGTTTCCAAACTAAATAAATCATTTCCGCGAAGTCGCAATTGTAAACATTTTGACGAGAACTCAGCCTAAAACGGGAGAGAAATAATCCCAGCGTTTTCCCAAATGAAAATCGCTGAAGATTTCCTGCCTAATTAGCTAATAGTATCGCCTGCCAACAGGGGAAATTTATTTCCACGTTCCCTAGGAAACTGTAAAAAGAAATTCCTGCTATTCCCACAGAAACAGAGATTCGTATTACAGAAATCCATGGTTGCGATGGCAACCACCGTCCCCCACGTGTCAGAGAGCGTCCCTCTCACCCTCCGGCGATGTCGAGATTTATAGCATTTGCGAGATTGATGTCCGACCCCCAACTGTGCGTACATCATTTTTATTTTTCTTTCCTAAACGCCCAATGACGGGCTCGTGCGTGGAGTCTGCCGATCGATGTTGAGGTAGATCAGGGGGTGCGTTGCCGGGCGATTCATCTCCACCCTGATAATACGATTCTCAGAATTGTCTCGCATCAATAGGCTACTTCACCCGGGACGACGCCGTACTGCGCTCTAGTTTTCTAGCGGGTAATGATGGATACAGCGGTAAATTCCTATGTGTTTTTAATGTCAGCGCCGTTTCCTGCCTGACCTCGTATGATACTTCCATATGTGCATAAAAGAGAAACAGGGGTTAGAGAGAAAGCTGGGGAAAGAAAGGGAGGTAGAGATGGAGGTGAGGGAGGGGGAGAGAGATAACATATATAAAAGAGGAAAAAAGAGAAATATGTATGTTGGCTCGAAGGCTTTCGCTGTGAATTTCCATTGGATAATGTCGACTTGCGGGATACAACAGCGTCGTCGGATAATTAAAGACACACAACGTTTCGCCAACACTACCGTTGGCTTCTTCAGGTGAAGTGAAATGCACTTCCCAGCACCTATACTATAATACACCCTTACTATAAATATATTTCCCCCTGTTTTACTCCTGTCCTTTCACCATGCGCCGTGAGCTGTTTGATGTTCTCAGCAGACGTTTCCATGTGGTGGACCAAGGGTAGCCGTCCTCGCGATAAAGTTGTTTGGCGTTTTTGCTATTTCTATCGACTCCCGTATAATTCTTGGAAAATATTTAGGTTCTTTTCATATGACCTTGGTATTTTCTAAGTCAATATCATGGCCTGGCTCCGACCACGCGTGATCTGCTATCGCTGATAGTTTTCGGTCTCTGTTCTTCACCGCTCTGCCGTGTTCTTTCATCCTGCAAGTGACAGAACGTCCCGTTTGACCAACGTGCGACAAAAATGCGAATGAAGTTCCATTTACGGACCATCATTCCTACTTTTTAAGAAATTAAATATCTCTAATTAAATTAAATATCCATTGAGATATTTATTCGTTTATTATGCTTTACGGTTGTTTTATGTTCTAAGAGGTCAAAGATCAAAACCTAAGGACGAGGCATCCATGAAAAGGTTTGACAATAAAACACCGTAACCGAGGATTGAAAAATTTCAGAAACAACTAAAAACAAAATTAAAATTGTTAGTATTTATTCAGCTAGATCTTTTTGAAACGACTGGTATCGATCATGAAGATCATCTTCAGTCGCTCGGTAGTCGGATGTGAGGGAATAAATGCATATGTGTTGAGTTTTAGCGGCAGAGAAAGGAGAGGGGAAGGGGTATTGTAGGTCATGTCATCGAGCGAGTTGAGAGCTAGGGAGATTTCCAATTTATTTCAGAGCGTCCAGGAAGTTGGAGTGTGTTTCCTTGTTTGTTTCGGTTAATTAATTTACTCATAATTACATGCATTCTAACCGTGATTCATCACAAAATTCTTAACGTCCGAAGCATCTCATTGTCTTTTCAGTTTTATCAGTGTATGGCAGACTCAAATCAGAAATGTTTTCTATCAATAATTTAAATTTATGTACATATATCCTGCGTCCCGCCTTTCGGAGTGTGGCAGAGGGTGCATGAATCACGAATCTACTTCCGTGATTGGTTAATTATTCGTATCGTAGAAGCATTTCGAGTAAATAATAACGTGATAAAATGTCTCAAACGGTAAATATCAAAATTTGCACCCTGCCATTTATTCTTAATAAGTATTTATTGTAGCAGTTGTATTAATTGTTAATAAATAACTCATTCATGCCTCTCCTCCGTCATGGATGGAGATAAACTGCAGAATAGATAATCCAGACTACATAGCAAGAGAGGATCATCATCAGAAGTTAAAGCTGAGGAAACATAGCACTGATATCGCCAAGTATTCTTTTATAAATAGAGGGGTCAAAGGATCGCATATTTTGCCTGAAGAGGTCGTCATATCCTTACCAAAAATAGAAAGGAGTTCAAAAGTAGATGCTGCAATCTAATTATTAATAGGAGTGAATATCGTTATGTTTGGTATTACTTGAATATTTGTAAGCGGGACAAAGTGAAAATGATCAAGTGACCATTTGGATTAAAAAGCAACAAGTAGAAACTGTGACTGAGAACTGCGCCCAACTTTTTTTGTGATTAGATGATATATGTGGTGAATATGTTTAAGTGGGTGTGCTACGGAGGTATCTACAAATTCGATCTTGATGTAGTGTTGTAGTGTTCAAATTCTGTGCTATTGGTAGTAATGTTATTTTTGTAATATTTATCTCAGTATTGTTGGGATTGGGGTTTGAATTATTGCAGATAGACAACGCTTGAGGCTGCCACCAGAAGAAATTCTACTCGCAGTATGCATACAAATAAAGAAATAAATGAATAATGTAGTTATATTCCTGGGTTCTGCAAGTTATTCTCAAATTTTGAAGCTTGCATCATCATTTTGATGCGGAAAGTACTTCAGAGCACATATTATAGTAACTTCCGAAGGAAATGATTTTTAAGTACATGGCCAAATTATTACTTCAATAATATACCAACAAGTCGAACAAGTTATTTGAAATTTCGGATTTCCAAAAATATCTTAGAAAGGTATAATAAAACGTTCCCCAGTTATAAATTTATAATAATTTGCTCTTGAGTAAAACCTCACCATAGAAGTGTGTTAGGAAAAGGAAAGGAGTACTATTACTGTGGAGAATTTATTAAAACATAACCCATCGTCGTCATAACAATGCTGGACTTCGTAAAATGATATTATTAAGAGGTCAAAGAAAACATTTGTAATTTCTACTTGGTTAGGAGGACCAAGTGTTAAGCTAACCAAATTGAAATTTCAAAATTTACATTGAACTCTCCGTCTCATTAGAACTTTTACTACAGATTTATTATTGAAGGAAAGGTATGCAAATGCGCAGTCCAACAACAAGAAAACTTTAGAATATAGACTATAGGATAGAGTCGAACTAAGAAGCAAAAATGTTAGCAGTAATCTAAATGTCCTTGTCACGACCATTCGTATTAAAGAAAGATCGATATTAACCTTCCTTGGTTACGTAAAATCTGGCATAACCTAGTAAAATCTTTTACGTATGATGCTAATGCCTTAAATGTATCTGTTCAAAACACAATTAAAAGTGGAAACAACTGCTATACTAAAAAGAGCAAATATCTCTTATACGTCAGCCAAAGAAATCGATGGTTAAGAATAGGATTATACATACCATAAAATACTGTTGATAATATACGCGGGATGATTATAGGCATGCAAAACTTCTTGCTTACGTATTATAGTACTAAAAGCACAATACTTTTCCAAGATATGAATTGTATAGTACTCAGTAACTGCTCAATCTTTCTCGAAAATTGTAACAGAAATCTAACCCAACTTTTTTCATTAAAAACTCGGAATTCCTCATTGATTTCTGCGGCTGTAATTTACCCATCTAAAATTAATGTTAAATGAAATGATACAATGTCGTCTTTTTCATGATATTTCTCTCGATTTCGTTTAAAAAATACGGTGAAAACATGAAAGAGTAAAAATTGATAAATTACCATGTAAATTATTGGTATTATATCGCCAACATTGATATTGCCGAAGAATCTACGAAAAACTATATATAACAATATTAAAATACATAAAAATTCGTTTTTTAAACTTAGTGTAGCTATCTGCGTGCTATAGCTCTATATCTCGCTGACTAAATATTAGATGCTATAGTACGTAGAGCTTTACGTATTATTTTAAATGCAGAGATGTGAACCTTCTCTGCTTCTCCATGGTTTTCCCAAGTCTCTAAATTTTCATTGTATTTGATGATAATATATGCGAAGATACCATGTGAAATCTTTGAAAAATCCTTGAGTTTATTAAATAACTAATAAAAAACAGCCTTTCACTTACGGTATGTATTTATCTAAGAATATTTTTCTTAACACCTTTAATAGCAATGAGGCCTTCAGGAATATCATTAGATTAAGTCCCAGTTTCTTCAGTTGATTTCTTTCTAAGTTTTGATTGAGTTTTTTTTCGGTATCTTAAACTAGCTTGAAAGGATCATCCTGGTTTGAAAGCCATAGATTGATAGCAACAAAACAGATTAATTTTTATGAAGAAAACAGTTCCTTTCGATGAGAGGAATAAAACTGATATTTATTATCACAGAAAAATATATCAACTGCGGAAAACCCATTTGAGAGAAGGGGGGATGAAAAACCTTCAAAATGTTTAGGAAAGAGAGAAAGGAAAGAGAGTGAGATTCCCACGTAGTGAACAATAGAAATGAAAAATTAATAATAATAATTTATTATACATATACAGGAAAAGTCCCACTCACATGTGCTATAATAAATCGATAAATAAAAAAGTGTAACATAAAATTGTACAAGATGGATGCAAAAGTTGTAAACAGAAACAAAAGAAAATTTAAAAAAATTTTAAATGTATTAAAAATAGTTATTTTGTTGATTCATAGGTTTCTCCTCAAAAGGAATCATGACATTCAATATGTATAAGAAATTTTTTTCATAACAATGCTGAATTTTTTATGAAGCATTTTTTAATAAAACAACACAAAAGTGAGTCACAAATTAATTTATCGTACGAACGTTAGAATCGCTGATATATGTTCGTTTTACAAATATAACAAATGAATAGGGGATAGAATTGCAAAGGTCGTCGCATGAAAGAATTATTATTAGATATATTATTATGAACAGGAAATCGAATATTTCTAGAGTAAATTTAGAGTAGATTTAAAGTATCAAGAAAAATTATGAATAATACGCAGCATCAAGTATGCGATCCCCGGGAAAATCGCTACCATTGAATCGGAGTGGGACGAATCCGGTGGGTGGGGGGAAAAAATAGTCGCTTTTTAACACTTTTTTAACGTAACAACTCCACCTCCTCCTGCCTCTATGGCAATGGAAGGGTGGCGCCGGAATACTCCAATCCCATTCGCTGTGATCGCGCACGCGGTCCTTGTCTCACATGGTACTTCCCCTCACGCTCAATTATTTCCGAAGAATTCCCACGCTGACAATGATAAGTTCTTAGAATCGCAGCAGCGGGGGTTGGGCCCATTCTAAGCCCCGCCTCCAACTCTTGTTCTACGATAGCTTTGCCTGGGCAAATTTTTAACTTGGCAAACAACAATGGCTGAATGATTTTGCAAAAATCTTGCATTCGAGGAAAACTGTGGTAAGTTAATGTTTCAGCTCGATTGCTGCAATATCCTAAGATCAATCCTTCGAGAATTTAATATAGTTAAAATTTAAGCTTTAAATTTTTTTTTATTTCAGGCTGTATTATTTTAAAATAAGGTTCAGTTACTGGTTTGGGTACAAATATATTTATCAAGACTGGAGATAGTATTGATGAAATAAGCCGAGACGTCTTAGATCTCCATTTTAGGGTTGATATAAAAAATGAATTATATTACTTAGTTTTTTGTTCCACAAGATTAAATTATGGCAACCAGGATTTAACTAATTATAGCCATCGTCTGGACAAGATGAAACTATCAAATATCTTCATTTTCAAATGAAAGGTTATACTTTGTGGTGCTTGTCGATGACTATAATTAGTCGAAACCTGGTCTCCATAATATAAATTTGTTCAACTATATCGGAGTATTGTAATTCATTCATCATATCCACACTAAAAAGAGAGTGTAAATAAATTCAGCCTTTATTTTGAGGTAGGTCTCCATTATAATGAATAAACTAGAGAGCATTTATTACCATCAATACTTCATTGAGCTACCATAATTTCGACCAATGAGGTCATCTTCAGCGTCCCAAATGGCATGCCTCCTCCTCTATAACGGGCATCAATGCTCCTAGACCATGAAATATCTACATTTTCGAAAGAGAGGGTATTCTTTCCTTCCATTTGAACCACTTAAAATTTTAAAATCCCTTTCCTGCCCCACTCCTTTTCCATCAATCACAACCTTATCCCCTTCTCTTCCCCGATACTCTCCGCTGTGGTGAAAATTCTAAATCCATCCTCTTTCCCCCCACCCAGACTTCCCATAGACCCTCACCCCTCACTCTTAAACCCCTGCCTTCTCTCTCCCCTCCCTTTCTAATTATTCTCACTTGCAGATAAATCCTGGAGTATGAAGATTACCTAAATAATTGACACAGTGTTAGCTCAATAGAATATCGGTGGTAAAAGTATAATTCCTCTCAAATATTTTTCATTAAAAATAGATAGAAATTAAGCATCGCTACACCTCGATCAAAATAGGGGCACGAAGGTCTCTATATTAAATTGAATAATAAAGTGTGAGAAACTCGACAATCATAATCGAATTTTTCATATTGGTATGACTACTGTAAGAAGTGTGCGAATTTCTATTCTAATCAAGTTGTTTCTTGTTCGATAAAAATTAGAAACAAATTGGCATCTGCAAAGCCCGTGTTGACTCAAATAGAATCAAAAATTGATCAGGAACTTAATTGAAAGAAAATTATGTTTTAATTAAACATTTTTTGTATCTCCTACCAATTTTCTGCTAGAAAATTGTGCGGCTCACAATTATCTATTATGTATATTCCTTACCCTGAGTTAATTTGAGACTATAGTTACGAACTTTTATCTCATGAAATAAAACTTCATTTACAAATTTGCGAAGCTATGCTATCGGAGGACGACGATATGCAGAAGGCGAAGAAAATGCGAGATCCAATTTGGGGAGTTCCTGAGAAACAAAATAAATAAATGTCGACTATATTAAGGGCGAAAATAAGAATGTAAATTCTCCTCTTCCGTTTATACCCATGTTAATATAAAAGAAATCATATCAAATAGTACTGGAAAGGAGATTTAAATTAATAGAGAATACGATAAATTCATTTGAGAATTGAGAAAAAAGTGAAGATTGGAAAAAATATAGCAGAAAACCATCCAAGAAGGGGTGTGTGGAAAATCTGCACAAATCAACTGAGGGCTTCAATTAAAAGATAGCAAAAAACACGCAACAAAAAAAAACGTCAGAAAAATGACACTCGATATGGAGATCGTTCGCGAAGAGCGAGACAGCTCCCAGCCGATTCCCGAAGATCCGGAGTCTCCTTCACGACTCTCTTCACCCCCGAGCCCTCGTTCTGTCCTCACGGCCACACCGCGACTGCCTCCTCCCTCACCCCTACAACCTCTCCTTCTGCATTTCAGGGCGAAGGTAAACGGGGACGAAAAAAAAAAGCTCCGGACGCAAAATGCAGAGCCCGCGGCATTTCACACTACACCACCGGTCAAATGTATGAAAAATAACTTAAACCATACTTATACATATACATAGTCAACTTCCGTGTAAGGTCAAGCGAATTTAGTGTAAAATTAGAAATAACAATGTATAAATAGCTCTCTCGAATGATTTAAACTGGGAGACGCATGTCCGAAAAATCCGTTTTAAATCAATGAAAAAACAAGTTTTATAGAGCGCATTGTCAGTCAATGCAATAGAGAAGTTTAAGAGGAATTCTATCTAACATTGCTCAGACCGCATCTGAAATACACGGCATGAATATGCGATTCGAGAGTTAAAAATGTACCCGCGGTAGCGAGAAAACTCTGCCAAGGCGACACGTTTTGTAAAGAAATGCTACGGTGAAAAATTAAGCTTTCTCATCTACTCACAGGCGTAGGTTGGAAATACTTAAGAGAAAGGAGGTTTTCAGCTATACTGCAATACTCAACAAATAGGATAAAAGTACATTTCCGGAAGAAGTAATCGGTATCATGTGACCCCCTTTCACTTCGGCCGATTCGGCACATAAATGCGACTCTCTTTAAATAAAATAGGAGTGTTCGAGTTAACCAAAATTTTCAAAAAAGGATAAGGAGTAATGAAACAATTGTTGTGTGTACTTTGAATAATAAGAAGCAGTTAGATTTTAATGAATGACATCTTCCAAAATTTGCAGTTTAAATTATTCATGCAGTGCATAGAATTCACTTGTGTGATGATAATATATCATAGTATGATACAATCGAAACATAAAATAGGCAGACATCACATATGGACAGGTGCGATGTATTATTATTACTGATGTATTAATTATTAATTATAATTGATTTTCAATTAAAATTTTATTGTGCTCTGGTCACATAAACTTCCACATTTATCATTAAAATTAATGGCTAAGAAAAGATGCGTTATACCCTTGAAGTTTGCTGAATATTTATAAGAGTCCTTTGGAATTTTTAGGTTACTTGAAATCAAGGTGGTGTTTCTAATACATATTAATTTTCTTCCCCTACGACCCACATGTATTTTTATCAACTCGCTTTTATGTTAAATCTTACTTTGTTCCTTCAATAAAATTCAGAAGAGAACTAAGAAAAGGAAAATTATTATTTTTCATTATATCCTATAATTTACGTTAACATTTAATCTTATTGGCATAGTACGAATATATCTGTCCGAGAGAAAAAATAAGCATTCCTTTACGGCTTCTGCGATATTTGTTTAGATAATCTTTGGAAAATTGTAACACTCCTGATATTTTGAAAGAAAGTTAAATTTGGGGGAATTTGATTAGAGTTGCAATATAATTTTGAGATTAATTCTTTATTTATTTATTCGTTGTGACTGCAAAGTCTTAGAAGATTGTTCACAGCAACTATACACAATAACTGCATCCATGACGACTTGTTAAAAGCAATCGTGATTCCAATACATAAGGGTGGATCAAAAACATCAGTTGATATCTATAGGCCGATTAGTCTTACTTCCCAAGTCTGCAAAATAATGGAAAGAGTTATAGCTGATTATCTTCTTGTAGGTTGGAAAGAAAACGACTGGCTTAGTAAGAGGCAGCACGAATTTAGTCCGGGATACTAATGCGAGACGCAGCTCCTAGGACTAGTTCAAGACATTGCCGAAACTACGGATGTAAGGGATGAAGTTGACGCGGTAGTCATTGATTTTGCTAAGGACTTCGATAAAATACCACACGACCGACTTAAGGCCTGAACCCACCGGTGCGGCGCGGCGGCCGCAACGCGTTTTTATGACACTTGGGAGGGGGGCCAAAGGTCCCTTAGGTGACGTAGAAATGCACCCTAATGTATCCGTTGTATACAGTATCATACCAAGTACTGCCTCAGTTCAAATTTCAAACTTCGCGCCAATGACCGCCTGGCGACGAACTAAGAACCCGATCGTGAGAGAAGACAGCAAAATAATATTAGATAAGTGCCATCCTTACTTGTTCCAAAGTTTAGATTCAATATCTTATCGGGAAGGTCCCACGCCTCTGTCACCATTCCGGGTTTTCTCTTTCCAGCTTATCGGGAAGGCATTTAAAAAAATCTTAAAATATTTCCGAAATGCATTTCTTATGGAAGAATTTTGCTTCCACCTGGCGTCGAACTAACTGTCATTTGGCTACATTTCATCCATTCGTAATATAGAAGGCTACCTCAACTTCAACCTCCGAGATTTTGGTTACTCTATCTTAACGATAAGTGCCTCAAAATAATATTCAAAAATCCGCGCAATGCATTCTTATGGGAAAATTGCGATTTTTGGGAATTTCTGGCATCGAACCCATGATAGCGAGCGTCAAAGTCTGCATTATTCTGGCATCTAGTGTGTTGGGCCAGTACGTCGAAAAAATCTGACATTCACATTAAACATGGAAAATATTAATAATCCCCATTTAAATGACATATGGCACTATATCCTAAAATCAAGAAAAGGCAAGGAAAAATTTCAACGACAAAAATCCATACTTTCGAAATTCAAATTCACTCCCTACAAAATAAAGAGAAAAAAATATATAAAACTAAACATAAAAAATAAAGAATAAAAATTAATAGAAAAAAATTAAAATGATAAAAAATATAATAAAAATATAAAATATATATAAAAAATGATAATAAATAAATAATAAAAATATATAAGAATAATATAAAGATATATATAAAATAATATTAAATAATAAACAAATATATTAGCTATCCTTCAACCTTCCTTACATATCTTTCACTCCCGATCCTCATACTTTCATCAAATCATCACCCATCACCTAAAACATCAAGATTTATTACTATATAAATTTCCCTAAAAAAACCTTAACCTCTCCTTCCCTTCCCTTCCGAATAATTCCTAAAAAGTTTACCCAATATAATCAGTTTGACTGCGCTTAAAATGCATCAACAAGCATATAGTGCTTCAATCATTGTCCTTCCGAACGGTATGTATGTTTATAGGTGTGCGTGTGTGTGTGGTTCTTTTGTTATCCTTCGTTGGATGCCAGGGCGTCATTCTATAAAGCTGAGAGGTTTCGAAGCGTCGGCGATTCGAAGCGCGAAGCGGATTACGCTCTTTGATATAAAAGCCAAAAACTCAAGTTTCATTCAAGATATCGCATCGAAAAAAACTGCAAATGAAAATTACAACATATATCTCGATTTCTCTCGAGACAAGTTCTTCCTCACGTGAAAAACCAAAAAGGTTTAGGCGACGTATAAATTGGACTGCACGACGAATTTTTTCTTGAGTTACGTTCCAACTAAATAATTTTTTTCTAAGATTTGATTGCTCTAAAATTATTCTCAAGTAAGTTTTATGCATTCAGGTGATACAATGAGCATTGGAAGAAAAAATCAGCATTTTATGTTAGATTGTAAGAGAGTAATGGCAGTTTCAAAAATGTTCACGGGTGAAAACTCGGCAATTCATTCAATCTTCGCTTTTAACTTTGTTGTTACTGCTATAAATGCATAAAAAATTCACTGTTGTGTTGATAGAGTTATTTTCATTCAGATTCCACGAGAAATTATGTTTAAATTGTTCAATGTACACTACGAATCTTCGTTATACCTGTCCGAATCCGTAGCTCCGCGTAAAGGCGACCCGGCGCGCGAGGCTTTGCCTTTCTCCCATAAGACAAAACTGACTGGAAGCTTGAAACGGACAATAGAAAAATATCAAATCCCCTTAAGTATTTAGGGCGTTAAAAATTTTCCGGAAGAAGTTTATTGTCGTTCGCGATAAGCTATTGTTACATTTATTGCGAGAGCGTGTTCTTGATTGCTTTCAATTTTAAAACTGCTAACGTATATTCGTCACTTCGTAAATTAAGTAAATCCCTCCTAATCTTCAACAAGCATTTCATTTAAAACAAAAATCTGACGCGTCTTATCGATAAAAATTAGACCGCCTAAAAAATTCCTTGTAGGCAATAATGTCATAGTGCAATTGATTAAAATAATGGACCGAGTAAAAGATTAGATTAGATTAAACATAAACATACGGAAGAGAGAATTAAAATAGTAAGATCCTTTTTTGGTCGAAGTCATGGTGGAAGGACTACAGTCTATCCAACGTCATGAGACACCACGTAAATCGTATGGGCCCGTGTAATCCTAACGGGAGAACGGCGCGCGCTGTTGCTACATTTGCGCAGAAAAAGGAAGTCGAGAAGAACTTATTTGGAAGGCATTAATAATAATATAAGTAATAATCTAGCGAAAATTTATTCGCAACATCTTAACACTATTATTATTTCCTGCTATTGGCATGCGGGATTTCTGTCGGCTCCTACTTCCAAGGGATTAGGCTAATAAATCAGATGGTCTGTATTTCTTTTCCACTGGTAGCTCTTGCTAAACATGAGAAGGCACCATACTTCGTCTCCTTAATCCCCCAGAATAAAGGAAGATTCTCTTCAACAAATACTTAATATGAAAATCTTGAAAATAATCGCAATATCGGTGTGTCGTTCCCCCTGCTTCTTCCAGAAAACAACACTCGAAAACTACATTTCCCAACTCCCCTGAAGTTTTATTGCCCTCCTTGAAGCCTTATGGGAAATACCTTTCCATATGCACATGGAAGCTTTAACTCGTCTCTTACGCAGTTAGTCGTCAGTGTTTTTCGGTACAGTATTGTTCGTGATTGATTTTGTAATGAGATTTGGTGTTATCTTCGCTTTTCGTGGAGTGTGACGTGGGTGCATGTACGTTGTATGCATATAATAATATATATTCATTGCCGTGAAGGAAATATTGCATTCATCGTTTTCTACCACTATATATATGAATAGAGGGAAAAAAAATTCCTTAGAAGTGGTGAAAGGAAAACAGTGACACCGTTTTTTGAATATTTTAATATTTTTTCTAAAGAAAGTGATAGGTTAAAAGTATAGGTAGATATAAGGAACGTGTGAAGCAACTGATGTCAGTAGAAGTACTTTCATTAGGATTACGAAAGACATCTTCAAATGACCACTTCTCACTTCTCCCAAGTATTGAAAAACGTGGAAAATCTACGATTCGAGTAGAGAAGTTTAAGTTGAAATTAAGAGAAGGAGTAAGTACGACATTTTCGTGATGAGTCCCATACGTTGTCCGGTCCTTTCTTTATTTTTTAAAACTATCCCTCAGACAGCTAATCTAGTTTTACAAGCAGTGAAAAATGAAGCCAAATATAAGCGTTCGACCTTATGGAACTTAAAAATTGGGAAATTTCACGAGCAGAGTCACGATATAATCTATTCAGACGAAACATGGGTAAATGTTGGTCGTACCACATCAAAATCTTGGAAAGATATTAACATTAATTTATTAAGAATGCTCAGTAACTTATGTTAGCGCTGAAATTCATGCATGATAGGGTGAGAATTCAGAATTCCCTAATCTCGGACAATTTGATGACCTGCAATCATAAAAACCGTCGAAGTTGATCGAATCGATGAGAGCAGCACAATCATTGCGAAAAATAGAAGTATCGGCAGCATAAAAGCCGTGCGGGCCGAGTTTCGCGTCGCCATCAAAATATATGTGCGTTTTTTGAGGTTATCAATAGATTTAAAGGATTTTCATTTGCACAAAAAATGATTTCAGCATTTCCTCAGTAAATTGCCCGCTAGAATTATTTCTCACGAAAAGAGGATAAAAAGTAGCAGGCGACTACATCTCTCCCTGCATTTTCCCTAAAACTCGCGTATTCTTATAGATTTTCCCAAGAAACTCTTATCAAAAAATTTTAACAGTAGATTGATTAACATACGAGAAAAGTAAATTCTACACGGAACATGTTGTACCGGAAAGGACCTTGTTTCTTAAGGCTGCCATAGCGCTCCGAGATTTCCAAATGTAACGGACACGTCATTTTAGTTTCCCGCGGATAAAATTTCCAGTGGCGGCGCGCCGTAGTTTTTTCTTCGACGGCGGCGGCGTGCCTTGTATTGTCGGCGGCGCGGCGTAATCGGCGCGGCGCCCACCTCTAGTTCTTACATTCCACGTACCAATTTTTATTTCGTTATTTTTTTTCCTTTCTGTCGACCAGCCATGTGCTTCTTCGAATACTACCCTCCCGTAGTACTACACCTGACACCCAAATGCTACCGATGCGGCGATAATCATCCATTTCAAACCTGTCCCAATCACGACCTCATTACCCCCAGATGTGCCAACTGCCAAGGTAATCACACCGCAACATACCGCTGCTGCCCTAAATTTAGAGAACTTCGAACGAGCATTCTTCATAAAGTATTCTCTTCCTGGGAAAATGCCAACCTCAACCCCACTTCTCCTCCCGACCTAACCCAACAATCCTTCCGAAACTTACCAAATCCCCCCTCTACTTTCCCTTCCCGGGAAGCGGCTTTATCAATTTTGTCATGTCAACATGGAACAAAGTCCAAAACGCTTCATCCCTTCAGTCTAAAATCCTTATCTTTCATTTTTAATGGACTCTTTACAAATCAATCTCCTCTCGTGGAACTGCCGCAACCTGAATTCCCATCAAGAAGAGCAGCTCAATTTCTGCGATGACGCCAAAATTCATGTTTCTTGTTTACAGGAAACCCGCTTACATTCATACTCAAAATTTTATTATTCAGCATATAACATCATCCGGCTGGACCTGGAGTTTAAAGCACCTGGCTGTGCCATTTTTAATCATAAAAATCTTCACTTCTCTCACCTCCTAATTCCTATATTAAAATCCCTAACTCTTCTAGGAATTCGTATAATCATCGATATCTCTCAACATATTCTGTGTCTACGGTATCGCCAATAAAATCACCCTGACGGATCTCCAAATTCTCATAACTTTTGACGTTCCCTCCATATTCATTGGAGCCTGGAATTCCAAAGACCCCCTCTGGGACTCATCTAAATCCAATCAAAACGTCCGCAGCTTAAAAAAACTCATCCAAAATTCTTAGCTTGTAATTCACTCTTCATTTTCGAACACCTTTTCCAATAAAAATATCAGGACTTACTCGACTTTGCGATTACATCAAACTTCGACAACTTATCTCCTCCAATTGTCTACCAAAGTCTCCACTCCGATCACTTTCTAATTCTTTGCTCCATCCACGGACGACCACCGACTTCTTCCCCCCCTTACTGAACGTATCAATGGAAAAAAATTTTCTTTCTTTGTTGCCAACGAAATCCTTCACTACCCCCTTATAGAAAACACTACCACTTACGACGCTATCGACACCCAAATCATTTTATTAAACGATCTCATCCTTTCCGCCAAATCCTCAGCCACCACCTCTCACCCCCTCCCCCTCCAACTCACATTAACCTCCCCAACTCAATCCACTAGCTCATTTCCAATAGAAAAAGACTGTGGATACAATTCAAGCTCTTTCGTCACCCTATTGACCTACGAATTTATAAAAGACTCAACTCAGAATTTAAATCTAAAATCAAAAAGCACACCTCTATGAAATGGAACACCTTCGTCTCCACGTTAGACTTCGACGATAACTCCCTTTGGAAAGTGAGCAAAGCGCTTACCAAACAAAAACAGTTCACGCAGCCACTGCTCATTAACGAACGGCTCAACTGCAACTCCAAGGACAAAGCCAACTTTGCGGCTGACATTCGCCAAGACTCAATGAACGACACTTTCCCCCTTTCAACCATCGGACCTAGACATTCTTTCATTTAATGAGAATCTCTTAACCTCTGACGACAACGACAACGTTTTGGAGCTAATCCACTCGAAATTATCGACATCCTATCATCATTAAATATCCACAAAGCCCCTGGTCCAGACCCTTTTAGTAACAAAATTTTGAAACTACTGGTCAATTGTAAAAATGTTATTGAACTCATAGTTAATTTATTTAATGCCTGCCTGTACAATAATTACTTCCCAGATCCTTGGAAATTGGGAACGGTTATTATCTTTCCAAATCCTGAAAAAAAAACCGCTTATAATGAACAATTACAGGCCCATTACACTTCTTTCTTCTTTGTCAAAACTATTTGAAAAGATTATCTTAAAATTTATCGATAACCATGCAAGCAGCAATAACATCATCGCATCTGAGCAGATGGGATTTCGCGAGCACCATTCAACGATTCGCTCTATCCTTCGCCTCGTCGAAAACATCATCCATGGATTCCACAAATGTAATGCCACTTCACAAGAACTCTTTTTTGACATTGAAAAGGTGTTCGACCGCATTTATCATCCTGGCATTATTTATAAAATGGCACAAAAATCCTTCCCCTTTCCCATCTCAATACTAATTAATTCCTTCCTCAACAATCGCCGCTTTCAGGTTAAATTCATAACGAGTATTCACCAATTAAAATTATAAATGCAGGAGTGCCTCAGGGCAGCACCTTAAGCCCAATGTTATTTAAACTTTTCATTAACGATATGCCTTCCGACCCCCACGTTACAAAACATATCTATGCCGATGATTAACTATCTCAAATAAATCCATTTCCCCAAACCTGGCCACAAAAAGAGTTAACGTTTTTATTGAAAAATTAGAGAACTGGCTAAAGAAATGGCATCTTAAAAAATCAACCCGATTCAATTCCAGCATAGGACGTTTAAAATAAACCAAAAGAGAACCTCTGATGCTCGCATTAACTTTGACAATGAGATCCTTCCTCTAGTCAATGAAACAAAATTTCTCGGCGTAATAATTTCGGATAACTTTTCTTGGAATAATCATATTAATAACTCTATTTGGAAAGCTCAAACGACTAATTTCCTTTGAAATCCACTTCTAAATAAATCCTCTCCGCTTCCTTCCCACTACAAAATTCGCCTCATCAACTCCCTTACCCTTCTCCACCTCACGTACGGTGCAGTAGTAAGCTTTAATACCACTAAATTCAACGTAACTAAGGTGGAAAAATTTTACAATAAATATATAAGACAAGTCACATCTACCAACAAATTGGTTCCCCTCTCCGAAATTAAAAATTTCCACCAAATTACCACTGTTTCGAACCACATAGCAAAAAGTTTATGTTAATTTAAATTAAATCTGGAAAATATTAATAATCCCCTTTTTAAATGACTAATTGGCACTATACCCCAAAATCAAGAAAAGGAAAGAAAAAATTTCACAACCAAAATCCATACATTCGAAATTACAATTCACTCCCTACAAAAGAAAGAGGAAAAAAATTAAAAATATATATAAAATATAAAAAATTAAAAATTAAAAATAAAAAAAATTAAAAAATTAACAAAATAAAATAAAAAACGAGTTTAAAAAATAATAACAACAATTAAACAAATAAGGTAGCCATTCTTCAATCTTCCTTACAGACCTTTCACTCTCGAGCCTCATACCTTCATCAAATCATCACCCATCACCTAAATCAAGATTCCTTAGTATATGAATTTCCTAAAGAAAAAAGCCTTAACCTCTCCTTCCCTTCACTTCCGAATAATTCCCAAAAAGTTTACCCCATATAATGTCTGACTACACTTAAAATGCATCAACAAGCATATAGTGTTTCAATCATTGTCCTTCCGAACTCTTTACAACTGGGTAAATAAATAATTTAAATCTTTTACTCGGTCCATTATTTTAATCAATTGCACTATGACATTATTGTCTGTAAAGAATCTTTTAGGCGGTCTAATTTTTATCGATAAGACGAGAGAGATTTTTGTTCTAATTGAAATACTTGTTGAAGATTAGGAGGGATTTACTTGTTTTACTGTGACAAATTTCTGCGAGCAGCTTTAAAATTAAAAGTAATCAAGAACACGCTCTCGCAATAAAAGTGACAATAGCTTATCGCGAACGACAATAAACGTCTACCGGAAAATTTAACGCCCTAAATACTTAAGGGATTGAATACTTTTCTAAAATCCCACACTCCTCCTTTCCTTCTTGTAGTTCAGCGTTTTCCCTCTGTCGAGCAGTCGAGGAGAATATGGAATGGGAAGTTTAGGACGGGAGAGGACCAACCCCTCCCCCGCATCTAGGGGATGGAAAGAGTTAAGATAGGATAAAGCGATAAGTGCTATTCTGCCCTGTTCCTAAGTTTCAATTCAGTATCTTATCGGAAAGGTGTACAAATAAGAATCCCCCATCGAAATGACGCTCTGGCATCGAACCAAGGATAATTAACAAAACGGCATATTTACATATAGAGTGGTACCTCGAGATACGAGTCCCCTAACATACGAGTTTTTTGAGATACGAGCCGTCGAGCTAGCGAAGTTTTGCTTAGAAATACGAGCAAAATTTGATATACGAGGAACGGCCGGCTACACACGACTCAACAGTTTACTGTGCCTCGTGCGTCTCCCATTATCCCTCGCATCCCCCCAGTATACTTGTTTACCTCGCCGTCGAAGCATCTTCGATAAGTTTTTCTAGGGCTTTGTGCTTTTTGTGCAATTAAATACTTTCTCACATTCCTTTTTATATAGTAACCTTGGATCCGAAGAAAGTGAGTGGAAAGGTCAATGCTCAAAAGAAGATGACGTCTATTGAATTAAAGCGTGAAATCATAGAAAAAATGAGCGAGATGTGCAAGTAGCTTACTTGTCGAGGTAGTACGGGCGTAGTACTTCAACGATATGTACTGTGCTTATACAGAAGGAGTCAATAAAGGGTAAAACGCGAGCTAAGGGCGCTACAATAATTTCTAAGCTCCGGAGCTCTCTCCATGAAAAGATGGAGAAAATACTGATGGTTTTAGTAACGGAGAAGCAGCTTAAAGGCGATATTTAAACACAGGGCATCAAATGCGAGAAAGCACGAGCAATTTACGGTGACTTGCTGAATCAGACCCCGCGCACTTCCTCGGACGAGGCATCGTAAGACTCGTTTAAAGCCAGTCGAGGCTGATTTGACAACTTTAGGAAAAGGACCGGCATTTACTCCGTTGTCAGGCATGGTGAGGCTGCAAGTTCGGATCTGAAGGCAGCTGAGGATTATCTCAAAACTTTTTCCGAACCGATAGAAGCCAAAGGACACATCCACCAACAAGTCTTCAACTGTAATGAGACGGAGCTTCTCTGGAAGAAGATGCCGAATAGGACTTACGTAACAACAAAGGAGAAGATTAACCGCCTAACTCATTTCCGCAACATTCTGAAAGGGAAGAAGGAACCAACCTCCTTAGACATGTTTTTTTTATTATGGCGGAAAAAGACAAAGACCAGAGAAGATACGAGCAATTTGACATACAATCAATATTACGGAACGAATTAAACTCGTATCTCGAGGTATCATTGTATTAATTTTTACGCAGATATTTATCTTTATAAATGGGTATAAAAGGATATCCGGAGAAGCGTCTATTTGCATAGGAGATATTCTTCCTTTAATTTCATTGCTAATGGAACTATGTAGAATCACAAAGAATGATTTTCTTAAGGAAATCTCCGGTAAGAATATTCTTAAATGAAAATCTTGCATCAATTGCGATTAGCGCACTTATTGAATCACAACAAAGAGTTCTTGTCATTTGAATCTAACTCCAAGCAATTTTATTAGATTTTCATATCATATCCATAGCTACTGGATTAATGATAACGATTATATCTTGTTACATGTTATTTGGATTGAAAGGAAATATTTCATAGATTATTCTTAGGAAATGGAAAATAGGACAGAAAATGAGCGATAAGGAAGAACTCCGCGGCGTCCTATGCCCTCGGTAACGCTGTGAGAGGAGGCATTCATGAATAATTTATAGTTATGAGTGAAGGAATGAGTAATCGATATTTATTACTATTTTGTTTATAGTATACGAACATAAAATATATTTAATACTTATATACTTTGAGAATTAATTAAAATGATTCAAGTTTTTACTCATTGATTGAAACTGTTAAGCAAAGCATATTTTGATTTGCTCTAAAGTAACTATTTTTTTAAAGCCTGAAATAAGATATCTGCGAGGAACTATTCCCTTTTCGCATCTTCATAATAATATGAATTTTATAATCAGGCAAAGAAATTGTACAGTGTCAAAGATGCTCAGTTATAAAAATATAAAAAACTAAAATAAAACAAAATGTTATTAAAATATTTTCTTTTTTTTGAGAGGTATACCGTTCAACTATAGAAATAGAAATAACTGATGCAACAAAGACAATATTACTGTGTAGATGGATAAAATAGAAAATTGGATCAGCGATCATCATATCATATATTTGCTTTAGAATTTGACAAGTTTCCACATAATATAAGCTTCATAATGTTTATCTACCATTATTCTAGTGTGTGAGTTGAAGGCGAGATATTGTTGTGATAATGTTATTTCTTATCCTTATTATAACCTTCGTTTTCATTTGCTGTGTCAACAGACGGCTCGCCACTCATAACTATGGGAACCTTTGCTTAAGAATATTCTGTGCATGATTCTACATTACGCTTCTCTTTTATCATCTCAATCTCGTTTACATGCATGAAAAACACAAAAATATATCTAGAAGAGATCTAGACGTCATAATTCAAATTTCCATTCACCTAATCGTGTGACACGTTCAGTAATTATATATACTTTTATATTATCATTTCAGAGAGAAAAATGCCAATGTTAACTCCAAGCGCTCAAATGAACACGCTGGATCAATTGGGACCAGAGATTTTTTATTTCAGCAGGCGAACGTTGCCGTGGTGATTTCCATTTCCTGCGGGAAATTCCGAGAAAAACAAAATAAAGGGGAGTCGCACCCCTCAAAACACTGCGCGTGCTTGTTTATATTGATTTTTTATCTCATTGCTCAGCCCACCTGAATGGACTCCGATCACAGGTTACACCTAACTTCAATCCGCCGTATTAATCATCTGTAATCAGCGGATGATCTTGGATTCAGACCTGTTGCTCAGAGGCTGAGAATACGAGTGGATAATACGGATTCTTTCCCTCTGAAATCTTTCAGGCATGTTTTAGGCAATTTACTAATATACAAACACTGATTTACTAAAATATAACTTTCCTGAGCTCAGACTAAAATGCCATCTGACTCATCGAGTAAAAATATTTGGACACCAACAGTTATGTCATACATTCTAAGCAAGTATCTTTTTTGGCGAATATATACCGCGTTAACTCGTTAATCTAACCCTCGGCGACGTAAAGACGTAAAGATTTCCTATCGTTACCATGGATGCAGTTACCCTGGAAATATTCGAAATGCGTTATATTTTCATGTAACTTGCGCGTTTTATCCGACGAGATGAATTCCAAAATTGTGAAACAGAAGCATATCGAGGCAAACTGAAATTCTCAACAGCTCTTCAGCAACAACTTTACTCAGAATATACGGTTCGTTACGTTACTAATGTAAAGTAAGTAAACTATAAAGACATTTAGTAGGATTATTTTGATGATGTCAGGATGTTTGAATGATGAGCTCTTGATAGACGATAGATTTAACTTGAGCTATTCGAAATCCCATAGTCGCATGCTATATTTTAAATGAGGAAACGAAGGAGAAAGTGTCTACCGTTGTGGGGCCTTAATCTGACAACTCACTTGCCGGGCGGAGTTGTTGCTCTTAATTAATTAAGCAAATTATGCACCCATCAAAGCTTCAAAAATCAAAGGAGACATTAATTTGTCGTGATATTCGTAGCTTAGGAGACTGAAGTTCGGGAGTGGATGATCCTGATTTCAGTACGGCTACTACGGTATACCTTTTCTCCTTCATTACATTAGCGCTCTTTTTCATTTATCAACCTTAATGTGCTTAAATGATGACTGCGAGTATTCCTAGTGTCTGTGCATCGATATGTGCTTTAATATTTTTTTATTCCGTATTGCTAAAGATGTTACCTATCATAATGTAACTTTTTCTGTCTAGATAATTCTTCTTTTTTATCAAAGTATTTTTTATTTTCATTACTATGTAATATTTACCTGTATTAATTTTGTTTTCAGATGTCATAACCCTCCTTTTCCCTAAAATTTAGTATAACTATCTGAACTTAACTAAGATTCAATAAAATCGTATTATTATAGCATACGACTACTGCCTCAGAGAGAAATTTTACGGATGGTTTCCTACTTTCTCCACGAAATGTCTACATAAAAATAATGCCCTCGAAGCCGTCTTCCGGCGATTGGCAAGGGGTGCTTTCTCTTGTGCTTTGGAGACTTTCCTCTAAAAACTTAATATGTTTACATTTAGCTTCGTTGATCACCAACCCATTTTCAGCTAACTATTTTAGATCACTTTGCAATAGTTCTCGATCTAGCCCCTCACTTATACGCCTACATAATATGCAGTCGTCCGCAAAAAGCCTTACCTCGGATTAAATATACTTTGGGAGATCGTTAACATAAATTAGGAAGAGCAATTATTCTAGAACACCACCTTGCGAAATACCGGAGGTTACATGAGTCTCTTTGGAGTAGACATCACCTACTCTAACTCTCTGTTTTCTAGTTTTTAGAAAATTTTCGTGGTGGAGTTTCTGACGTTTACTGAGAAAAAGGTGGAGTTTCTGACGTTTACTGAGAAGAAAGAAAAATAATTTTGCTTTTTCGGTTTTTGGACCGGTTCTGATTCTATTTCCTCCCTCAGCTTATCTTATATCTAATGTAAGAAATGTTACCATATGAGCATGAGTTCGACGCAAGTTGGGTGCGAAATTCTTTCGTAAGAAATGCATTGCTGCAATTTTTCAGTTTTTTTTCTTCCTTCTCGATAAGATGGGAAGATATAACCCGGAATGATAACAGAAGCGTTTCAAAACATTCTTTCACGTTGTTCATCGTTTCACTAATGGTCCTTGGTTCGATGCAAGAGCGTCATTTCTATTCTACCATGCATTTCAAACGGGGATAACGGAATACTATTTAGGACCTTCCCGATTAGATAATAAATGGAAACTTTGGAACAGGTCAGTAAGGCACTTATCTAACATTGATATGCGATAGTTTCTCACTAATGGGTCCTGAGTTCGATGCAAGGCGGTCTTTTGCGCGTTTTTTTTAAAACTGTTTTGAGGACTTTCTCCATTTAGACCATTCAAAATCACCGAATTTGCGATTGAAGTGGACTTGAAGTCGTATGAAATGAGTGTTGTTTAGACGTCAGTTTGATGGAAAATTCTCTCTTTTAAAATATATTATTGTGTTTATTAAGAACTGTTTGGAATGCTTTTACGATTACGTGGAAAGATGAAATCCAGAAAGAGAATAGGGGTCATATATACCTATGAATAATCGGATATTTACTATATATATATACATATAAACTCCACTATTGACTGATATAGACAAACCCACGCTAAGAATCAGTTGATAAGAATTTGTAAAAAATTAAATAAAATATAATCTAATATATTCACTTCTACAGATAAAAACCTTTCTTATCTTTTTTCCTTTCTCTCTTCCTTTTTTATATTCGGTCCTTTTTATGTGAGATATAAAAAGGGAAGAGAGAAAGGAAAAAGATACGAAAGATTTCATCTGTAGAAGTGAAACTCCACTTTTGAATGATAGATACAAACCCGTGCTAAGGGAAAGCATCAGTTGATAAGAATTTGTAAAAACTCAAATATAACATATTCAAATATATTCACTTCCACAGATAAAATCTTTCGTATATTTTTCCTTTCTCTCTTCCCTTTTTATACCTTATTTCTCCCTTTTATCCTCATTTAAAAATAGCATACGAGATTATTTGAAAGAGAGGCCTGCTCGAGCTCAACCTCACCTAAAAATGGTCGAATATTAAAACCATAGGTCGAAGTCAGAACACAGGTGGTGTCTAGTGACCTATGACCTTAGGAAAATGGCAGCCGTCAAAGCGTCGGACTTCCGACGCGGCATTACTAGAGTGCTTTCCCGAGAAAAACTTCGTCATACAAATTAGCAGGAGAACCTTAATGATAGCAATATCCATTCTTTCTATTAATCTGTAGGATTATCATGATTAACATCGGTAAAATAGAAAAATAAAATAACCGTAGCAGATTTATGGAACAGGGAATTCTCCGTCGCATAACCATTCTTCGAAATCCATATTTCTACTGCAAACCCAGAATGTAATCTGCACAAAAGCTCAAAATAAAGCTCATGCCTCAAAAATTTCAGAGGGAAAGAATCCGTATTATCCTCTCGTATTCTCAGCCTCTGAGCAACAGGTCTGAATCCAAGATCATCCGCTGATTACAGATGATTAATACGGCGGATTAAAGTAAGGTGTAACCTGTGATCGGAGTCCATTAAGGTGGGCTGAGCAATCAGATAAAAAATCAATGTAAACAAGCACGCGCAGTGATTTTAGGGGTGCATCTCCCCTATATTTTGGTTTTCTCGGAATTTCCCGCCGGAAATCGGAATCACCTCGGCAACGTTCGTCTGCTGAAATAAAAAAATCTCTGGTGCGAATTGATCCAGCGTGTTCATTTCGCTTGGAGTTAACATTGTCATTTTTCTGTCTGAAATGTTAATATAAAAGTATATAAAATTAGTAAACGTGTCACACGATTAGGTGAATTTAAATTTGAATTATGACGTCTACTTCTTGGCAGTAGTATAAGCTTTATTAATGTCTTGTGGATATAATTTTGAGATTTTCATGCATGTAAACGAGAATGAGATGATAGAAGAGAGAAGCGCAATTTCGAAACATGCACAGAATATTCTTAAGCAAAGGTTCCCATTCTTATGAGTGGTTACGAGCCGCTTGTTGACACAGCCAACGATATTAAATGTTATAATAAGGAAAAGAAATAGTATAGCACATTTCACACGTATTAAGGGTAAAAAATAACATATGTCTCACTGCGGCTTCATAACGCAAGGATGATAAAGCGAAAATTATGTGGGCCGTAGGCGGACTGATCATAGGGATAAATTGATATCTCTAATGAAGTCTAAAAAATGAAGCCATGGTACTTCAAAATGCGGCAGAGAGAACCGACGCTAATTCCAGCAGAGCTCATTTTCCAATACGAAAGTAGGTCATCGGGCCTCTATTCGTGCGGGGACTAGTCTCACCTCATTATCGGGTTTGGTAGTAGAGCGGGTGAGGAATGACTATCCGACGTTCGAAATATTTCCCGTAGCTCCGGATGCTTACGGCGTTCGTGATTTATCTCGCCTTCAACTCACACACTAGAATAATGGTAGATAACCATTATGAAGCTATTATTACGTGGAAACTGGTCCAATTCTAAAGCAAATATATGATATGATGATCGCTGATCCAATTCTCTATTTTATCCATTTACACAGGAATATTGTCTTTGTTGCATCAGTTATTTCAATTTCTATAGTTGAACGGTATACCTCAGAAAAAAGAAAATATTTCAATAACATACCGTTTTATTTTAGTTTTTTATATTTTTATAACTGAGCATCTTTGACACTGAAGAGTTTCTTTGCCTGATTATAAAATTCATATTATAATAAAGATGCGAAAAGGGAATAGTTCCTCGCAGATATCTTATTTCAGGCTTTAAAAAAATAGTTACTTTAGACCAAATCAAAATATGCTTTGCTGACCAGTTGCAATCAAAAACTGAAAACTTGTATCATTTCAAAGAATCTCCTGAATCTTGACGGCCTGGTTTTAATATATTTTCTCATGCATTCTTTCCCCGTAAAACAATATCTTCAAATAATAGGAAAAATATTCATACTGTGATAGATAATGGTTATGTTTGTAGGTTAACATACAAATAAGACCGCTCTAAATTATGCGAAAAAGTCCGAGATTTTCTTTCTTCATAACCCATGTTTCGTCTTCACAGAGAAAAGAATTTTTATGTATTTTAGTATTGGACATACATACAACGAAAAGAAGAAGATAATTTAAAATATTACTTTACTACAAAATATAATGGAATTTATCTTGCTAGCAGATTAATTACTTCATCCTTCTCAGCAACTAAATACTTACAAAAGTAGATCAACTTCAGGCCATTGAAACGGAGGTTACCCGTTGAGTTCGGTAGGTAGGTTTTTAGAGTTGAATATATTGCTCTTATTTAGCGATAGATATATGAAACGAATGAACAACACAGTATCACAATCAACATGGATAAATTCGGAGATAGATCACACATTTCCATTGATGTTACGGCAGTTTTAGGAAAGTATTTGTCTGTCCACCTAAATATCACTACAAAATTTTAACTCGACTTCAGCCCCATTATCACAGTCCTGGCCATGGAGATATTTCAACTGTTTTTTAATGATTTATAATCGTTTTTTATTAGATTCCATTTTTTTAAAGTTTGCTACGTTATTTTCCCTTGCTCGAAAATGTTCCAAAAATCTTTTTCCGCATTTGCACTGAGTCTAGCTGCTGTAACAATCACATGCGTAATAAGATTTATTGCTCCAAGCTAATATAAACCATCCTCTTGTGGAAACTTACATAACCACAATGCTGTAATAAAATATTTGCTTTAGAGCTTGCATAGAAACTATAAACTTTACATAAATCAACATGGAGCCTATAGGGATTGTTTCCCTCGACCTCGAGTATTTTATACCTCTTGTTCTACATTGGGAAATTCAAGGACCCTCTTCCAAGCTAGAATATTTTAAGATTAGGAATGGTATCGGCAGCTTGCGGTCATCAACTCCAAGAGGATATTCATACTCTTCGTCTCATGTTGGAAGGGCTACAGACTCTCTAGTCCTTCCACCATGCCTTCGTCCAAAGAAGCATCTTGCTATCTTAATTCTCTCTTCCGTATGTTTATGTTTCGTGGATTTTATGGAAGACAATTGTTGATTATCTAACGTTGATTGTAATTGATTCACAAAATGTTAAATTTTGTTTCCCAGCAGTATTTCTAGAAAGTAATCATTGAATATGCATTCTCAATGTATATACGTATTAACTATATATAATGTTCGTATACCATACACAAAATGATAATAAATATCGATTACTCATTCTTTCATTCATAACTATAAATTACTCATGAATGCCTCCTCTCACAGCGTTACCGAGGGCATAGGACGCCGCGGAGTTCTTCCTTATCGCTCATTTTCTGTCTAGCTCCATTCCAGATCATTTTCCATTATCATCCTTCCTATGCACAGATTGAATAATTTTCTTTGTGCGTCACTGCTCGTTTTTTTTAATTCCTAAGAATAACCTATGAAATATTTCCTTTCAAATCAAATAACATGTAACAAGATATAATCGTTATCATTAATCCAATAGCTATGGGTATGATATGAAAATCTAATAAAATTGATTGGAGTTACACTCAAATGACAAGAACTATTTGTTGTGATTCAATAAGTGCACGAATCGCTATTGATGCAAGATTTTCATTTAAGAATATTCTTACCGGAGAATTCCTTAAGAAAATCATTCTTTGTGATTCTACATAGTTCCATTAGCAATGAAATTCAAGGAGGAATATCTCCTATGCAAATAGACGCTTCTCCGGATATCCCTTTATGCCTATACATAAAGATAAATATATGCGTAAAAATAAATATATGTAAATATGCCGTTTTGTTAATTATCCCTGGTTCGATGCCAGAGCGTCATTTCGATTCTACCATGCATTTCGAAGGGGGATTCTTATTTGTACACCTTTCCGATGAGATACTGAATTGAAACTTAGGAACAGTTCAGAATGGCACTTATCGCTTTATCATATATTAACTCTTTCCATCCCCTAGATGCGTGGGAGGGGTTGGTCCTCTCCCGTCCTAAACTTCCCATTCCACATTCTCCTCGACTGCTCGACAGCGGGAATACGCTGAACTACAAGAAGGAAAGGAGGAGTGTGGGATTTTAGAAAAGTATTCAATCCCTTAAGTATTTAGGGCGTTAAATTTTCCGGTAGACGTTTATTGTCGCTCGCGATAAGCTATTGTCACTTTTATTGCGAGAGCGTGTTCTTGATTGCTTTCAATTTTAAAGCTGCTCACATAAATTTGTTACAGTAAAACAAGTAAATCCCTCCTAATCTTCAACAAGTATTTCATTTAGAACAAAATTATTTCGCTTCTTATCGATAAACATTATACCACATAGAAAATTCTTTACAGACAATAATACCATAGTGCCATTGATTAAAGTAATGGACCGAGACATAAATAGATATGAAATAGACTTCATTATAGTCAACCAAAGATTCAAGAATAGCGTTACGAATGCCAAAACCTTTCCAGGTGTTGACGTAGATTCAGAGCACAACCTGTTAATTGCAGACCTGAAGACAAAACAGAAACACCTGAAAAGGAAAAGAATTGAAGGAAAGTAATTAGATGTAAAGAAGCTGAGATCAGAAGGAACAGCATTCACTACAACTCTAAAGGAAAAATTTCGAACACAAGGAAAGAAAAAATGTGTTAAAGAAGAGTGGAATTTTATGAAGTCTTGTATAATAGAGGTTCTAGTACAGGAAGTTGGGAGCCTGGGAAACCAAAATAATAAAAAAGAATGGATCACTCAGGAAATGATAGACAAGATGGAAGAAAGAAGAAAAAGGCAGTGTGATAATACAGAACATGGGAGAAGAAAATACAGGAAGCTAAACAGCGAGCTGAGGAGGGAGACAGATGAAGCTAGAGATAATTGGCTGAAAAGACAGTGCCGCATGATAGAGGTATTGGAGAGGACTGCGAAAATAGAGGAAATGTATAAAACTGCAAGATATATGACTAAGAGAGACCATAGAGGGATAAGTTAAAATGGATTGATAGACAGAAATGGGAAAATAACTACAGATGAGGAAGAGATAAAAATTCTGTGGAACGAGTGCATAGAAGAACTGTAATGTACACATGAATTCATTGGAAGAGTTCATCTAGAGGCTCAGAGGACGTGTGAGGAGGATTCGAAGGAACCAAGGATTCTAAAAGAAGGAGTTGAGAGAGCGATAAGAGACCTGAGAGAAGAAAAGACAGTGGGCTCTGACGGAATTCCAGCCGAGGTGTTTCAGGTCCTAGGGCAAGGTGCAATTAGTAGAATCACTGATCCTGCTAAGAAGATATATGATATTTAAGTGGCCTGATGATTTACCAAAAACAACAACGATGCTATTGCATAAGGAAAGTAACGCTCAAGCTTGCAAAGAATTCTGTACAATCAGTTTCATAGCACGTGACAAAGATGTTGACCAGAATAAAAATGAAGAGGATTGAGATTATGATAGAGGAAAACCTGTGGGGAAAGTTCAATAAAACAATTGTATATAAGACTAAAAGTAGTGGTGAGGATTGGGGGAGATGAGACGAAGGAGACATCAATAGGCTAAGGCGTGAGACAAGGGTGTTACTTGTCACCAATATTTTATAATATATATGGTGACAAGCTGATAGATGTATCCTTGGAAGGGATTGAAGGAATAATGGCAGGAGAAGAAAGTGTTAAAACCATTAAATATGCAGACGATCAGGCTGTGATAGCAGAAAGTGAAGAAATGCTACAAGAAATGGTAGAGAGATTCAGTATAAAAGGAGAGGATAATAGAAAGATAACATCGGTCGAAGATGATGAAGGTATCAAAGATGGCTGGCCCAGTGGAAATTAGGTAGAATGGGAAGGAATTTGAGCAGGTCGAAACATTCAAATTTTTTGGAAGCACTATCACATCTAATGGTAGTTTTACGAAGGAAATAAGAAGTAGAATAGCTGAGGGAAAGGCAACGTTCCAAAAGATAAAAGAAATTTTGACGTCGAAGAACATCAAGACAGAATTAAGAAAAAGATTTGCGAAGTGCTTTACCTGGAATATTGCGCTATATGGATCCGAAACATAGATGTTGGGAACGAAAGCAGAAAAATACTTGGAGAGCATTGAAATGTGGCAATGGCGAAGAATAGAGAGAATAAGGTGGACAGACAAGATCGAAAACGATGAGGTGCTGAGTAGGCTCGAAGAAGAAAGAGTAATTTTGGAAAACATGAGGATAAGGAAAGGAAAATGGATAGGCCATATATTAAAAACATAATGCCTACAGGAGAAGATATTTGAAGAAAAGATCAATGAGAAACGAGGAAGAGGGAGAAGGAAATTTCGATTGCTAACCGATTTGAAGAGAGGAAAAGAATATCGAGCTCCAAAAAGGGATGCTCAGAATACAGGTGCCTGAAGAAAGCAGTTCCATTGAAACCTCTCCGAGGGCAGAAATACAATGATGATGATGAACTATGCTTCGCATGTGGCTCGTTCTTGGGCCGTGGCAGGGCTGACTGGTCGGGGTCTTCTACAAGATACAATGGGGGTCGGGACTGTCATTGCTGCTAACCGGATCGGGGGTTTCAAAAAGGCACATGCCCGGAGTGATGATATCTGCTCTCCTGGTTCTGCTTCAAGAGCTTTATTTTTTCTTTGAACACTAATTACATTGTATATTTAGAGGAACCCTATAGGCTTGCTCTCCTTGTCCTTTGTTCACCTTTATATAGGTCTTTTCGGGGTTCAGGGGGCGCCCAACTCTCATAGGGGGATAAAGCCCCGAATACAATATTTGCCCTGCCGCAGAGCGGCGCTGGGGATGTATCCGAGAGCCGGAGAACGTTAATGTTGTGATGGTGTATGTCAAACTATCCTCCCCGCAATACTTAATGATGAATTATCAATAAGCTTGCATTAAAACCTGGCCTATACCATGAAAGTATTATTTTGTTTCGATCCTTAAGTTCCACGTAGACCATAATAAAAACTAGTTGATGGTGTAAATTAGAGATGGGAATTTTCAACGAAAATATAGATTTCCCAAGTCGAATCGAATCATTTCCTTCCATTCGATTCAAGCACGAGATCGTATTTGAAAGATCGATCGGATCCGATGAGATCGATTGTGCTGTCTATTATTAGCTGTTTTGAATAGTTTACAACAGCTTCTATTCGCTGGAATGGTCACGTAACATTGGATTTTCTGAGTCTGTGTCTGTAAATATGTTGTACAAATTACTTAAATTGATTATTAAACCCTTATGTAGAATTTGACCAATTCCATTTAAGGTAAAAAAAAAACAAACGAGAATGAATCAGGAGAAAAATGATCCCGCTAATTTAGAATAAAACTCTCATAAAATGCTATAATTTCGAAACATCGTTCTCAAGTGAGTCCACTACAACGTCATTCTTCTTAGAACGAAAGCATTCTGCGTAGGATTAAGAAAATACATGTGAAAAGTGGCCCCTTACTGCGTGTACATCACTGGTATTCTTCTTTCCCAAACGCCGTATGATGGGCGCGTGCGTGGAGTCTGCCGATCGATGTTGAGGTAGATCAGGGGGTGCGTTGCCAGGCGATTCATATCCACCCTGATAATACGATTCTCAGAATTGTCTCGCATCAATAGGTGACTTCGCCCAGGAGCGATGCCGTACTGCGCTCTTGTTTTCCAGCGGGTAATGATGGGTATAGCGGTGAATTTCTATGTGTTTTTATTATCAACATTATTATCCCGCCTGATCTTGTATGATATTTTCATATGTGCATAAAAGAGAGAGAGGAGTAGAGAGAAGGAGGGGGAGTAGAGAAGGAGGGAGTGGATAGAAGGAGTTAGCAGAGAGAGAGGGTGTGGGAGGGACGGAGAGATAAAATAGACAAAAAAGAAAAAAGAGATGAACGTATGATTGGATTTCTGTGAAAAATCTTCGAGACTGAGGGTTGATAGAGAAAAAGCTCATTTTAAAGGAAAACGCGCATAAAAAAGGGAGTGAAAATAAGACCCTCGAAAACAGAGTGGAGGAAAAATTTTAATATAAAAAATTGAAATTACGATTTGTAGCTTAAATTAGAAGTTTATTTTTATTCCAACTAACTGACAGAAAAAGAAGAACACAATGTAGGCTGAACGTCGCCCGCCTGCAAAACGAGAATTGCCGCACCAGACGTATATGGTGATAAAATATGTATTAAAGCTTATATGAATATGAAATATATTAAAAGCGATCCCCGACTTCACCTCTGACATTGCCCAGTCGAGCACTACTATAAAAAAATATTATTTTTTTTCTTCTTTGGAGAAAATTCGTGAGCTGTGTTCCTAGTTACTGCCGAAATTTATAACAATATGTTATATATGCTAGCATAGGTTATCCTGGTTGTTAGCTCAAGGGAAAGGAAATGAAACAATCCACTCAGGAAACAATAAGAGTCAGTCGGTATTATCAATGGGTCAATGAGTATTCATTAAAATTAATCCCTCATTAAAGAAAGATATCGTAGTTAAGTTGAGACGGCATCACCACCGTGTGCTGCCATCTTTCAGATGATCTCTAACAAAGTTTAATATTGATTTATTCCTTCGTTTTAATTTGAAATACGCAAGGAATTAGGGTCATAAGTTAAACATCCTGAAACAATCACAAGAGACTAAAAAGACACTAGCGATTTAATTTCGTCCTCCACGAAAATAAAACTGGGGAGAAACTTAGAATTAAGGGAAAATACAATTATCATTTATACCGAAATAATACTCCAGCTTTCAAGTACATTTCTAAGGCTGAGTTCATGGGGAAGCTGCTTTTTCCGAGACGAAATTCATATTAATATTTAGGTCAAAATTTATGCATGGATCATTAAAGAGCAAAAATACGAAGATTGTAGTGATTTTCGTAGTATTTTATGCGTCATAACAATCGTCTTGTTAAAAAAATCTCATTCGTGAATGATTCTGATTGCCGATTTGGGATGGTTGCTGATTTAATATGGCAATCGACTATTGAAGTATCCCACAACGAGAGCAAAGGAAAACAAAATAACACAAGGACAAACATTTCAATAAAAATGGAAGACGCAATGTTGAATAAGCAAAATATCGGATAATAACAAAGTGTGACGATGTGTTCCGGGTCTGTATAGCTAAAACTTTTCTTAAGTTATTCCTGCTCTCTTTGAAATTGATATCAGAAATTTATGTCTATCCTTTTGTCGCGACGACGACATTGACGGGGTTCGACTGGGGCAAGAACAAGACCTTTATCGAGTGGAAATCAACATTTTAATTACCTCTTTAAGTAATTCCGCCCGGGTTGCCGACGGCACACGGCGACGATGCTGCGGGATGGATGGCCGCGGTGGTGCTTGGGGCAGTGGCCGCCGAGGGACCCTACTTGCAGTCCGTTAGGGCATCGGCCCCATCCAGGGGGGCCCGGAAGTTGGATCGGAGTCCCGAAGTGTCCCCTCGCTACCCCAAACGTCCTCGGCTTCTCGTCTCCAGCTTCCCCGGCAGTTGGCTCTACCGCAGTCTAACTCACGAGGTCGCGCACAACGTAATTACGGATCACCTCGAAGGCAAAATGCTCCTCTGTGGCCCGGCCGCGGGGCTTTTATCCTGCTCCTTATCACGGGCCCGGGCCCTCCCAGCCACCCACGCCGCCACAGAGTCGGCGTCCCTCCTCTGCGTCAGCGTGGATGACTACCGGGTATAAACAAATAATCAGGACGGAGTTACCCGCCCTGAATCATCGATAGAGCCTTGTGTCATCGGGGTTACTGAGGACATCGAAGCCTCGGAGTCAGCGAAGCCATTGAATCATCCTCGCAACACTTTGGCTTCCAGAGAACGTTGATCAAGCTGAACAGGTGATTATAAGCTATACCTGGCTTTATATTTTAAGAGATAATAAAAATATGAAACGTAACTGAGATCAGATGTTACTTGGGTATTTTCGGTTATCATTCAAATTCCTGATGATGAATTTTACTTCATGAACATTCCTTTCATCGTGGAAGGAATGTTCATAAAGTAAAAATTTAATTAAAGATTTAGATGTCTTTGGGAGATAATCTTTGTAACATTTTACGAATCATGAGTGGCTTTTATGGAACATCTGTCTTAACGGCGCTAATATTTTCTGTAAGCTATTGGGAGAGGAGCAATATCGATCCGTAATTCGGTTTACATTTCCGGGTGGGAAGAATATCTATATCTAGAAAGAAGAAACTAAGAGATCTGCTAAATTTTACGGTAAGACCATAGCACCACTTCATAGAAGCAATTGATCCTTGTTAACCCTTGATTGGTTTCGTGGGGTCGATATAACCCCAGGCGATATACTTCCTTTGATAAAACATAAGCTATTTAAGATATTTATATGCCAATTTTTTGCTTATATAAATAATTTTGCACTACATTCATGATATGATAATTTCGTTAATTTTGAGAAAAGAAAGGTATGCAATTAATGCGGTGTTAACAAAATCCAAAAATCAATTTAAGTAATTATATAATATGCATACTATTTATTTTTAGCGGTGATCTACAAAGTAATTCAGCAGTAAATATCAGGTGCAAAATGAAAAATAATATTTGGGAGTTAAAATATCACCAGAATTTTGAAATACAATGCTATGATTTATCAATTTTGTTGATTTAACCGATAAAATGCATTACATTTTAGTATTGTTACCATATCTACGAAATAAATGTAAATCATTATATAATTAACAGATCATGGTTTTTAAGTGCCCTTATATTATGTAATTCATTTGTAAGTACCATGTAAAGAACAAAATCAGATCATGCATACCAACTGATAATTACATACAAATCAACTTTTCATAAAAAGATTTCACAGAAAGATATTCCTTCCTAACTGATCTTTACGTAATACAGTAAATGTAATTAACCCTTAATTAGTCTCGTGGGGTGAATGTGACCCCAGGTGGTGTAATTCCCTCGGTAAAACAAAAACTAATCATGATATTTTAACCAAATTTTGTTTTGAAAAGATTTTTACTTTCTTAAGATAATCTGAGAATTTAGTTAATTTTAAGCAATCAAAAGTAAGCAATTTTGGCAGTTTCACCAGATACCGAAAAATAAATTTGAATAATTTTCAAATAGTATTTCAATACTTTTTAAGTGCCTATACATAACATAACTCATTGGTAAGTACCAGAAAAATAATGAACACCATATCTTGCATATACGAGTATTTTGCATTATAGGTTCCGAAGCCCCGGCGATTCGAGGCCCGAAGCGGAATACGCTCTTTGATATAAAAGTCAAAAACTAAAGTTCTGTTCAAGATATCGCATCAAAACAAACTGCAAATGAAAATTACAATATTTATCTCGATTTCTCTCGAGACAAGTTCTTCCTCACGTGAGGAACCAAAAACTTTTAGGCGACGTATAAATTGGACTGCACGACGAATTTTTCTTGAGTTCCGTTCCAACTAAATGATTTTTTTACTAAGATGTGGTTACTCTGAAATTAATCTTACGTAATGTTTATGCATTCAGATGATACAGTGAGCAATTGAAGAAAAATCAGCATTTTATGTTGAATTGTGAGAGAGAAATGGCAGTTTCAAAAATGTTCCCGGGTGGTCGGCAATTCATTCAATTTTTGCTTTTAACTTTGTTGTTTTTCTATAAAAGCTTAAAATTTTCACTGTTTTGTTGAAAAAGTTATTTTTATTCAAATTTCATCGGAATTTAAGTTTGAATCGATAAATGTAAACTACGAATCTTAATTATACCCGTACGAATCCGTAGCTCCACGTAAAGGCGAACCTGCGCGAGGCTAACTTCTTCACTTACGGCAAATTACATTGAGTTATTCCCCTGTAAGTTCTCCATACTGACTGAAATTTTGAGACGTGCTATGATCGATCTGCCATGATCGAAACCCCCTAACTGTAAGTTTCATTCAGAAATATATCGAACATTCTATTTAATGGTTTTCAACCACGGAAATCGATTAGTAATATTTAAACATCGTAAAATCACTCCTTATCATTGTCACCAACCCATAAAATATATTATTTTATTAATACATGCACTACAGTGGTAGGTCTATCGGCATAATCTTGCCTTTGGGAACTGATACTCCATTTTGTAATTAAATTTTAAAAAATATTAATTATCGACAACATTTTTTGATAAATATATAACTATTATTATTTACAACCGTTTTCAATATTTTTATTCAGCTTACTGCACCTTTGGTTGGAAAGCAGAAATGAGATAAGGATACATATGTATGAGACAATTAAAGCGGAAAATAATCAAATCCCGAATGTAATAAAGAAGTAAGATTTACCATAATCTTACTCGTCATTAATAAAATATAAATGTTTATTTATTATAATGTGAAATATAAGATAAGAATCGGTTTCTCGTATTAGAAAAATGTTTTTTTCGTAATTGTGTTTGTCCTGATTTAAACATTGAGAAAATATTTAAAAATTATTTTTATTAATTTGAAAACAGTGATTCTGAATGTTTAAAGTGAGCAGAATAGTTATATTTATATGATATAAAAATATTAGGGAGAGATAGACATATAGACCAAAATATTTGTTTCGGAAATTATTTTTAGTTGGTGATCAGCATGAGTTGAATTTAGGGTTCATAGGTTAGACGGAGGAAGAAACTTTTAGCCTCAATCTCGCCCAAAAAAAGACGATTATTATTATTATTAAATTAATTCTTAACATTTTACTTACTGATGAATCACTTTACATATGGGCACTTGCAAAAAGCAGTAATTTGTTTATTAAATAATGATTTAATTTATTAAATTTGTAAATTTGTTAACTGCTAAAATTAAGTGCTTTTTATCAGTGGAATCGACAAAACTGGTTTGTCATATCATTATATATCAAAATTCTAGTAGTCCATTAACTCTCGGATAGTATTTTTCATTCTGCGCCTGGTACTTACTATGAATTACTCATTACTGACTATGAATTAGTTCATTAATCATCGCTTAAAATAAATATAATGCTTATTAAATAATTATTTAAATTGATTTTTGTAATTTGTTAACACCGCATTAATTGCATACCTTTCGTTTCTCAAAATTAACGAAAATATCATATCATAAATGTAGTGCAAAATTATTTATATAAGTAAAAAATTGGCATATAAATATCTTAAATAGCATATGTTTTATCAAAGGAAGTATATCGCCTGGGGTTATATCGACCCCACGAAACCAATCAAGGGTTAACAAGGATCAATTGCTTCTATGAAGTGGTGCTATGGTCTTACCGTAAAATTTAGCAGATCTCTTAGTTTCTTCTTTCTATGATATTAGATAATTAAAACCCTTGCGAAGAACGAGTAATTTCATAGTTATAAACGTATTTAAAATATGCCCGCGGCGAGTTGTCCCCGCGGCGAGTTGGGCCCGCGGCGACTTGGTCTCCCGGCGAGTTGGCGGCGGCGAGTCGGCGGAGGCGAGCTGGCGGCGGCGAGTTTTCCTAGACCCGTGTTTCCTCGCTGCGGAGGAAAAAGAATTGGAAATTTCCACGACATGATTCCTGTTGATCGCCTAAGAAAAGTGCGCTAAGTGGAAGCGTTGTTCCTCGAGGAACGTCCTTATCTATACATCAATTAACCTATCAAAACTGTTTAATTTTATCCCGTGTCTATATGCCCCCTATATATATGTATGTTTGGCAACGTTGAATTCTTCGCTTGGCAAAAACCACTCTTTGAAATTAGTTACTGGTGCCCCTGATATTCATGAGGGCAGAGCGTTCTCCCTTTATGAAAGCGCGTGATTTTGATTTCTGGGGGGGCCCATATGCGCAATATTATTTCAACTCTAGATGAACTTAAATATAAATATTGCTAAATACCTATTTACTGATTAATCGTCTATTTCTATGGTCTGTAAAAACAAAAAATAATTTTCAGTCCAGTTTCAGAGGGCCTAAACTTGTTGCTACATATATTTTTTGAAAAGACAGAGAGCTAAAAAGATTTAATTTATACTAAATTACATAAAAGCATATACAGCACGACCTTACTTTTGATGGCTGGCAGGTACCATCAGACGAAGACAAAGAAAATAACTGAGAATAAGACTATGATATATAAGAGAAATAATAGAATATTAAGAAGAGAATAAGCAGGAAAAGAGGGAATTAGAGCAATAGGATATTGGCAGAGATTGGAGAAAATATGGATAAAGTTAAGTTTCTCCCTACTCCTTTTTGTCCATTACCTTAAATGAATCCATATTTTCTCCAAATCTCGCTAACCATCTTTTTTCTACTTACTTCCTCCCCTATTTATTCTCTATAATCTTCGCAGATGATGGAAACGAAATTTAACTTAACACATTAAGTAGCACGACTAATCCCAAATTTAAAAAAAGAAGTGAAAAATTATGATATGTCTGGGACTCGAACCCGGTTTCCCCACTTTCAAGCAGCAATTCTAACCAACTAAACTATGAAGCCAAGCCAACTCAATTTTGTACTCGGGAGCTTATATCAGCAAGGAAGTGGTTCCCCATCCAGGATTGGACCTCTGGTGGTGGTTGGTGCCACAACCAGAGGTCCAACCTCGGTGTAGGGGGTTGAGGGTCTCGTTGAGGCAACCACCAAACAAAGCGATGTCATAGAGAGAATCCCACTCATCTCAAATGTCATCTCATCAGTAAACTAAAGATAACTACTGCAAAAGATTATTGCGTTTCAGATTAGCGTTCGTAGTGGAAAAGTGTTTAGCGTGTAAACACGGGTTCCCGGATTAGATTCCGGTTCGTCAATTTTTTCTCGTTAGGGAATGCTTGAGTATGTTTGTCGACGTCAATTATAAAATTCGATGTAATTGGGGTTTCTTGTTTCAACTATAAGTTTTATCGTTATAATAGAAGAAAAATTCAATGCACAGAAGGAAAATTTCTGAAATCGTATTCCTTGAAATTTTTCTACATACCTCTGTCATATAGATTTTTATAAGTTCTTCCAGGGCCCGCCAAAAATGAGAGTGCTGTGGATGCTTAGCATCCGGGTGTCGGAAGGGCAGAGGGTAAGGGATGATTCAGAGTCCGTCGCAGATAAGTCTAAAGATTATCTATGATGCGCTGACTCTGGCATCCCTCACCCTCCAATGTATTGGTGGTGCCCTCTAACCTTCCGAAACAGTTATATGGATGGCACAACTGAGGGTCGGGGTCTTCTGCCCACCGACGCCTTGGAGAACACTTGCTTCTGTGACCGTCCGGTCCTCAACCGGCGGTCATGATAGTCTTCCGCCTAGTTCCTCCGCTTAGTAAGTTCCATTTCGTGTATGTTAAACTATAGTACATAGATCCGCTCAGCCATCCGAGTTGAGTATTTCAATATCTTGACGACACGGGCTCCACTTTTTCCGGGGCTCCAATATGGAGAGGCAAATAATGTAGAAAATATCTGTAGAAAATATTGTATCGCTAAATACCATGCTCTATGTACGAGCAATCATTCATCACATGGGTAAAGGAAGGGAATAGAGGGGCCTTGGAAATTTTGCGACCGGGTCCCCTTTGAAACGCAGCCGGTTCTCCACGTTTATTCGTGACTATTTACGGCAAAATATTTCATGTTGATTTAAAAAAATCAGAAAAAAGTCGGATACATCTCTGAAATTAAAGTCTTTCAGAACAACCTAGAATGGGAAATGTTAGAGCTACAGTCCCACGACGGAATCAAGCAACAGGTCTTGTAAACACACAAAAAACGAAGCCCAAAATGAGAAAATGAGATGAGGGAAAACTTACATACAGTAGCAGAAAATCTGAACAATATTGAGATATATCATAAATGATTCGCCGGTATTCAGATATCAAAATAAATTATTTCAAGTAGAACTTGTGATAATTTAACAATGACTAAAACGTAATTATTTATTATCAAGCGGTAAATGACGCAAAACTCAGAATACAAACGATAGATAAATACCATTATAAATCGTGATAAATTTGAATAGTTAAGAGAACTCCCTTTATTATAAATTGGTAAGATAAAAGCTGGAAATAATCCAGTATTCCTTTTTAAACAGACGTTATTCTAGCATATATTATCTTGGCATAGGTATTTGCAAGAACTACGAATCTCTAACTAACTACACTTGGTGAAATGTACTTGGAATCCTACCGCTTTATTGTCTGATACGATTATTACACAACGATAAGCAATTTGATGAGCTACTATAATCAGACTTGTCCGAAAAACCTTTAACTGCCAATATTATCGAATTTTCAGGTAATTCGTAAAATGATATCATCTCGGTATTGAGAACACCTATTAATTACGAAAGATATAAGTTTTCGATTATGAAAGAGAAACCTTACCGCAGATCGTCTAGAGCATAACTTCGAAGATAAAAATGCCTTTCTTGGTAAGCGGCCTGAATGCCTTCCCTGTGGCATCAAAAACCTTAGGTCGTTTCTAGATGGAAAAAATAGGAATCAGCGAAAGGAAAACATAGTGTTAAGGAAAATACTACCACCAGTTAATGACGGGAAACAATATGTAAAGCGCCTTAATAAGGCATTCTGTACACGTGTTCATAAAGTTTCAGATACAATTCGAAAAGGAAAAACTACATTCTATGGTCGCCTTTAAAGAGTGAATTCCTGCGAAAAATGGGATGTTTTTCCCTCCCCTCTAAGGAAAAAGAAACAGTTCTTTCCAAGGAAAGAGAAACACCGGGAAATACTAAACTGACTAAACTTTCTCTGAAAGTAAATAAGTGAAGAAACGGATGAAATAAACTTAGACTATATTGCCTTAAGAAGTAATTAACCTTAACCATTTGTGTAACGTGTTCGCTTTCGGCGGAGGTGGTCCCGTGTTCGAACCCCGATGGGGGTGAGGATGTTTACCCAGCATCGAAACAATCGTGATGCTACAATTGGGAAGAGGCAGGGGTCTAGGTCTAGAAAAAGCCAATCACGGCGGTGTGGGAGTCGATGCGCTGACCACATGTCACTTACGGTGAATGCCTAGCTTAGGCCAAATCCCATCAATTGCGATGAATGAAAGTAAAATTTAACTATATTGCCTTAAACTATGAATAAGAAATAACTGAAATAAATAATGCATTAATTCTCCTTGGTTTGATTAATTGAATATAAGGTTCGAGAATGATATCCGCAAAATTATATGAGCTGTAACTTAACTGTAACTGTAAATATATTCAATTTGAAAGTGAGCTTTTCGTTGTTGGAGAAATTTCTCACTTAAATTTGCACGGGAACATTGGCATTTCAGTACACAAAAAGGCGACAACTCATTAAAAAAACGATTTGCACAGCGGTGACAGCGGGCGAAAATCCTTATCCAAATTTTAATATTAAAAATAAAATTTGAAAAAATCTCCTTTTCTTCGGCCAGTCTATTGTTATGAATATGTAATCAAGCTCAAAATAAAAACAATACGGTATATTGTGTAAATATTAACCAAATTCGTTGTAAAAATTTTAGGAAGCTAGGTATCGAGCACACCTAGTTTAGGGCTATCTGAGAGTGAGTATTTTTTCTCATGCTACAAAGCTTACAGATTTACGCTAATTATTTTGCATCGGTGCCCATGGGCACTCAATTCAGTTCACTTGCATATAAGTTACCCGCTTAAAACTCACTTCCTAGGAACCCGTGAAAATTATTCTCTGATTGTTTCCATCTTTACACGCCAAATTTCGATGACAGCTGAAAGATGAAGGACCCAACTTTTCGTTAAACTAAGCTACAGTTTTGTTTTCCTTAAACTGCGTTCCGCCAATCCGAGAAATGGAAGGAAATTTAGATAGACATGTAGCAAACATATAGAGGACTCCTGGAGTTCAAGTGAGTACTGTGTTTTCCTTTCATATGGACTCCATTTATTGTAAATACACAGAATTATCAACATTCTCTCTGGAAAAGCGTCCCAATGTATTCTACATGAACGGTTAACAGACTAAGCATTTTGAATGGTTAACTGAGCTCGTACTCGAAGAAAAAAAATCAGGCTATAAGCGGAAGTGTAACTGTTAATTGAGCGTGACGTACGAGTATCACGTCGGAAGGGAGAAGTATTGGCGAATTTCGACCGATGGCAACCAGAAAAGGGACAGCGTTTTACCATTAGCGTAACATGGGCGAGAACTGTGCATGGGTATTCAGAATAAAAATATTAGTTAACGTAATTAACTTCTCATAACGACATGTATTTCTTTGAGGCTCGTCCAAATATTTTCAGCTGCGACTAACAATAGAATATTATATTTCTTCTAATTGGATGTGAAATAAGAGAGGGTCTGCACTTTATACAATTCAAAATAGTGCAAAAGTTTTACTCAAAAAGATTTTTATGGAAGGAACTGTTTGTTTTATTTTACGCTTTTCCAATTTGTATGAGTGTTTACTGATAACTTAATATATTTATGATCTAATTTTCTTTTAATCTAACTTACTGATAATCTAAATCACAGATAATTCAGCATATAAAAGATTAGACAGTTCGCTATTTGATAGCTAATAATGCTGAATTAGACTTTAATGGAAGTTCTAGACAAATTATCGTTTCCTTCATATTTTTCTCCATACTCCGTTCGTACCTCCCCTTTGCCTATTTTCCAGCATCATTTTTACGCGTCCTCCCGCATTTTAGTGTCTTCAATTGTCAAATACTTCTGTCTACTAGATGAGACAGATGGATACCCTCACACTAAGTTCCCACCGTCTTTGAGAATGAAAATATGGGTTTTAAAAATGAGGAGAAATGAGAATCCTCTATTTTCCTCGTTTTAGTGACTGGGGCCAGCTTAATGAAACCATCGTTGGGTCGAAATCGGTCCTCACCGGCAAAACTAATACGTCAGTATTTCATCGACAGCTGAATTCCTTAACTCATTGAAATATTTTTGATTTTTCTTATTAACAGCGTCAAAGCATGAACTCTAAAAATATCAAAATTCGCACCGTCTTGATTATTGTTCATAAGTAGTAATATGCCTGCGTTCTGCAAGTTATTCTCGGAATTTCGGAACTTACGTTATCATTTTATTAAAACCCTACGGAAAGTACTTCTGAGCACATATTATAGTACCTCCATCGAAGGATATAATATTTAGGTGCATAGCCAAATTACTAATGCAATAATATACCATTAGGACGCACAAGTTATTTGTAAGTTTGGATTTCGAAAAAGATCTTAGAAGGGTATAATGAAGCGTTTCCCAGTTATTAAATTTCTAAAAATTATCTCTTGTGCAATACCTCACTATTCAAGGAAGGATGTTATAAAAATGAAAAGAGTAGACTAAGCTTTTTCTGTGGATAATTCATTAGAACATAATCCATCGTTTCATCATAATTCTAGACTTCGTAAAACGATATTATTAAGAGGTCAAAGATACCCTTTGTAATTTCCACTAGGTTAAAAGGACCAAGTGTTAAGCTAACCAAACAAATTTTAAAGTTTTATATTTACTTCTCCATCTCATTAGAACATTTACTGAAATTTTTCATTGAAGGAAAGGAATGCAAAAGCGCAGTCAAATAACAATGAAAATTATGGTATAAATATTAGAATAGAGTCTAAGGAAAGATCGATAAATACCTACCTTGCTTAAGTGAAATCAGGTATTACTAACAATAAGTTAAATCTTTTACCTAGAATGATAATTTCTTATATTTACCTGTCCAAATTACATCACAGTGGAAAAATTTGCCAAACTCAAAGAAGCAAATATCTCTTACACGTCAGCCAAAGAAATCGAATGTTCAGAATACGTAGGATCACTCATGCTATAAAATGCTGTTGTAATATGAGCGGGAAGTTTATAAACGTACAAAATTTCTTGCTTACGTAACATAATAGGAAAGGCTCAATAATTTGTCGATACATGACTTGTAAAGTATTCAGCAATTTCGCAATATTTTGTAAACATTACATCCTAGGTGTATGAAATTTATAAATAATTCTTTCTCGAAAATTGTAACTGAAGTCGTGCCAAAATTGTTTTGTTAAAAATTCATACTTCTTATAGATTTTGGATTTCGTCCGCGGAATGTGGCCATTTAAAATTATTATTTATTAAAAATTGATAAATTACCATATGAACGATTGATATTGCATCACCAAAATTAATATAGCAGAAGAATATATAACAAACTATGTATGATAATATAATAAGACATAAATATTTCTTCTTTAAACTCAGTGTACCCATCTGCGAGCTATTGCGAAAGTACTCCGTATCTTGTTGATATTTCTCTGAATATTAGGTTCTATATATAGAGGTTTACCTATTTTTTAAATGCAGATATGTTAACTTTCTCACGTACTCCATGAAATTCCTAAGTCTCTAAATTTTCATTGTAATTTTAGATAATATGTGCGCAATACCACGTGAACTCGGTTAGTTGTTACAAAAACATCCTTAAAAATCTTAGAATCTATTCAGTAATTAAAAAAAACGGCCGGTATGTATTCCTCTAAGAATATTTTTAGCAACACCATTAGTAGTACTAAGGCTCTCAGTAAAATCTTTGGATTATTTCCCAATCTTCCATTGATTTTTTTTTTAATTTTTGATTCAGTTTTTTCCGATATCTTATACTAGCTTGATAGGATTTCCCTGATTTGATAGCCATGGATTGATAGTTGCAAAAGAGATTAATTTTTATGAAAAAAGCAGTTCAAAACCTTGGCGACAAGGCACCGGAGGACACACCATGTATCTACGTACTTTCCTTGACAGTAAAATAAAATTCCTTGGCGCGGAATCCATTTGAGGGATTTGGACTAGTTAGGCGGCATTGATCGTGGTTCATAATGGTAACCATGTTAAATATACTAATTCCATTACAAAAGGCATCTACAATTCTCGGACTGTAAGCAATTATTATCACCATTTGACCCCTTTAGCATGTTAAGTCCAGTATGGCCTCTCTTTCACCCAGCGTTATATGGATTACAGAAATATGGACTAGAGGGCTCCAAAATACTTTGAGTGGGCTTTGATAACCGAGTACCATAAAAATCAGTTATTTAGAATCATTTTTTCCTACTGTTTAAAGGTTAAGCATTTTAAGTAATGGAGATTACGCACTGTCAATTTGATCAGTACATGGTTGAATGCAGCGGAGAAAGTAAAAAATTACTTAGTAGTTTCAACACAACAAATTTTTAATCCAATCGGTTTCGCATCAAGTCGTCTTACAATAAAAAAATTGATCTCTGTATATCATCAAGTAATTTTATTTCTTTTGCTTGAACGCAGAGACTCTAATAGCAAATAAGATCGGAAATCTCATAACTTCTGGAGTAAATATGACAGTGGAGTGAGACGAATCCGATCCTAACAAGAAGTTGAATTTACAATACAATAAACATCGTCTTTATTACCGGGAAAAATTGGGAATAGACAGTTTTCCAATAAACTTTCGTAAGAATATAATTCAAAGTACATGCATAAAGGAATTAAGGTTTTAAGAAATAGTATAAAGTAAAATATACACAAGAAAAAAAGATTCCTTACGAGGAGAGGAATAAAACTGATATTTTTATCACACAAGAATATATTAACTACGGGAAAACCCCTCTGAGAGAAGGGGGGAGGAAAAACCTGCAAAATGTTTAGGAAAGAGTGAAAGGAAAAAGAGTTTGATTCCAACCTAGTAAAAATAGAAATGAAAAAAAAATTAAAAATAATAATTCAGTAAACATGTATAGGAAAGAACCAACTCACATATGTTATCATAAATCGATAAATGAAAAAGTGTCACATAAAATTGTACAAGATGGATGCAAAAGTCGTTAATAGAAACAAAAGAAAATTTTAAAAAAATTTAAATATATTAAAAATAGTTATTTTGTTGATTCATAGGTTTCTCCTCAAAAGGAATCATGACATTCAATATGTATAAGAACATGAGCATTTTTTTATAAAACAACATAAAATTGAGTTACAAATTAATTTATCGTACGAACGTTAGAATCGCATATATATGTTCGTTTTACAAATATAACAAATGAATAGGGGATAGAATTGCAAAGGTCGTCGTATGAAAGAATTACTATTAGATATATTATTATGAACAGGAAATCGAATATTTCTAGAGTAAATTTAGAATAGATTTAAAGTATCAAGAAAAATTACGAATAATACGCAGCATCAAGTATGCAATCCCCGGGAAAATCGCTACCATTGAATCGGAGTGGGACGAATCCGGTGGGTGGGGGGAAAAAATAGTCGCTTTTTAACACTTTTTTAACGTAACAACTCCACCTCCTCCTGCCTCTATGGCAAGGGAAGGGTGGCGCAGGAATACTCCAATCCCATTCGCTGTGATCGCGCACGCGGTCCTTGTCCCACATGGGACTTCCCCTCACGCTCAATTATTTCCGAAGAATTCCCACGCTGACAATGATAAGTTCTTAGAATCGCAGCAGCGGGGGTTGGGCCCATTCAAAGCCCCGCCTCCAACTCTTGTTCTACGATAGCTTTGCCTGGGCAAATTTTTAACTTGGCAAACAACAATGGCTGAATGATTTTGCAAAAATCTTGCATTCGAGGAAAACTGTGGTAAGTTAATGTTTCAGCTCGATTGCTGCAATATCCTAAGATCAATCCTTCGAGAATTTAATATAGTTAAAATTTAAGCTTTAAATTTTTTTTTATTTCAGGCTGTATTATTTTAAAATAAGGTTCAGTTACTGGTTTGGGTACAAATATATTTATCAAGACTGGAGATAGTATTGATGAAATAAGCCGAGACGTCTTAGATCTCCATTTTAGGGTTGATATAAAAAATGAATTTTATTACTTCGTTTTTTTTTGTTCCACAAGATTAAATTATGGCAACCAGGATTTAACTAATTATAGCCATCGTCTGGACAAGATGAAACTATCAAATATCTTCATTTTCAAATGAAAGGTTATACTTTGTGGTGCTTGTCGATGACTATAATTAGTCGAAACCTGGTCTCCATAATATATTTTTGTTCAACTATATCGGAGTATTGTAATTCATTTATTATATCCACACTAAAAATAGAGTGTAAATTAATTCAGCCTTTATTTTGAGGTAGGTCTCCATTATAATGAATAAACTAGAGAGCACTTTTTACCATCAATATTTCATTGAGCTACCATAATTTCGACCCATGAGGTCATCTTCAGCGACCCAAATGGCAAACCTCCTCCTCCAAAACGGGTATCGATGCTCCTGGACCATAAAATATCTACATTTTCGAAAGAAAGGGTATTCTCTTCTTCCATTTCAACAACTTGAAATTTTAAAATCCCTTTTCTGCCCCACTCCTTTTCCATCAATCACAACCTTATCCCCTTCTCTTCCCCGATACTCTCCGCTGTGGTGAAAATTCTAAATCCATCCTCTTCCCCCCCACCCAGACTTCCCATAGACCCTCAGCCCTGTCTCTTAAACCCCTGCCTTCTCTCTGCCCACGCTTTCTAATTTTCTGCTAGAAAATTGTGCGGCTCACAATTATCTATTATGTATATTCCTTACCCTGAGTTAATTTGAGACTATAGTTACGAACTTTTATCTCATGAAATAAAACTTCATTTACAAATTTGCGAAGCTATGCTATCGGAGGACGACGATATGCAGAAGGCGAAGAAAATGCGAGATCCAATTTGGGGAGTTCCTGAGAAACAAAATAAATAAATGTCGACTATATTAAGGGCGAAAATAAGAATGTAAATTCTCCTCTTCCGTTTATACCCATGTTAATGTTGGGAGGCCTTGCGATCACGTGAACACCCATGCAGTTTGCGTGGTCGCAAGAGTCATGCTGTCCTTTGGACCACGCTGGTGCCTGCCAAACCCCTTCCGCCCGCCTCACCTCCCCCCCTCGCACCCCTAACCCTTTAGTATAAAAGGACACCCAAAACGCCCAAAAGTGGGCATTACTCCCCCCGGTCTGCCAAGAGTAAGACCAATTATTTGGTCTGCCTAGCGTAAGACCAGCTACTTGGTCTGCCATGAGTAAGACTGCCCTCCCCGCCCGGACTCCTCGACGGCCCTGCCGGCACGCTTGCTCCGTTCAGTCAACCTGTTTCGTTTTGTTATTATGTCACTACGACATAAACTGGTGTCAGGTGTGTTGGCGAACGTCCCTGCGTGCCGAATCCTTCAGATTAGGCCCTTTTGAAATAGTTTAACGTAGAAAACGATTATTTATTATTTCTGTTTGGTATTTATTGTTAGACATAAATTGATGCGGGCTTATTAAGATAATATTTTACGTGGTTTCGTGCTTACAGCATTTCATTGTTGCATTCTCTTTGTTTCAAGTCGCACTTGTCATTGTTATATTGTTACGGATTCAGTGGTATATTGTTCGGTTGTTTCTTGTCTTGTTTTCGAACAGTCATGGCCCTCTTCGGTTTCCCTTATCCTAATCTCCATATCTCTTCCCCACCCACCACTCGCCCGCCCCATCCCTTCCATCTGATGGACTACGCGCCCATCCTAAACGTCACCACGGGGGGCGAGTCATCCTCCATCTCTAACGAAGGTTCCGTTAATCCTCAGTACTCTATCGCTAACCCTCCTCCCGCCGCGTCGCCATGTCCGATCGGAAATCAAATCTATTTTATCCCGTGTTTTAGCGGTGAGGACGATGTGTCGGTTGATAGATTCCTAGAATGTGTTCAAATAACAAGTCACCTGAACGCATGGACGGAACAACAAGTCTTATGCGTAGTACGACTGCGGTTGACCGGAATTGCAAACGAATTTGTTCAAACCAACCCGCATATATTAGACTCGTACTCCGCGTTCACGGCTGCTCTAAAACGCAGATTTACGAACAGACTCTCTCCTCTCGCGGTGGAAAGATCCTTCACTAGTTGCGCGCAGCGCCCCCTAGAATCGGTCAGCGAATTCACCACGCGACTCCGAAAAATTGCGAGACAATTAAAAAGTGTCTCGTTCGACCCTAACTCCGAAGCTTGCCAAACTATGATAGAAAACCGTCTCCTATCGCAATTTTTGATTGGATTAAGGGAAGATATAGGGCGGTTCGTCCTCGTTCGCAACCCAAAAACCTTGCTGGAAGCAGAGGAATTCGCGTTGATAGAAGAGGAAAACGCGAGAAATTACGCGACTAGAGACGCAAACATGCAAGCAATTCGATCACTCTTACCGCAGAATACTCCTCTAGGCTTGCCCTTAACTGGTGATTGTTCACCTTCTGCTCCCCCTCAATATTGGGTCCACTCGCCCACGGATCTCGATAGACGGATACATGCTGTTGAAACACCGCGTCCGCGACAGGTTTCATCCTCCGCAATGGGCACAAGACAAAAAACGAATCACAATTGCTACAACTGCGGCCAACAGGGACATTTTGCTCGTTCCTGCCTTGCTAGCACGCGTCGCTGCTCGAACTGCGGGGAGATGAATCATCTCTTTAGGGATTGTCCGCTCCTTCTTTGCGGACTCTGCAAGCAAGCCGGTCATCTACCTCTCAACTGCCCCACGAAAAACAAAGGGAGTGGGGCGGGAAACTAAGTAGCCCCGGTCGAAGAGCCGGGGAGGAATTAATTTTGGCAATTACGCCCGAAGCTGGAGTTGTTTTGCAGGGCGACATTCTAGGGAAACAGTACAATTTTTTGGTAGATACGGGCGCCGCGGTTTCCATTGTCCATGAAAAGAAATTTCCATTTGGGAGATTATCTCTGTCCCCTTATCAGGGCCCCGTTAAAAGCGCGTCAGGCCACTATCTGCCGGTTAAGGGCCAGAGCCTCGTTCCCTTGACGATAGATGGCAGGTCCTACCCGCATGACGTCCTGGTGATAGATCTCGGTAACACTAATTACGATGGGATTATTGGCCTCGACTTCATGACACGCTACGAGTGTAGTATTTGCCTTCAGCAAGCTATTCTCACGTTAGGTCGCAATCACGGGGTCAAACTGCAGAAAAGCCACAAAAAGGGAGCAGAAATCGATTTAATATCCTTTGAAAACGACGATTTACTTCTGGAATCAAAATTCAGAAATGACGTGGTGTCACTTCTCGATGTAGAGGAGGAGGGGCAGCTTTTGGATGATTCGATACCCTTGGAAGACAAACCCGATTCTAGGTCACGAGAATTCGAGGAATTAAGCGCTGCAGTTTTTCAAAACAAGAGCGAAAGAGAAAAAAAATTACTTGCCGTAAGAAAACGGAAGAGGTGAGCACGAATAAACTCTTGCTAAAGGAAGCGGTTGTAAGTAGCTCAGTAAGAAATTATGATGTAAATATGATGTTCGGGAAAAGTGATGGGGATAACGTAATTTACGGGGATGAAGAAGCCGCGAATTGGAGTAGGGAAGTCGCCGAGACAGAGAAAGGGGAGTTGGGCGCCAGATCATCAGTGACGAGTGATCCTGTGAGCTCTTGGGAAAAGGTGAGCTGCACGGATGCTGATGATAGTGTGGGGCGGACCACGGACTCCGTAGAAGCGACAGAGAATTCCCGACAGGAAGATTGGCTTGAGATATCTGAGAAGGTTAAAATTCCCCCCAGATCCATCATGTTGCTGCTTGCAAAAAATTTAGAGTTAGCGCAGGAAGAGGTTATTGCAGAAAATGAGGAGGAGGAGGATGATCTTCTGTCTGGAGCTGTGGAGTACCCGTTGGGAGATAAGGGGACGATTGAGGGGGCAGGTGATGTGTACGTCGGAACGTCGGTGGAAATGGGTCCCGTGAGGTTTTCAGTTGGTTTAGAATGCACGGGCGCCGACGAAATTCTTGGACGGACCACGGCCTCCGAGAGAATCAAAGGGAGTTCTCCAGATAATAGCGCGGTACGGCTGGAACGGAAGGTCAAAACCACCTCTCTGCCCCTTTCTCTGGTACGAGAGGAAGGCGGTAGATGTTCGCGGGAGAAGATCATTGCGTTGGGAGGTCAAGAGAAAGTGGGGGTACAACCAACAGAGGTGCGGGTACCGGAAATCCAGAAGAAGAAGAGGGCGGAGCAGCCAAACACGGATGCAGAGCAGCTACCGACGGATGAGGAGCGACTGCAGGCGGATGCAGAGCGGCAACCGACGGATGAGGAGCGACTGCAGGCGGATGCAGAGCGGCAACCGACGGTAAAGGAGAGGCCACTACCAGATGCAGAGCGGCAACCGACGGTAAAGGAGAGGCCTCTACCAGATGCAGAGCGGCAACCGACGGGAAAGGAGAGGCTACTGCCGGATGCGGAGCACCCAGCGAAGGATGCGGAACTTACACCTACGGAGGCGAAACAGCCAAGGAGGGAAAGCCGAAAAAGGAGAAGGAGACTCAGGAGAAGTGGTTTCTGTGTGCAGTCACTGATACCGGGCGCGAAGGAGGCTGATTCCGAGAACAGGTGGAGCAGACAGAAGAGCTACGTAGGTAGTTTTCTTAGCTGACTATGCTGCCAACAGGATTCATCAGCTAATGATAAAGTGGAGAAGGAGATAAATATGAGAGTGATTTTAGTTAATTTTGTTTGTGTGGTCAATAAAAAGTGAGTTGTGTGTAAGAAATATGGCATATTTGTGTAACGGTGATTATTTTTTTATTTTTTTTTGAGAAATGAGTTTTTGTGACTAGTAGTGTAATTTTTTTTTCTCGTTTTATTTTTTTCGCAAATGTTGTTATGTATTGTTGAAAAATAAATTGAGCGATCCCGCAACCTGTCGAGGAGTCCCACTCCATCCGCCCCCGGATCTTAACTGCCAAGGGGGTGATGTTGGGAGGCCTTGCGATCACGTGAACACCCATGCAGTTCGCGTGGTCGCAAGAGTCATGCTGTCCTTTGGACCACGCTGGTGCCTCCCAAACCCCTTCCGCCCGCCTCACCTCCCCCCCTCGCACCCCTAACCCTTTAGTATAAAAGGACACCCAAAACGCCCAAAAGTGGGCATTACTCCCCCCGGTCTGCCAAGAGTAAGACCAATTATTTGGTCTGCCTAGCGTAAGACCAGCTACTTGGTCTGCCATGAGTAAGACTGCCCTCCCCGCCCGGACTCCTCGACGGCCCTGCCGGCACGCTTGCTCCGTTCAGTCAACCTGTTTCGTTTTGTTATTATGTCACTACGACATTAATATAAAAGAAATCATATCAAATAATACTGGAAAGGAGATTTAAATTAATAGAGAATACGATAAATTCATTTGAGAATTGAGAAAAAAGTGAAGATTGGAAAAAATATAGCAGAAAACCATCCAAGAAGGGGTGTGTGGAAAATCTGCACAAATCAACTGAGGGCTTCAATTAAAAGATAGCAAAAAACACGCAACAAAAAAAAACGTCAGAAAAATGACACTCGATATGGAGATCGTTCGCGAAGAGCGAGACAGCTCCCAGCCGATTCCCGAAGATCCGGAGTCTCCTTCACGACTCTCTTCACCCCCGAGCCCTCGTTCTGTCCTCACGGCCACACCGCGACTGCCTCCTCCCTCACCCCTACAACCTCTCCTTCTGCATTTCAGGGCGAAGGTAAACGGGGACGAAAAAAAAAAGCTCCGGACGCAAAATGCAGAGCCCGCGGCATTTCACACTACACCACCGGTCAAATGTATGAAAAATAACTTAAACCATACTTATACATATACATAGTCAACTTCCGTGTAAGGTCAAGCGAATTTAGTGTAAAATTAGAAATAACAATGTATAAATAGCTCTCTCGAATGATTTAAACTGGGAGACGCATGTCCGAAAAATCCGTTTTAAATCAATGAAAAAACAAGTTTTATAGAGCGCATTGTCAGTCAATGCAATAGAGAAGTTTAAGAGGAATTCTATCTAACATTGCTCAGACCGCATCTGAAATACACGGCATGAATATGCGATTCGAGAGTTAAAAATGTACCCGCGGTAGCGAGAAAACTCTGCCAAGGCGACACGTTTTGTAAAGAAATGCTACGGTGAAAAATTAAGCTTTCTCATCTACTCACAGGCGTAGGTTGGAAATACTTAAGAGAAAGGAGGTTTTCAGCTATACTGCAATACTCAACAAATAGGATAAAAGTACATTTCCGGAAGAAGTAATCGGTATCATGTGACCCCCTGTCACTTCGGCCGATTCGGCACATAAATGCGACTCTCTTTAAATAAAATAGGAGTGTTCGAGTTAACCAAAATTTTCAAAAAAAGATAAGGAGTAATGAAACAATTGTTGTGTGTACTTTGTATCTTTGTTATCTTTGGATCTTTGTTTTATCTGTCCCAGTAATTCAAAATCTACTTATATGCATCCTCATGTTATTGCGCTCTCTTTTAGAATTTTCTCGAAGAACTTTTCAACCCTAACTTTCGAGCAGTTGAAACAATGCTATAATTTCAGAAAATTAAATGGAAAAAATAGCCATTATTAAACTGTTGACTTTTGCCAGTACGTTTTGCATTTTATTTCCTCTGCTCTTCTTCAATTTAGTTTTTTGTAATAATTTGTATGAACGGAAGCACGCACAAAGGAGCAGTGGAGTAGTATCTCATTTCTTTCTAGATTAGAAAAGTACAATCTCTGCTCCCTTTAGAGTTAGCGTTGATAATTCACTTATGTTTTACAAGGAGTAATAATGAACAAGGATCAATGAAAACTAATTTTTCAAGCTGTTATTCCCTTAATTACCATGTAGCATTCGACCATCGACAGTATTCTTTGATTTGTAAAAGTAATCTGTTAGAGCGTAATTCTAGAACTCAGTAATTTATTTAAGAATCAATATTACCTACAGTAATATGTCGCAGTGAATCCTGTTAGGTTATAAATTATCTGTTAGATATTGATATATCGTCTGCTCAAGTAATCCTTCCTATAAATTTACTTATTTCTTTGAAGCACGTGGATTCTCTTTCATATCCCCTTCTATCTATTACGTCCAGAAATGTACATTTGTTTTTCTGTGTATTGCTTAGCTTTATTAGCTATTCATTATTAGCCATTCATTAATTAATAAGGGTTTTATTCTGAGTCATTCACCTTCGAAAGGCAAATTAGCTCACTACTTGTCTCTCAAGAGCCTAATTACCAGGGATAGAAGTCATTTATCCGCATGATTTGTCGAAAACAGTTGACACAAGGCATAGCTAAAGAACTGTATTCAGCACGGTTTATAAAAACGTAAAAGCTTCACGTATCTTTTGATATCATACAGTTGTAAAATAATTTAGGCAGGCAGTTTTTTATAAAAAATCTTTGCGTATTCTCGTTGTAATAGGAATACACTTTTAACGCAAACCTTATTTTAACGCTCTAAGTACGGACCTCGGATCTCTTGAAATAAATATTTTGGGAAATATCTTTAAAATTCTGAAATCTTACGTCTTTATTTCGAACTATACTTGCTATTTAAAATTAATAACAAAAGAATACCTTAATTAACAAGAGTCCGGAGAAGGTATAGAATGAAGGTTCTTAGATATCTAACTGCTCTCTGTCCCCTTGTGACGGGGTTATTTGCAACTCAAACTCACATAAATCAAACAAGATTGAAACTTATAGAATCGAAATTGCCGAATATTATTTTAAATTCAAAATTTCTGTATTACCAGGCCCTTACTCTGAGTATAAAATACTAAATCCTTGTGAAATAATAAATCCTTGTTTGTTTCCACGAATTTACCAAGTATACGAAGTTTAGATTAGTGTAAAGAGTAACGGCAAAAAACTCAATTTAGACGATTTTTTACGTTATATTTTCCGATGTAAAAAACTGGGAAACGTTTGAGAAGCTCAAGCTGGTTTTGTGTATTAATTTTTTTCCAAAGTCCAAAAAGATATCCGAAATTCCGAAAATATCAGTGAAAGTGAGTAAGCTATTTCCGCGATTTTTTTAACAGTAAACACTTGTTATATCAACCATTAGTAACCTGACGCAAGTGAATATATCATATCGTAATAAAATGCTACTGGGATCAAAATTTTTGGTTAGATGAAATATGAGTGCCTCGATAAAGAATCAATGTACTCTGAATCAGGAAGTCGAAATCCTTCCTCTCACTTATCAACAACATATCTTTCGAAGCTTCCATTTATCGAGATTTATATTCTTAGGATCAAAGATAAAATATTCCAAAACGTTCCATAGAAAGCGCGTGTAATTTTATCATTATTTTCATCAGATAGATTTCGACAGAGTGTTTATTTCGAGAGACCATGAGATACAAACGTATTTCCACAATTGAAACATTTTATAAAGTAGAAATTTAAAAAAAATGAGGGTAATTTTTTTTTAAAGGAATAAGGCTTCTTTAAAATGAATAAATTTGTAAAATAATTTTATATGGAATATTTTAAATGCTCGATAAAGGACAATCATCTATAGAGAGTTTAGAGTTTCAGAAAATAAAGGTACTCATGGCACTATTCAATTGAAATAAATTATATTGATACATAAACATGTCGGAAAATCATACATTTGGTTATTTTATTTTAAATTCCCAAGGTAAGGGTATAAATACAGAATCATTAGCTGCGCCTTGTAACATTCCTTATGTAGCATGGTTTTAATTGGCCCTTTCTTGAATTAGAAGACTACGAAAAATTCTACATACATACATTCATTTTAAAATTCGTCGGCATTGATGTCTGATAAAACCAAAAATATCCCATTTAAAGTTCATATGGCTAGGCATATGAAGAAATGTCCTTCGTAATATCTTTTCAATGATCGTTAATTCACGGAAACAAAAAAAATTACATCTCTTGCATAATTTTTTTTCGAATATTAATATTTTCCCTTATGACTGGAAGCTTTGTGCAAGTGAATAGATATACCTGATGTTTTTACCACCATGATAGTTTCCTGTTTTTATATGCAGTATGTTTTGTTGTTAATATTTTACCATTCAAATGTGTACAATATGTTTAATGTTTGTAAAAACCGAGAAAAACGGTAGTAAGGCACATGTGAGAGGTAGGACTCAAAATCTGTGAATTGTGTGAGATGAACGGTATGGTGATAAGGAATTAGAACTGTGAAGATATCATCCAGATTTGGATGTGAACAGTGCTTTCAAATGGTGCCAGCTATAAACTGGTAGGCTATTCACGCTGGTAAAGGTGCTTCAAGCGTGGACATAAGTTGGAATGCGGGAGTAAGAGCTGCGAAGAAGACGTAAGTAATGAAGAAGGATCTCGTTCCATTGTAACATTCAGAGCCATTCCTATCTCAGTCTAACAGAAAAATAAAATTCCATGGTGAAACTGCAAATCTCTGTCCTTGACAGCTCATGTGGGTACATGTTAGAGGTACTTCTTAATTTGTGAAAACTGTTAGATTTCATGCTAACTAATGTTAGATTTCAAAGCAAACGTTTGAAATTCAATAATATTTTTGCAGGGCTCAGATGATTTGCAGGTTTCTGTATTCTGATTTGTACTTCAATGTTTAGAAATTAAATGTTTAATGGATATGATAGAAAGAGGTGTTTTATTTGATGAAGGCACTTTACGACTACTTAATCCTCGTCGGAACGTGGTAAGGGTACGATGCGACACCTGTTGAATGCCCCCTTGCGGGCTTAACTCTCCATTCCATGTGAAACAATCTATAGCGCAAACATGCAAATATTGAAGCTCTTTGAGAAATTCTTCACCGAGGTGTTTTACGAAGAACGTACGACTGATTATCACCGCTATTACAAATAGATTAATGTTAACTTAATATTCTTTTCTACCGCTTACACATTTCGAGATTATTACTGAAAATATTTTTTACCCATTGAATTCATAAATAGTCTTGCTATGCAACTGAAGTATTTACTGCTTTGTGGAGTGACCTGAGATATTTCTTTTTTTTTCGAGATAAATATTTTGGTGAACTTGCTTCGTTTGTAGGGCAATACTAATATTACGACGAAGATTTTAACGACTTGAGATGATCCACCACATACCTTTTTCTAGGCTTAGCATCAACAGAAATACACATATATAAAACGAAGATTTTATGCGTCGTGGGTGCAGCTTAAATAGCATTACTTTGTAAGAAATTAAAGAGTTAACTGAGTTTCGGCCACTTTAAAACTTACAACTATGAGTGAAACACTTTTGAATAAACTTTCCTGTGAATTCATTTCTTAAAAATTACGATTTTACATAAATTACGTTAATAATAATTATACGATAGAAGACATGTCACAGTCATTCTTAGTCACAGGTGATCGATTTCTTCCTGGATCAATTTAACTTTTTTATTTAGGCATGTTTAGGATTATTTTTAGACAGATACTTGTACACGAAAGACAAAAAGGCGCGAGAGCCATGCAGATGGTTGAAGAAGGGGGTTTGATTGAAATAATTAAGTGACGGTAAAGGGAATAGCTGAGTCAATTATTGAGAGTAGAGTGTTAAAAAAATTAAACAACTGAAGGTAGGATGCAAGTGGGAGACGAAAGCAAAGAATGTTATATCATATAAAAGACAGGGAAAATTAGAATAAATATGGGAAGGTCATTATATTGGGAAATCCTGATCACATGAGCTTAGAGAAAATTAGAAACTTGTATTTACAAATTATTCTCGGGGAGGAACCACTCAGAAGTAGCTAAATTTACTCGAAGAACTGCTTGAATCTTCGCGTTGCGGGTGGCAGAAGGGAAATATTCATTAGGCACAGCCAAAACTAGTGGAATTTAATTGCGGGAGTATCGCCTAGAAATAGATCGTAATATTCGACGACGAGAGATTAACCTTGACGTTTAGGATATCGACTCCTAGATATTTATTATGACGCACGAACTCTAAGGAATGTCCTGAAATTTTCTACGGTGCGAGAATAACGTTTGTAGAACGCGTGAAACTCATAGCAACGTATTTCTTAAGATTCAGATCAAGCTGCCAATCCTTACACCATCCTGACATAACGTCCAAGTCATTCTGTAATATATTTATATCATTTTCTGACAAAATCTCTCTGTGGGGGGACCCAAAAGTAACGAGAACCGGGCTGTGGAGGGGAGGAACGTCAGGGGACCGAGTTCTGGTTGGTAGGGTATTTTGGCGGGAACTCTCATGAGTCAGTATGCAACGTTTCGTCGCCGTGAGAGGAACTGTTTGTGCGCAGCATTTCTTTTATCAAAGTAACTTTTTCCCATGTGGCGAAAACGTGAGATGGCTGACGCTCGAGAGCAACGCGCGGCGGTAAAATTTTGTTTTCTGTTGGGAAAAACGGCTGCGGAAACTCTTGTAATGCTTTAAACAGCTTACAAGGTTGATGCTTTGAGTCAAGCTCGGGTCTACGACTGGTTTTCGCGGTTTAAAAGGGGCGAAATGACGATTGAAGACCAACCTCGTTCCGGGCGCCCCTCAACTTCAAGAACTGACGACAACGTTGAAAAAATCAACACCCTAGTCCGTGAAGATCGTCGCCGAACAATTGATGAGCTCTCTAATATTTCTGGCATGTCATGGAGTTCAATTCAGAGGATTTGCGCATGAGAAGAGTTGCAGCCAAATTTGTCTCACACTGCGTTGTCTGTGAGGCAGTTTTTGAGTAAAAACGGAATGACACCGATTACTCACCCGCCGTACTCCCCTGACCTGGCCCCCTGTGACTTCTTTTTGTTCCCTAGGCTCAAAATGAACATGAAAGGAAAACGTTTTGGGACTGTGGAAGAAGTGAAACAAAAATCGCTGGAGGGGTTAAAAGACATCCCATTATGTGAGTTCCAGAGCAGTTTTGATCAATGGGAAAAACGTTTAGACAAATGTATATTGGTTAATGGTGAGTACTTTGAAGGTGATAAAAATTTAGTGTAAAAATATTGAGAAATAAAAAAGTTTTAATGAAATTTCTCTTATTTTTGGGTCCCCCCTCGTATGAGGGTATCATCAGCGAACAATCTAACTTTGCTCTTTACTTTATCCGCTAGGTCATTAATGTATATGAGGAATAAAATCGGCCCTAGGACACTTTCCTGCGGAACACCTGATGTGATACTAATTTCGTTGGATAATATTCCGTCTAACGCAACTCTCTGAGATCTGTTTTCTAGAAATGATTTTGTCCACCTGACTAGAAATGATTTTGTCCGTCAATCGCGTAGGAATTTAGCTTCTGTATAAGCTTTTCATGGGACATCGTGTTAAGGCTTTCTTAAAATCGAGAAACATTGCGTCTGATCTAACTCCCTTATCTGCTGCCTTAGATACGTCATTCATACATTTACATTTACATTTACATTTACATTAATACCCCGCTAACCGCCGTAAGGCGTATGGCAGGGGGTGTGAATACACCGAACTCCCTAACCAACCATCTGGTTTGCGTACCTAATACTATCTGGAAAAAGAGACCAGAAATAGCTATCTGTTCTCGCTATAATTTCGCGGAATCTTTTTGACGTCTGGTCTCGAAAACTACGCTCACTGAGTACGGGAATCACGAAGTCGCTTATTTCCTCATGTAAATCGCTACTCAAAAATTTCTCGAAAAGTTTATGCCTATACTCATTTCTTCTGTCCTCGAGGGATTCCCAGCCGAGGGTTTTAATCATCTCTGACACACTGCTGTCGAACTTGTAGTCTCCCTTGACGAAACGGGCCGCTCTACGTTGCATGCGCTCTAGTTCTATGATCAATCCTTTCTCATGTGGATTCCACACCGCGCAGCAGTACTCAAGCAATGGACGAACCAACGAAAAGTAAGCCACTTCCTTGACATTCTGTTGGCAACCCCTGAGAACGCGATTACATAGCCTCAGCGTCCTATCAGCTGACCCCACTACGTCTTGAATATGCGGTTTGAACGATAAGTTACTACTGAAAACAATGCCTAAATATTTGTATCTACTTACGAATTCTAATGTTGTACCGCTAATAAGGTAGGATGTTTGTTTTAAGTTCTGGGACGGGGAGCGGGTCATGCTCATCGCAACACACTTCTCTATGTTCAAGCCGAGCTGCCAATCTTCACACCATTTCGAAATAGCGTCTAAGTCACCCTGTAATATGGAAGTATCTTCCGCATTTTGAATTTTCCTGTATATGAGTGTGTCGTCCGCGAAAAGCCTTACCTTACTTCTTACATTGTCTACTATATCGTTAATGTAAATTAAGAACAATATCGGTCCAATGACACTGCCCTGAGGAACTCCAGATGATACTTCTACTTCATCAGAGTAAACGCCATCTAAGACTACCCGTTGAACTCTGCATGTGAGGAACGACTTAATCCACTGAATAATATGATTTTCGATTGCATATGACTCTAGTTTCTGGAGTAACTTTGCGTGTGGTACTGTATCGAATGCCTTTCTAAAATCCAGGAATATGGCATCTGTCCTAAAACCTTCATCGGCTGCTCGCATTATGTCGTGATTAAGAAGTGCTAATTGACTCTCACATGAGCGACCTTTGCGGAATCCGTGTTGACTGCGTGTAATTGCATTATTATCACTAAGGAAGCGCATTAGATAACTGCATATTATGTGTTCTAGAATTTTACAAAATATCGAAGTGAGCGATATTGGTCGGAAATCATCCGGTTTTGACTTACGCCCTTTTTTTGGGACTGGAGTGATGTTCGCTCTCCTCCATGAGGCAGGAACCATACCTTCGTCTAGAGATTTATTGAAAAACACGAGTAGGAGGGGAGCAAGCTCGTTAGCTAGCGTAGATATAACGAGGGCAGGTATACCTTCTGGCCCGGGGGATTTTTTGCTGTCAATTTGCAATAAAAGGTTCTTAATACCTGCTTCATTTAGTTCTAATTTACTCATTTTAGAGGTAATACGAGTAGGAAATGCATTTACGTGACCGTTATCAGATATGAAGCATTTCTTAAAGTGTTGGTTTAGAATATTAGCCTTTTCACATGAATCTGATACGACGCTACCATTGTTGTTTATGAGATGCAGAACGGTCGATTGTTTGCCTCTTGTCTCTCGTACGTAAGACCAGAATTCCTTAGGATTCTTTTCCAGAGATTCGCGTAGCGTTTGAGATCTATACGTATCGAACTCCTTACGTGCCTCAATCTTCGCTGACCTCTTGATATCTAAATATTTACGACGTTGCTTCTCGTATTCTATGCTATTTAATGGAAAAGTCTTCATAATGGAATGTAATGCTCTTTGTTTTCTTTGGAGTGAACGTAGTTTAGGCTTGACCCATCGCGGCTCTTGCCGATCCCGAGCCACTCTTGTCGGAATAAATCTAGAGGTACCTTCACGAAGGATTCGGAGAAACTCAGACCAACTGTCGTCTACTGAATTCTTCTGAATGAAACTAATAAGGGGAGCACTTTCTGTCTTTATAAACTCCTTGAACGCGGGGAAGTTGGCTTTCCTAAAAATGTATAATGTACGAGGGGGCTTCAGAACTCGGAATGAATCTATCTTAATCGAGGCGGCTATTATTTTGTGATCGGAAATACCTTCACTGACGGAAATTCTGTGAACGAGATGAGGATGGCTAGTAGCAAGGAGATCTAAGATATTGCCCCTACCAAGAGTAGTCGTTCTGGTCGCTTCTGTATTTACTTGCTCTAGAGCGAAGGCCGAGAATAAATCAATTAATTTCTGCGATGCGTTTCTATCTCTACTATTACTAGCGACGGACATATTCCTCCAGTTAACACAAGGAAGATTAAAATCACCTCCTACGAAAATAGCTGCTTCGGGTTTGCTCTTACGGAGTTTACTCAATGCTTCGTACAGATCCTCTATGGGCTCGTCATCGCGATTAGGAGGGCGATAAAAGGAGCAGAAGTACGTTTTTCTACCATGCTTGTCAGACACTGAGCACCAAATCATCTCGGCACTATCCTGGCATTGGAAGTTTTCTAACTGACTCACCAAACTATTTTTTACAGCGATAAATACTCCTCCCCCCATTCTGCTGTCTCTATCCTTTCGATACACAAAGAAGTCGGGAGGAAAAATCTCACTAGAGGCTATTTCTTCGCTGAGCCAACTCTCGTTTCCTAGTATTATATCTCCGCATGTATTTTTAACCAAGTCGAAGAATTCCGCTTGCTTATTGCGAATACTTCTACAGTTAACTACCACTAACTTGATATCCTTATGACTATCACTCTTGAGCTCGGCGGGTAAATTCGAATTATAACTATTGGAATGACATCTATCTAACTCCTCACCATTTCTAGCTGATATTTTTAAGTCACTTATGTCGCCTTTAACACATCTCGTTCTGCTTTTCTCATTTCCGCTATTTTTTATCAAAATAGAGCCATTTACCGAAGCATATCTACGAGTACTAATATCCTCTGCTGAAATTTCTCTTTTACATCTATCATTAACATCCTTTTTAGATGGAGACACCCGCATATTACTATTCTTATCTAAGTGGGTGTTTTCGTTCCCTAAGCTAAGCTCTATACAAGGACTAATCGCGGAAAAATTTTCATTAAAAACGTTGATCTTTTTTAACCTAAAAAAACACCCACACGCCTAAAGACCTTACCCGCTACCTTCTCCGCAGCCTCAGCCGTATAGTGAACTCCGGAGCGGTCAAGGGGTGCCCTGCATGAATCGAGGACGTAGCCCAGGTCGACAAAGTCCACTCCCTTGCCCCGACAGAAATCCCTCAGCCGACGGTTCAGACCTCCCACCCTACTCCAAACCGTCGAGCCTCGATCAATCCGCGGGACAATGCTGCATATGGATAACCCAATGCTGACCCCAGACGAGTCCCGGACGCGAGCAACCTCGGAGACCAGGTCCTCGAACGAGTCCAAGATCTCCTCGGAGCCACGCCTCGAGGCATCGTTGGTGCCAACATGGGCCACCACACGCAGCGAGGAGCAACCCGTCTTCCCGACCGCCGCCCTCAACTCCTTCGTCACCTGGGGCACCGTGCCTCCTGGTATACACCGGGAGAACACCCGCTCACACACTCCCTCCCGGCGGGCCCTTCGCCGCAACGGAGACATAATACGGCGGACGTTGGAGCTCCCTATGACTAACACTCCCCTCCCCCCACGGCTCTCCTTCGGCCCAGCTTCCTCCGTGGCAACGGGCGAGTGCTCTAGCTCTAGGTCCTTCAGCACCTCAAACCTGTTGCTAACAGGCGCCGGTTCAGCCGAAGCATTCCCAGCACACTGTTTTCGCAGCACTAGGCCGCGAGCACCGCGACTGGAAACCACCTTCCACTCGTTAGCCCTCTGGGAAGGACAAGCAACTACCCGCGTGGTATCCTCCGCAGAGGAGCCAATAGGCTTGCCTACAACCGTACTCGGGCAAGGCCGAGGCACCTCAGGGGTGCGACAAGCTTTAGGGCTCGTAACGGAGGGTCCTGCGCAAGCCGAAGCCAGCCGTAACCCTTCGAGCTGAGAGCGGAGGTCCGCAACTTCTTTCCTAAGTTCCGTGACTTGCGACACAAGTGCCTCATAGCCAACGGTTCCCAAGATTGAAGAAACGGGGGTCCTTGGGGAAGCCATCCTAATCTCAAACACTCCTAACTGAGCTCTTACAAAAGAAACTTGATAGACTGTAATAGGATAACAAGACCTCAGTCAAATGTACGAGAGAAAAATAAAGAGTGACGCTTAAATATTATAAAATTAACTCGAAATTGACGCTCTCGTAGAAAATAAACGAAAAAGTTAAACTAAACGGTTGACCTGAGACTACAGCACAACGGATTCAATCTGTTTAAGAATCTCAAAAAGGACGATATATATTTCTTTAACGAACTAAATCGAAAGGTTTAGTGAAAAACAACTAGAAGTAACGATAAAAACTCTCTACTTAAAATATAGATGCACCTCACGAAACTAAGCACTTAGAGGTTAAAATATATAAAAGAGATACAACAATTCCCCTTCAACGAACTAGAATACTCTGAAAAACACTAATTAAATTAAACACAGAAAGAATATAAATAAAGAAAAAGTCTTAGTTGTACTCAACACTAAACTGCTGCTCAGCTAAGACAGGGGAAAGCTGAAAAACAAACACCGGTTAATGAGGGCTTGATGACCGTTGGCTTGTCACTCTGGGGGTCCGTTCAGGAGCTCCGGAGAACACGTCCTTTCACTTCGACTCTCAGGTCAAGAATGGGGTATATGGGGAATGGGGTTCATAAAGAGGAGTAACTGGGTATCGCAAGACCTACCCTTACGGAATCCATGCTGGCTCTGACTGATTGCTCCATTTTCAGCAAGAAAGCGCATAATTGAGCTAGCTATAATATGCTCCATAATTTTGCAAAATATTCATCATCCAGTGATTTCTTATAGAATACCTGAAGAAGGGGGGCAAGATCGTCGGCTAAAGTTTTATGACAACAGCATTGAACAACATTTAAAATGAATTAAACAGCAAAAAAATGGCAAGGATTAACACAAAATGCAATAAAAAGGAGATTCACTTATAAAATATTTCAAAGATTAAAAAGGGGAACAACCGCTCTACAACAATGCGGAGAAAGTTAATCTGTTATTAATTTGTGGGAGACGCGGAAAGCAGTACGCACGTATCAAAAAGATTAAGAGTGACATTTAAGAGACAGTGGAGCCGAAGTGAAGAGCAGCTGTATTGCACATAAACGTTCCTTTTCTGCCCGCGGAAAAAGCTGATTATTGAACACATTCTCTTCATTCCTCGAATGAGACAGCACCGTAACGACAATACACGGTATGAAAATGGATGTGGTTGGCGTCAAAAATTTGGCATCAACGTTATCCGCGACCGTGTTCGGTGGTGACTAACCGACCGGAATATCGTTGAATGTGGGGCGTGTTCCATACACCTCAAAAGAATAAGAGAGTCGGTAGTCTTGGGGAAGAAGATGGTAAAATATGATGAACAAGAGCAGGAAAGTAAAAGAGTCACATAATCATAGAGAGGGCTAGATAATCTTCTTCTAAACTTGAAATAAACTATGAGAATTAAGCTAATTTCTATTCCATGGTAATTTTCTTTCTCTAAGGTTTCTACCTGGTGAAGCCGCTTCACAATGGACCCAGTGACTCCCCATTAGGAGACACTATAAACGCGCGGCACCTGGCCCTGAAATCTTCATCCACATGGCTCTCATCTCCTTGAGTTAAAGTCCATTAGAGCTAGTTATCGCGATCTAAAAATATTGGAGATTACCGTCGGCCGCGTTGACATCGCACAGTGGGCTAGAATCGAAAAAATTTGGCCAAAAATACGAAAACGCTTTTTTTGAGTGAGGACTACGAAACTTCGCATACTTGATTTAGAATAAATTCTGCATACAACTATGGAGGTCATTTAAGTAGGATCCTCCCCATTAAAATTATACAGGGGGTCAAAGTTGACCAATTTTTGCGAAAATTTCCAGTTTTCGATTTTTCACGAAATTCTTCAACTTCAAGTCAATTGTGAACACAAACTAGGAAAATCATCGAGTAAAATATGATGCCATTTTATAAATATGTTCTTTGTCCTTCATAAGACTTGGTTTCAATGAGCTATGGTGAATATTCATGTACTTTACATGACAAAATGGCGGACCCTCATTTTGGAACAAATTTTTACATAAAGCGAGAAGAAAAGTTGATTGATACACCGTGTGACACGGAGTTATTTACACCACGATAAACTACAAACCTTCGTTAATGGGAATCTGAAATAAAATCTTGCCCCAATTTGCCCCAATAATATATAAGTCGACTTTTCGACAACGCTGCAAGGGCCAAATCCGAGCGGCGGAGCACCGTCCTCCGCTACGCTCTCGTGTTTTGGGAGGAACAACAATCAAGCATGATTTGTCAAGAATATATTAAATTATTATAATATTTTCTTAATTTTTATCAGCAGAATATTTATACATCATTGTACTTTTCAATTCAGCTCTGTATTCAACTTTAAACTATCTTGTCTTTGTGGGTGTTATTCTATCATTCGCCACTTTTAAACGTAAGAAACATTTTATTTCGTCTTTCTTCTTACATTCCCAAATAACTATATTTTATTTTATTATATTTTGAACTGGTATTTTATCATGTTTATATATCTTTGCACCATATTTTCACATGTTTTTTTTATCTTTCTTGTAGATTTTTGTTTTCTATTCTATTATTCAATTCCTTAGTATTGTATTAAGTTTCAAATTTGTCCGAAATATAGACGCATGTATCTTAGACGTATATTCTTGATAGATTTCCTCTCAACTGCACATCATGTACTCATACTTTAGTGAACCGTTATAGCAATAGCAAGCCCCGCTAGATCGGCAACTTACATCCGAAATTTATTTGACTCCTAGTTTCCCCTCGAAGATTGGCAGACAATTATATCGCTTCTGCTTCATTAGAATAAAAATAACCATACGTTTCTAAGCAATTTTCTATGAATTTTTTTCCTTTTATACGAATGAAGAGGTGTAAAACATGTGTCAGGTTTATGTAGTCGACATTGTCTTGTAAATGCGAGAGAATACAATAGCTTCAGCTCAAATAACTACTGAATAATATGTGGTAAATGCTGTAAAATCTTTTATTAAAATGTAGATTGTTGAAGGTAAATTCCACCGAAAGAACTTTTCGGGAGGAAGATTTATATGCGAGCAATTCGAGAGCAGCATAACCGAGTAAATGTCAACAATGTGACGAGTGAATAAACCAATGTTACATAATTGAAATTATAATTACTAAACATAGATCAAATGAATAGTTAACAATCCTCAAAAGAGATTAAAAATAAAAATTTAATCCAGAACTGAGACAAACGGATTTCATGGAAAGTTCTATAATTCGGTAGAAGCTCGAAGCTTCCATTTTACCCAAAATTTGATAAATTCATCTAAAAACAATTTTTATTTAAATTTTGATGATTTCGCATTACATACCTTTAATTTAAATTTAATATGGATAAAATTATTCATACAGATAGATTACTTGGATTTTATCTATAGCAGTTATCATATAAAAGAAAAGCGTTGATGGTTTCGGCCTTTACTTGCCATTATAACATAAGATGGTGAACAGGTGAACCTGATGATGATACTATACATTGTAACCTATGTTGTGAGTGTGTACATTCAATGAATATTGTATAAATCTATGTGATGATTTTACCATCCTATGTTAAAGCTAAATAATATTTTACCACTGTCATCTTAATAATATTACTTATCAATATTATTCGTTGCTAATCAGCGTACCCGAGATTATCGAAATGTGTCGATTTTTAAATTGCGACTAAGCCTTTGTACAGTTTACGCACCGAATTTCCCCAAACATAATTACTACTCATCATTTTCTGTAATAATCGACAATTACGATTCACAGAAAACGTTCCTCACTACGACGCGCTCGCATCAAATTATTTCGCCATATTAGTCGCATCACTGCGCCGACTTCCATTGCATTAAATAACTGAATGCACCCTCGATGAAATTAACATCACTCTTTTGGATCCTCCCTGTATGACGTATAATTGCTGATAAGCAATTGGGAGAGAAGGATCGACTACTTCCCACTTCGATTCCGGTCGTTCTCTTGGGAACGGAGGCGGGATCCGAAATCAAAATATGCCCCACGGCTCATTCGGAGGAATAAAAAAATCAAAATATTCCACTCCGCTCTACGGGAAAAGGGTCCAAAAAAGCAGCGGGTCCCGACCGAACTCGCGTATAATAAGACTGTAACCTGAGGTAATCAGAAAGGAAAACAGATGATGAAAATACCCCGCGCTTTACATTTCAAAAACGAACAGGAATCTTCTTTAGTTTGATTTATATACATGGGGACTTTATTTGTCAAAATTGGGACTTTTGAGACCCATCTTCCATTTAACCAAAAGAAATTACATAATATAAATAAAACAAATTACATAATAAGAAAATAGAAAAAATCTTTATAGAATTATAATAAATAGAATATATAGATCTATATAATGTGATACAAAATGAAATTTATACTAACAACAATATTAACATATTACGATATAAAATTATATCCCCGACTGAGTCGGGGGAATGGCTATAGAGGGTTGCAGTTCATCTTTGGACGGAGAAAATCTGCCTTGTAAGAGGGTAGCCTTAAGCGGTAATTTTACCATGTATTTAGTGCAAAAGGGACAAAGAGAAAACATCGTACTAAGCAGGGAAGTTTTAAACTGCTTTTACTGTATTTGTAATCTTTTATAATCCTCTTCTCTTGTTCTTGTCATCAGAAATTTTCATCTGCTTTTCTTCACCATCAGTTCATGTAGTGGAAAAGCAGATACTCGTAGACCGTCTAATTGCTTTACTGTTTTCTATTAGGCGTAGAAGATGTTCCTCTATTTTTAATCATCAAAAAATTTCACCTACTTTAAGAGCTTCTTTATTTTATCATGGTTTGTACCATGAGTACACGTATTTGAAACGCCTACTTGTAAAAATGGATTTTTTTGGATGTTTCAGATAAATAGTTAAGTAATTCTTTTCTGGAAATGAGACACCCAGTATGAAAGCGGCGGCTTTTCTATTCCTCTAACATCTGGCTGAGAAAAAATTGTCACTGAGGCAACGAGCCTCTTATTTAAAATACAAATTAATGCATATTGTCTTTAATTGGGCGAATTTGAGACTGTAAATTCTCCTCATCCATCAAACTCAGTACCCGAATTTCAAACACTTGACTGGGAAATGTGGTTATAGAATTAATTTAATCTCCACCACTTTAGGCTTGAAGTCACGTGAAGTATCTTAGCATTAATTCGCATGCGGCCGAGAATTACTCTTAAAATATAATACTCACTATCAGTACTATTATATTATATTACCTTTTTTCTATCAGAATTACAATCAGATAAAAGCGGGCTAAGGTTCACTTTCATATCGAGTCGCCGTTCATAAAAGAAATAACTCCTCGCTTTTATCAAATGTCCTTTACACCTTTATATGTTACCTTTACGTGGCTATAAAGTCTTTATACAAAATTCGTTGTTTTATATTAGTTTTCTTGCTGCTTATACGGAATCTGATGCTAATTTCTTTGAGCTAATTCAATAAAATCAGTAACTAATTAGTTTCTATTGAAACAAAATCTAAAGGGCGCTATAAGTCAGTCTTTTACATTAGATACCTGTGCACGAGAAAAATAGGCTCATTAAGTTCTCTGAAAATGGATACTTAATTAAGATAGAAAGCAATGTGTGAAAATATTTGAAGGAACGATGTTCGGGGGCCTTTATCCTTTTTTTCGAGTAATCTACCTCCCAAGAAAATGTCTGAGAGCAAAGAAGACGCCAATAACGGATCGCTTTCATTTGCAGAGGAAGCTTTATATAATTGACTACAACTAGATAGAACAACTAATACTATCAGATATCAAGTAACTTGTAATTTACTTTCCTTCTTCTATTATTTTTTTACCAGGGGCGAATCTTGCATGATACCGTATACAGCGTAATTTGCCCACAATTTGTGTAATGCTGATGTGTATCTTAAAATTACACTAACGTTTCGTCTCTGAAACTCTGCAGGCCAAGAAACAATTTATTATAGTACGATATTCAGTCGATTAAATCCCATAAGTGTGCATAACTGAATGATTACCAAAACTGATTCTTATTTCAAACTTAAACTTATTTGGGATAATAAAACTTTTTGTTCTGAGAACTGCAATTGCGACTGCCGTACTGTCGATTAAAACTACGAAATTTATCAAGGTAGTACTTTACACAGTTGCAATCCTGAAAAATGAATACAAATCTCATTCTTCTTGTTAAAAACTATGAAATCAATGCGTAAGGACTAAATTTCAGGACGTGAATCTAAAAAACATTAAAATCAAATAGGAAATGTGAAAGATTAAATTTTTCATGCGTAATTAAAAACATTATGGCATACTGTTAGAAGCAGAAGAATGTAAGATACAACGGTGAGTGAAATTTAGATGGTGACAATAAAATTCTTTAATTGGAATGATGGAGTAGTATAGAAGGCTTACCTTTAAACCGTTATTTATAAAAACAAAATAATTAATATTCGGTCTTTCATTTTTTTCCGTAACGGACTGTCAATAAATTCCGATAAATTCCTCCGCCGAAAGGTCGCTCTGGAATGGTCATGGAAAAAGAGCAAAGCTCGCACGGAAAATGAAAAATGAAATATCTCAATCAAAATGCGGCGGCATCATCTTTTGGAAATGCCAATTTCAGTATCCGAGTCACAGACCTTCTATGTCCTCTATCGAATTGCGTTCGGTGAATGATGGATGACATCCGAAGAAAGGCGGTGGCTGATTGAAAAGTGGACATTGAGAATAGAACACTTGGAAGGCTGCATCGCACTGGTGCTGCACGTGAAATGTCCATTACGAAACATACATTTTTATACATTCGGATTGCGTGAGCATGCATCCGCTACAATTTATTCTTCCAGTAAATTACGTTTTCCGTGGGGAAATGAAAGCGCAGACTTTACTTTTTTAGTTATAATTCGTTGTACATGAATGCGCATAGTATCAGAGTTTCCAAACAAATTTTACTCACCGAAACGACAACCTGTTTCAACGCATTTCAGCTCAGCTTAAAATTGTAGAAAGCAGGACCAATGTGCCCTTTTAAGCTTGTTGGAAGGGAGAGAAATATTTCATCGGAGGTGAGACAGGAGGTAAGGGAGGTAAAATGTTTTAGAAACTCCTTGAGAAGAGAATTACAAGTTTTCAGACTGACAGATTTCATGAAAGGTAGCTTTAACCACCGTGCTTTAAATGGAGATAATGGAGAGAAAGAATACATTTTCTTTGCAGTCATTTTCCTTTACTTCTTCCAAAGGATAATTTCCATAACAAGAAAGAGTGATTACCTTCCACATTAACTTATTCAGTGGTATAAACGATGATTATTCTGGTATCTACAGGATGGGGCCACTACGTCGTAAAAATTTGACGCCGACGGCACATGTGGAACGTGCTTAGAATTCGTATCCCCTAATTCTATTATATATAGCTATCTCTCCGGATATCTATTACGAGTAAAAGTTGCTTGCATACTGCAAGCTATCAGTTGATTGCAGTATCGTACCAAGTAATGCCTCAAATCAATTTGAAAACTTCGCGCAAAAGACCGCCTGGCGACGAACTAAGAACCCGATCGTGCGACACAATTGCATATTAATGTAAGATAAGTACCATTCTGACCTGTTCCAAAGTTTCAATTTAATATCTTATAAAGAAGGTCCTATAATAAGAATACGCTGTCCCCCATGGAAATACACGGTAGAATAGAAACGACGCTCTGACATCGAACCAAGAACCGTCAGAGTAAGGGCGGACAGCGTATATGAAACATATGACATGCCTCTATGTGCATTCTATATTATATCATTCCCGGTAATCGGATATGCATTCAAAATAATTGTAAAAAATGACCGCCATGCATTTTATACTGGAGATTTTTGCACTCACTTGCTACCAAATTACCGAACTCACGGTAATTTGGTAGCATTTCTGCCTTTCGTACTATGGAAGACCATCTCATCTCCAACCTCCCTGAATTTCACTGTTCTATCGATCGGAGGAAGAACTCAAAATAATTTTCGAAAATTCGCGCAAAAGACCGCCTAGCGTCGAACTCAGGACCCTTCTGTGAGAGAAAATAGCGAATTAATATTAGATAAGTGCCATTATGACTTGTTCCAAAGTTTCTGCCATTGTCTCTCACGAACGGGTCCTGTGTTCGACGTCAGGCGGTCATTAACGCTAATTTTTAAAAAATTGTTTGAGGCCTTTCTCTGTGCAGGAGACTATTCAAAATCACAGCGTTTGCGTTTGAAGTAGTTTTCTATTGAACCAGTGGAAGAAAGGTTGCATCTGACTGTGAGTTCGATGCCAGATGGATGAAAATTTCTCACGTAGGAAATGTATTGCGGCAATTTTTAAGAATTTTGCTGGATAAGCTTCGAAGATGATATCCGTAAGGGGAACTTATTGTAAATTTTCACCAATTACCTTGCAGTATGCAAGCAACTTTTACTCGTACCTATATAGATATAAAAATATATATAGGGGATACGAATTCTGACCATGTTCCACAAGCGCCGTCGACGTCAGATTTTTACGACGTACTGGCCTCACCCTGTAGATGCCAGAATAATTCAGACATCGACGCTAGGTGTCATGAGTTCGATACCAGAATGTCCCAGATATAACAGTTTTTCTATAAGAATGCATTGCGCGGATATTTGAAAATTATTTTGAGGCACTTATCGGTAAGATAGAGGAACCAAAATCTTGGAGGTTGAAGTTGAGGTAGTCTTCTATGGTTCTTATGGAAGAAACGTTGCCAAATGACCTTGAGTTCGACGCCAGGTGGGTGCAAAATTCTCCGGTATAAAATGCATGGCGGTCAATGTTTACAATTATTATGAATGCATATCCGATTACCAGGAATGATATAAAATGGAATGTACCTATTCATATGCGAGTACACAAAATTTTGAACAATTCTTGTACTTGGAGGTAGATATATACATATTCAATAATGTCATTCTCAGTTTCAGAGATAATAAGAGATACCTAAAGTCATTTATGAGAAAAATAATGTTTCCATGAAGAGATTTTATTAAAGAGAGAAAATCAGTATTAATTAAAACAGCCAGATATATTAAAACTATCTTCCACACTGTATCATTTTGATTGTTAAGCCAAGAATGCCAAGCCAAGCTTCTGATAATATTTTTGCACTCATCCATTCAAAGATGACTTTTGGATTAGCAATTTGATAAACAATTAATACCACAGATCAGTTCACATATATCAAACAACGGAGTTATTGCTAGTATCAAAAAGGGTATAAATATCTCACGCTTCACAAAATATTTAAAAGATTTATTTCAGCTGCTGATTTATTTTACCTCACTAAATAATTTGCAGTATTTTTTATACGGCATTAGAAATTTTAAAAACTACGTGATATTTAGTTACCGTCAATTTTATACCGAATAAATTCAATACCGAATAAAATAATTTTGAAGCTGTCTCTCAAATAATTGGACTTCGGCTATTGATTGTAAACGAAATAAAACACAAAATATGACCCTGTTTTTATTTTGTTAAAACGTAGAAACTTCCACCATGGATAGCTGGAATCATTTCATTATTTCTGCGCTTGATCCTGTCCCAAAAATATGGGAATTTTCAAGGTAATCTTGATTAAAGTTTTATGCACAAAATCTGTGCTCCTCGTGCAGCCAACAAGGAACACTTTACCAGATTAGATTAACAGAGGTGGACCATGTTGTTGGTCAAGTGTCGAAAAAAAATATCGGAAGTCTCTTTCATTAACTGGTAGTTCGTCCATTGAGGCCGAGAAAATCGGATAACGCGTCCTGAGAGGCGAAGCGCTGGACAAGTGTCACCTACACTGAATACGGCTTGGTCAGGTCATAGACACATAGGGGCTTTTGCACCACAGGTTTAATTTTTCGTACTACAGCTAAATCAAATTACGCTTCCGTTAACGGATGCGTTGAAAAATACTTTAAAGATCAGGATGGTAGACGAAATAGGGACGAGAGATAAGCTTTCGGTGATGAGTGTTCGCCTTGTGCAAATTAGATTTACCGGGACGTGTTCTAAAAATGTAAAAGACTCAGAATAGTTTAGGAAAGTAATGCTATTTCAGGAAATATATAGTCAAATAGATACACACGTGATAGCTAATCAGCCACTTTAGAGTCAACCGGTAATCAAAACCAGTCGTAAAATATCTCTGGTAAGTAAATAAATATTTTATATTAGATATTTTCTTAGTATTTCCACATATTTACTTAATATATATCTAATTTAATAGGAGATATCATTTATATTGTTTCTTTCAGTTTCATTAGCGATTGCGTCTTGTTTGAGTTTAAGAATCCCTATCCTGCAAGTTTACTTTAGTAAATATACATTAGTTACTTTAAAATATTAAATTGAATAATATTCTTTTACGAGTATCTCGTTGCTTAAGTTCTGCTATAAATTGCTAAGGATCAGTTTATATTATTTTATCAGAATTGGATTCCTTTAACTCTTTCAAGTTGAATAATATTGTAAATCGATCTGTAAGGAATAGGAATAAGGATCTTGTGGAACATGAAATGAGTGACAGGTTACAATAACCTAAGAAAAGCAAGAAGCCATAATGCAAACATTAAATCATGATCAACTACACTAAGTTTCAAGGCATAGTTTCTACTTGTATATGAATGATTATTATAAATTGATATACAGCCTTTATTGCATATATACCAGCGGTTGTAAAGGTTTGGCCATTGAAAGGTTTCTTTTTAGTATTCATTATATTTCATAAGAATTTAATAATTTTCTTTAACGACATGACTTAAAAAGAAATCGGCAGGTAGCCCACCATTTCTACACCGCCAAATTCTACGGATACCTTTTACATTGTATTTCGTAAATATACCGCTCCCTTCGAGAAAAGTTATCAAGAGCCTCTCATGCATAGCAAAGGGCCAATCAATGAAAAAGTATCTCGTCTCCAATCCCACAGAAAAGAGCTAATTATCATCGTTTCCAACAAGGGGCAAGATCTTAATTGGCCTCATCCTCACAAAAAATATCCAGTTTCCTTTCGAAGAGAAGGAACTTTAAGGAGGGGAACACACTTCCGTTAAAAGTGCGACTTTTTACGTCCATATCCGCTCAGTAATGTTTTACCTGCAATCTTCATTAGCACTTTCATCTCTGCAGTTTCCTGTAGCCTTCCTGTTCTTGCTGTGTCTGGTCGAGTCTCGTAATGTATGTCTATATAGAATAATGAAGTCAAAAAATATGTATCAAAATTATTCGACTGAATTTATGACCGCGTCTCTCAACCTTTAGTTTATTCCATCAACACTCTCCAGTCCCGTATACTCAATTTCTTCCCCTGTTAACTTACATAAGCTCCCTTTTGTCTCTGCATCTATTGGAAATAAATCCATGGGGAAAGGTTTTGGTGGTGTTTCGCAGAAGGATGTACTCGAGTCCTTTTCTAAATCCCACCAGTGAGCTGTCGTTATCAAGGGATCAACGATAAAATAATTGCTGTTTTTGTTATCGACCCTCGCCAGCGTCCGATGTCAAGTGGACTCATTTGAGAACGGCTCTTGAGAAAGAGAATTGAGATATAAAAGTCTGAGGACTTTTTTCATGTCCGTTCCTCCTTGTGATTTGGTAATAAATTTGTCTTGTATGTCTCTTGATATGACCACAGTAGCGGAGCCAGCCGAGTCAAATATTTTTGCAGAAAAGTACTCGTTGTCTTTCCTCTGGAAGATTTCATACCACCTATTTACGATATCATACAACAATTCCGACAATTTAGTCACTTTGAAGATATAAGAACTTCTAATTGTCAGTCTTCGAAGCTTTTAGCGAAAGTGATTATTAAATCCTTAAAGAAGATTTTGCCCATTACATTTTAGCTAGAAAAAATCAAACGAGAGTAATCAGGAGAAAAATCATGCTGCTAATTTAGAATGAAACTTTCATCAAAAGCCGCCTTTTCGAAACATCGCTCACAAGTGAGTCCACTATGTCGCCAATCTTCTTACAACGAAATCATTCTGAGAAGGATTAAGAAAACACAAGTGAAAAGTGGATGGAGTGGAACTAATGAGGGCGATGTCATTTCTTTAATGGAAGACCAGTTATAACTCGGTTAGAGACGCTAGGGAACGGGTTTCCAAACTAAATAAATCATTTCCGCGAAGTCGCAATTGTAAACATTTTGACGAGAACTCAGCCTAAAACGGGAGAGAAATAATCCCAGCGTTTTCCCAAATGAAAATCGCTGAAGATTTCCTGCCTAATTAGCTAATAGTATCGCCTGCCAACAGGGGAAATTTATTTCCACGTTCCCTAGGAAACTGTAAAAAGAAATTCCTGCTATTCCCACAGAAACAGAGATTCGTATTACAGAAATCCATGGTTGCGATGGCAACCACCGTCCCCCACGTGTCAGAGAGCGTCCCTCTCACCCTCCGGCGATGTCGAGATTTATAGCATTTGCGAGATTGATGTCCGACCCCCAACTGTGCGTACATCATTTTTATTTTTCTTTCCTAAACGCCCAATGACGGGCTCGTGCGTGGAGTCTGCCGATCGATGTTGAGGTAGATCAGGGGGTGCGTTGCCGGGCGATTCATCTCCACCCTGATAATACGATTCTCAGAATTGTCTCGCATCAATAGGCTACTTCACCCGGGACGACGCCGTACTGCGCTCTAGTTTTCTAGCGGGTAATGATGGATACAGCGGTAAATTCCTATGTGTTTTTAATGTCAGCGCCGTTTCCTGCCTGACCTCGTATGATACTTCCATATGTGCATAAAAGAGAAACAGGGGTTAGAGAGAAAGCTGGGGAAAGAAAGGGAGGTAGAGATGGAGGTGAGGGAGGGGGAGAGAGATAACATATATAAAAGAGGAAAAAAGAGAAATATGTATGTTGGCTCGAAGGCTTTCGCTGTGAATTTCCATTGGATAATGTCGACTTGCGGGATACAACAGCGTCGTCGGATAATTAAAGACACACAACGTTTCGCCAACACTACCGTTGGCTTCTTCAGGTGAAGTGAAATGCACTTCCCAGCACCTATACTATAATACACCCTTACTATAAATATATTTCCCCCTGTTTTACTCCTGTCCTTTCACCATGCGCCGTGAGCTGTTTGATGTTCTCAGCAGACGTTTCCATGTGGTGGACCAAGGGTAGCCGTCCTCGCGATAAAGTTGTTTGGCGTTTTTGCTATTTCTATCGACTCCCGTATAATTCTTGGAAAATATTTAGGTTCTTTTCATATGACCTTGGTATTTTCTAAGTCAATATCATGGCCTGGCTCCGACCACGCGTGATCTGCTATCGCTGATAGTTTTCGGTCTCTGTTCTTCACCGCTCTGCCGTGTTCTTTCATCCTGCAAGTGACAGAACGTCCCGTTTGACCAACGTGCGACAAAAATGCGAATGAAGTTCCATTTACGGACCATCATTCCTACTTTTTAAGAAATTAAATATCTCTAATTAAATTAAATATCCATTGAGATATTTATTCGTTTATTATGCTTTACGGTTGTTTTATGTTCTAAGAGGTCAAAGATCAAAACCTAAGGACGAGGCATCCATGAAAAGGTTTGACAATAAAACACCGTAACCGAGGATTGAAAAATTTCAGAAACAACTAAAAACAAAATTAAAATTGTTAGTATTTATTCAGCTAGATCTTTTTGAAACGACTGGTATCGATCATGAAGATCATCTTCAGTCGCTCGGTAGTCGGATGTGAGGGAATAAATGCATATGTGTTGAGTTTTAGCGGCAGAGAAAGGAGAGGGGAAGGGGTATTGTAGGTCATGTCATCGAGCGAGTTGAGAGCTAGGGAGATTTCCAATTTATTTCAGAGCGTCCAGGAAGTTGGAGTGTGTTTCCTTGTTTGTTTCGGTTAATTAATTTACTCATAATTACATGCATTCTAACCGTGATTCATCACAAAATTCTTAACGTCCGAAGCATCTCATTGTCTTTTCAGTTTTATCAGTGTATGGCAGACTCAAATCAGAAATGTTTTCTATCAATAATTTAAATTTATGTACATATATCCTGCGTCCCGCCTTTCGGAGTGTGGCAGAGGGTGCATGAATCACGAATCTACTTCCGTGATTGGTTAATTATTCGTATCGTAGAAGCATTTCGAGTAAATAATAACGTGATAAAATGTCTCAAACGGTAAATATCAAAATTTGCACCCTGCCATTTATTCTTAATAAGTATTTATTGTAGCAGTTGTATTAATTGTTAATAAATAACTCATTCATGCCTCTCCTCCGTCATGGATGGAGATAAACTGCAGAATAGATAATCCAGACTACATAGCAAGAGAGGATCATCATCAGAAGTTAAAGCTGAGGAAACATAGCACTGATATCGCCAAGTATTCTTTTATAAATAGAGGGGTCAAAGGATCGCATATTTTGCCTGAAGAGGTCGTCATATCCTTACCAAAAATAGAAAGGAGTTCAAAAGTAGATGCTGCAATCTAATTATTAATAGGAGTGAATATCGTTATGTTTGGTATTACTTGAATATTTGTAAGCGGGACAAAGTGAAAATGATCAAGTGACCATTTGGATTAAAAAGCAACAAGTAGAAACTGTGACTGAGAACTGCGCCCAACTTTTTTTGTGATTAGATGATATATGTGGTGAATATGTTTAAGTGGGTGTGCTACGGAGGTATCTACAAATTCGATCTTGATGTAGTGTTGTAGTGTTCAAATTCTGTGCTATTGGTAGTAATGTTATTTTTGTAATATTTATCTCAGTATTGTTGGGATTGGGGTTTGAATTATTGCAGATAGACAACGCTTGAGGCTGCCACCAGAAGAAATTCTACTCGCAGTATGCATACAAATAAAGAAATAAATGAATAATGTAGTTATATTCCTGGGTTCTGCAAGTTATTCTCAAATTTTGAAGCTTGCATCATCATTTTGATGCGGAAAGTACTTCAGAGCACATATTATAGTAACTTCCGAAGGAAATGATTTTTAAGTACATGGCCAAATTATTACTTCAATAATATACCAACAAGTCGAACAAGTTATTTGAAATTTCGGATTTCCAAAAATATCTTAGAAAGGTATAATAAAACGTTCCCCAGTTATAAATTTATAATAATTTGCTCTTGAGTAAAACCTCACCATAGAAGTGTGTTAGGAAAAGGAAAGGAGTACTATTACTGTGGAGAATTTATTAAAACATAACCCATCGTCGTCATAACAATGCTGGACTTCGTAAAATGATATTATTAAGAGGTCAAAGAAAACATTTGTAATTTCTACTTGGTTAGGAGGACCAAGTGTTAAGCTAACCAAATTGAAATTTCAAAATTTACATTGAACTCTCCGTCTCATTAGAACTTTTACTACAGATTTATTATTGAAGGAAAGGTATGCAAATGCGCAGTCCAACAACAAGAAAACTTTAGAATATAGACTATAGGATAGAGTCGAACTAAGAAGCAAAAATGTTAGCAGTAATCTAAATGTCCTTGTCACGACCATTCGTATTAAAGAAAGATCGATATTAACCTTCCTTGGTTACGTAAAATCTGGCATAACCTAGTAAAATCTTTTACGTATGATGCTAATGCCTTAAATGTATCTGTTCAAAACACAATTAAAAGTGGAAACAACTGCTATACTAAAAAGAGCAAATATCTCTTATACGTCAGCCAAAGAAATCGATGGTTAAGAATAGGATTATACATACCATAAAATACTGTTGATAATATACGCGGGATGATTATAAGCATGCAAAACTTCTTGCTTACGTATTATAGTACTAAAAGCACAATACTTTTCCAAGATATGAATTGTATAGTACTCAGTAACTGCTCAATCTTTCTCGAAAATTGTAACAGAAATCTAACCCAACTTTTTTCATTAAAAACTCGGAATTCCTCATTGATTTCTGCGGCTGTAATTTACCCATCTAAAATTAATGTTAAATGAAATGATACAATGTCGTCTTTTTCATGATATTTCTCTCGATTTCGTTTAAAAAATACGGTGAAAACATGAAAGAGTAAAAATTGATAAATTACCATGTAAATTATTGGTATTATATCGCCAACATTGATATTGCCGAAGAATCTACGAAAAACTATATATAACAATATTAAAATACATAAAAATTCGTTTTTTAAACTTAGTGTAGCTATCTGCGTGCTATAGCTCTATATCTCGCTGACTAAATATTAGATGCTATAGTACATAGAGCTTTACGTATTATTTTAAATGCAGAGATGTGAACCTTCTCTGCTTCTCCATGGTTTTCCCAAGTCTCTAAATTTTCATTGTATTTGATGATAATATATGCGAAGATACCATGTGAAATCTTTGAAAAATCCTTGAGTTTATTAAATAACTAATAAAAAACAGCCTTTCACTTACGGTATGTATTTATCTAAGAATATTTTTCTTAACACCTTTAATAGCAATGAGGCCTTCAGGAATATCATTAGATTAAGTCCCAGTTTCTTCAGTTGATTTCTTTCTAAGTTTTGATTGAGTTTTTTTTCGGTATCTTAAACTAGCTTGAAAGGATCATCCTGGTTTGAAAGCCATAGATTGATAGCAACAAAACAGATTAATTTTTATGAAGAAAACAGTTCCTTTCGATGAGAGGAATAAAACTGATATTTATTATCACAGAAAAATATATCAACTGCGGAAAACCCATTTGAGAGAAGGGGGGATGAAAAACCTTCAAAATGTTTAGGAAAGAGAGAAAGGAAAGAGAGTGAGATTCCCACGTAGTGAACAATAGAAATGAAAAATTAATAATAATAATTTATTATACATATACAGGAAAAGTCCCACTCACATGTGCTATAATAAATCGATAAATAAAAAAGTGTAACATAAAATTGTACAAGATGGATGCAAAAGTTGTAAACAGAAACAAAAGAAAATTTAAAAAAATTTTAAATGTATTAAAAATAGTTATTTTGTTGATTCATAGGTTTCTCCTCAAAAGGAATCATGACATTCAATATGTATAAGAAATTTTTTTCATAACAATGCTGAATTTTTTATGAAGCATTTTTTAATAAAACAACACAAAAGTGAGTCACAAATTAATTTATCGTACGAACGTTAGAATCGCTGATATATGTTCGTTTTACAAATATAACAAATGAATAGGGGATAGAATTGCAAAGGTCGTCGCATGAAAGAATTATTATTAGATATATTATTATGAACAGGAAATCGAATATTTCTAGAGTAAATTTAGAGTAGATTTAAAGTATCAAGAAAAATTATGAATAATACGCAGCATCAAGTATGCGATCCCCGGGAAAATCGCTACCATTGAATCGGAGTGGGACGAATCCGGTGGGTGGGGGGAAAAAATAGTCGCTTTTTAACACTTTTTTAACGTAACAACTCCACCTCCTCCTGCCTCTATGGCAATGGAAGGGTGGCGCCGGAATACTCCAATCCCATTCGCTGTGATCGCGCACGCGGTCCTTGTCTCACATGGTACTTCCCCTCACGCTCAATTATTTCCGAAGAATTCCCACGCTGACAATGATAAGTTCTTAGAATCGCAGCAGCGGGGGTTGGGCCCATTCAAAGCCCCGCCTCCAACTCTTGTTCTACGATAGCTTTGCCTGGGCAAATTTTTAACTTGGCAAACAACAATGGCTGAATGATTTTGCAAAAATCTTGCATTCGAGGAAAACTGTGGTAAGTTAATGTTTCAGCTCGATTGCTGCAATATCCTAAGATCAATCCTTCGAGAATTTAATATAGTTAAAATTTAAGCTTTAAATTTTTTTTTATTTCAGGCTGTATTATTTTAAAATAAGGTTCAGTTACTGGTTTGGGTACAAATATATTTATCAAGACTGGAGATAGTATTGATGAAATAAGCCGAGACGTCTTAGATCTCCATTTTAGGGTTGATATAAAAAATGAATTATATTACTTAGTTTTTTGTTCCACAAGATTAAATTATGGCAACCAGGATTTAACTAATTATAGCCATCGTCTGGACAAGATGAAACTATCAAATATCTTCATTTTCAAATGAAAGGTTATACTTTGTGGTGCTTGTCGATGACTATAATTAGTCGAAACCTGGTCTCCATAATATAAATTTGTTCAACTATATCGGAGTATTGTAATTCATTCATCATATCCACACTAAAAAGAGAGTGTAAATAAATTCAGCCTTTATTTTGAGGTAGGTCTCCATTATAATGAATAAACTAGAGAGCATTTATTACCATCAATACTTCATTGAGCTACCATAATTTCGACCAATGAGGTCATCTTCAGCGTCCCAAATGGCATGCCTCCTCCTCTATAACGGGCATCAATGCTCCTAGACCATGAAATATCTACATTTTCGAAAGAGAGGGTATTCTTTCCTTCCATTTGAACCACTTAAAATTTTAAAATCCCTTTCCTGCCCCACTCCTTTTCCATCAATCACAACCTTATCCCCTTCTCTTCCCCGATACTCTCCGCTGTGGTGAAAATTCTAAATCCATCCTCTTTCCCCCCACCCAGACTTCCCATAGACCCTCACCCCTCACTCTTAAACCCCTGCCTTCTCTCTCCCCTCCCTTTCTAATTATTCTCACTTGCAGATAAATCCTGGAGTATGAAGATTACCTAAATAATTGACACAGTGTTAGCTCAATAGAATATCGGTGGTAAAAGTATAATTCCTCTCAAATATTTTTCATTAAAAATAGATAGAAATTAAGCATCGCTACACCTCGATCAAAATAGGGGCACGAAGGTCTCTATATTAAATTGAATAATAAAGTGTGAGAAACTCGACAATCATAATCGAATTTTTCATATTGGTATGACTACTGTAAGAAGTGTGCGAATTTCTATTCTAATCAAGTTGTTTCTTGTTCGATAAAAATTAGAAACAAATTGGCATCTGCAAAGCCCGTGTTGACTCAAATAGAATCAAAAATTGATCAGGAACTTAATTGAAAGAAAATTATGTTTTAATTAAACATTTTTTGTATCTCCTACCAATTTTCTGCTAGAAAATTGTGCGGCTCACAATTATCTATTATGTATATTCCTTACCCTGAGTTAATTTGAGACTATAGTTACGAACTTTTATCTCATGAAATAAAACTTCATTTACAAATTTGCGAAGCTATGCTATCGGAGGACGACGATATGCAGAAGGCGAAGAAAATGCGAGATCCAATTTGGGGAGTTCCTGAGAAACAAAATAAATAAATGTCGACTATATTAAGGGCGAAAATAAGAATGTAAATTCTCCTCTTCCGTTTATACCCATGTTAATATCAAAGAAATCATATCAAATAGTACTGGAAAGGAGATTTAAATTAATAGAGAATACGATAAATTCATTTGAGAATTGAGAAAAAAGTGAAGATTGGAAAAAATATAGCAGAAAACCATCCAAGAAGGGGTGTGTGGAAAATCTGCACAAATCAACTGAGGGCTTCAATTAAAAGATAGCAAAAAACACGCAACAAAAAAAAACGTCAGAAAAATGACACTCGATATGGAGATCGTTCGCGAAGAGCGAGACAGCTCCCAGCCGATTCCCGAAGATCCGGAGTCTCCTTCACGACTCTCTTCACCCCCGAGCCCTCGTTCTGTCCTCACGGCCACACCGCGACTGCCTCCTCCCTCACCCCTACAACCTCTCCTTCTGCATTTCAGGGCGAAGGTAAACGGGGACGAAAAAAAAAAGCTCCGGACGCAAAATGCAGAGCCCGCGGCATTTCACACTACACCACCGGTCAAATGTATGAAAAATAACTTAAACCATACTTATACATATACATAGTCAACTTCCGTGTAAGGTCAAGCGAATTTAGTGTAAAATTAGAAATAACAATGTATAAATAGCTCTCTCGAATGATTTAAACTGGGAGACGCATGTCCGAAAAATCCGTTTTAAATCAATGAAAAAACAAGTTTTATAGAGCGCATTGTCAGTCAATGCAATAGAGAAGTTTAAGAGGAATTCTATCTAACATTGCTCAGACCGCATCTGAAATACACGGCATGAATATGCGATTCGAGAGTTAAAAATGTACCCGCGGTAGCGAGAAAACTCTGCCAAGGCGACACGTTTTGTAAAGAAATGCTACGGTGAAAAATTAAGCTTTCTCATCTACTCACAGGCGTAGGTTGGAAATACTTAAGAGAAAGGAGGTTTTCAGCTATACTGCAATACTCAACAAATAGGATAAAAGTACATTTCCGGAAGAAGTAATCGGTATCATGTGACCCCCTTTCACTTCGGCCGATTCGGCACATAAATGCGACTCTCTTTAAATAAAATAGGAGTGTTCGAGTTAACCAAAATTTTCAAAAAAGGATAAGGAGTAATGAAACAATTGTTGTGTGTACTTTGAATAATAAGAAGCAGTTAGATTTTAATGAATGACATCTTCCAAAATTTGCAGTTTAAATTATTCATGCAGTGCATAGAATTCACTTGTGTGATGATAATATATCATAGTATGATACAATCGAAACATAAAATAGGCAGACATCACATATGGACAGGTGCGATGTATTATTATTACTGATGTATTAATTATTAATTATAATTGATTTTCAATTAAAATTTTATTGTGCTCTGGTCACATAAACTTCCACATTTATCATTAAAATTAATGGCTAAGAAAAGATGCGTTATACCCTTGAAGTTTGCTGAATATTTATAAGAGTCCTTTGGAATTTTTAGGTTACTTGAAATCAAGGTGGTGTTTCTAATACATATTAATTTTCTTCCCCTACGACCCACATGTATTTTTATCAACTCGCTTTTATGTTAAATCTTACTTTGTTCCTTCTATAAAATTCAGAAGAGAACTAAGAAAAGGAAAATTATTATTTTTCATTATATCCTATAATTTACGTTAACATTTAATCTTATTGGCATAGTACGAATATATCTGTCCGAGAGAAAAAATAAGCATTCCTTTACGGCTTCTGCGATATTTGTTTAGATAATCTTTGGAAAATTGTAACACTCCTGATATTTTGAAAGAAAGTTAAATTTGGGGGAATTTGATTAGAGTTGCAATATAATTTTGAGATTAATTCTTTATTTATTTATTCGTTGTGACTGCAAAGTCTTAGAAGATTGTTCACAGCAACTATACACAATAACTGCATCCATGACGACTTGTTAAAAGCAATCGTGATTCCAATACATAAGGGTGGATCAAAAACATCAGTTGATATCTATAGGCCGATTAGTCTTACTTCCCAAGTCTGCAAAATAATGGAAAGAGTTATAGCTGATTATCTTCTTGTAGGTTGGAAAGAAAACGACTGGCTTAGTAAGAGGCAGCACGAATTTAGTCCGGGATACTAATGCGAGACGCAGCTCCTAGGACTAGTTCAAGACATTGCCGAAACTACGGATGTAAGGGATGAAGTTGACGCGGTAGTCATTGATTTTGCTAAGGACTTCGATAAAATACCACACGACCGACTTAAGGCCTGAACCCACCGGTGCGGCGCGGCGGCCGCAACGCGTTTTTATGACACTTGGGAGGGGGGCCAAAGGTCCCTTAGGTGACGTAGAAATGCACCCTAATGTATCCGTTGTATACAGTATCATACCAAGTACTGCCTCAGTTCAAATTTCAAACTTCGCGCCAATGACCGCCTGGCGACGAACTAAGAACCCGATCGTGAGAGAAGACAGTAAAATAATATTAGATAAGTGCCATCCTTACTTGTTCCAAAGTTTAGATTCAATATCTTATCGGGAAGGTCCCACGCCTCTGTCACCATTCCGGGTTTTCTCTTTCCAGCTTATCGGGAAGGCATTTAAAAAAATCTTAAAATATTTCCGAAATGCATTTCTTATGGAAGAATTTTGCTTCCACCTGGCGTCGAACTAACTGTCATTTGGCTACATTTCATCCATTCGTAATATAGAAGGCTACCTCAACTTCAACCTCCGAGATTTTGGTTACTCTATCTTAACGATAAGTGCCTCAAAATAATATTCAAAAATCCGCGCAATGCATTCTTATGGGAAAATTGCGATTTTTGGGAATTTCTGGCATCGAACCCATGATAGCGAGCGTCAAAGTCTGCATTATTCTGGCATCTAGTGTGTTGGGCCAGTACGTCGAAAAAATCTGACATTCACATTAAACATGGAAAATATTAATAATCCCCATTTAAATGACATATGGCACTATATCCTAAAATCAAGAAAAGGCAAGGAAAAATTTCAACGACAAAAATCCATACTTTCGAAATTCAAATTCACTCCCTACAAAATAAAGAGAAAAAAATATATAAAACTAAACATAAAAAATAAAGAATAAAAATTAATAGAAAAAAATTAAAATGATAAAAAATATAATAAAAATATAAAATATATATAAAAAATGATAATAAATAAATAATAAAAATATATAAGAATAATATAAAGATATATATAAAATAATATTAAATAATAAACAAATATATTAGCTATCCTTCAACCTTCCTTACATATCTTTCACTCCCGATCCTCATACTTTCATCAAATCATCACCCATCACCTAAAACATCAAGATTTATTACTATATAAATTTCCCTAAAAAAACCTTAACCTCTCCTTCCCTTCCCTTCCGAATAATTCCTAAAAAGTTTACCCAATATAATCAGTTTGACTGCGCTTAAAATGCATCAACAAGCATATAGTGCTTCAATCATTGTCCTTCCGAACGGTATGTATGTTTATAGGTGTGTGTGTGTGTGTGGTTCTTTTGTTATCCTTCGTTGGATGCCAGGGCGTCATTCTATAAAGCTGAGAGGTTTCGAAGCGTCGGCGATTCGAAGCGCGAAGCGGATTACGCTCTTTGATATAAAAGCCAAAAACTCAAGTTTCATTCAAGATATCGCATCGAAAAAAACTGCAAATGAAAATTACAACATATATCTCGATTTCTCTCGAGACAAGTTCTTCCTCACGTGAAAAACCAAAAAGGTTTAGGCGACGTATAAATTGGACTGCACGACGAATTTTTTCTTGAGTTACGTTCCAACTAAATAATTTTTTTCTAAGATTTGATTGCTCTAAAATTATTCTCAAGTAAGTTTTATGCATTCAGGTGATACAATGAGCATTGGAAGAAAAAATCAGCATTTTATGTTAGATTGTAAGAGAGTAATGGCAGTTTCAAAAATGTTCACGGGTGAAAACTCGGCAATTCATTCAATCTTCGCTTTTAACTTTGTTGTTACTGCTATAAATGCATAAAAAATTCACTGTTGTGTTGATAGAGTTATTTTCATTCAGATTCCACGAGAAATTATGTTTAAATTGTTCAATGTACACTACGAATCTTCGTTATACCTGTCCGAATCCGTAGCTCCGCGTAAAGGCGACCCGGCGCGCGAGGCTTTGCCTTTCTCCCATAAGACAAAACTGACTGGAAGCTTGAAACGGACAATAGAAAAATATCAAATCCCCTTAAGTATTTAGGGCGTTAAAAATTTTCCGGAATACGTTTATTGTCGTTCGCGATAAGCTATTGTTACATTTATTGCGAGAGCGTGTTCTTGATTGCTTTCAATTTTAAAACTGCTAACGTATATTCGTCACTTCGTAAATTAAGTAAATCCCTCCTAATCTTCAACAAGCATTTCATTTAAAACAAAAATCTGACGCGTCTTATCGATAAAAATTAGACCGCCTAAAAAATTCCTTGTAGGCAATAATGTCATAGTGCAATTGATTAAAATAATGGACCGAGTAAAAGATTAGATTAGATTAAACATAAACATACGGAAGAGAGAATTAAAATAGTAAGATCCTTTTTTGGACGAAGTCATGGTGGAAGGACTACAGTCTATCCAACGTCATGAGACACCACGTAAATCGTATGGGCCCGTGTAATCCTAACGGGAGAACGGCGCGCGCTGTTGCTACATTTGCGCAGAAAAAGGAAGTCGAGAAGAACTTATTTGGAAGGCATTAATAATAATATAAGTAATAATCTAGCGAAAATTTATTCGCAACATCTTAAAACTATTATTATTTCCTGCTATTGGCATGCGGGATTTCTGTCGGCTCCTACTTCCAAGGGATTAGGCTAATAAATCAGATGGTCTGTATTTCTTTTCCACTGGTAGCTCTTGCTCAACATGAGAAGGCACCATACTTCGTCTCCTTAATCCCCCAGAATAAAGGAAGATTCTCTTCAACAAATACTTAATATGAAAATCTTGAAAATAATCGCAATATCGGTGTGTCGTTCCCCCTGCTTCTTCCAGAAAACAACACTCGAAAACTACATTTCCCAACTCCCCTGAAGTTTTATTGCCCTCCTTGAAGCCTTATGGGAAATACCTTTCCATATGCACATGGAAGCTTTAACTCGTCTCTTACGCAGTTAGTCGTCAGTGTTTTTCGGTACAGTATTGTTCGTGATTGATTTTGTAATGAGATTTGGTGTTATCTTCGCTTTTCGTGGAGTGTGACGTGGGTGCATGTACGTTGTATGCATATAATAATATATATTCATTGCCGTGAAGGAAATATTGCATTCATCGTTTTCTACCACTATATATATGAATAGAGGGAAAAAAAATTCCTTAGAAGTGGCGAAAGGAAAACAGTGACACCGTTTTTTGAATATTTTAATATTTTTTCTAAAGAAAGTGATAGGTTAAAAGTATAGGTAGATATAAGGAACGTGTGAAGCAACTGATGTCAGTAGAAGTACATTCATTAGGATTACGAAAGACATCTTCAAATGACCACTTCTCACTTCTCCCAAGTATTGAAAAACGTGGAAAATCTACGATTCGAGTAGAGAAGTTTAAGTTGAAATTAAGAGAAGGAGTAAGTACGACATTTTCGTGATGAGTCCCATACGTTGTCCGGTCCTTTCTTTATTTTTTAAAACTATCCCTCAGACAGCTAATCTAGTTTTACAAGCAGTGAAAAATGAAGCCAAATATAAGCGTTGGACCTTATGGAACTTAAAAATTGGGAAATTTCACGAGCAGAGTCACGATATAATCTATTCAGACGAAACATGGGTAAATGTTGGTCGTACCACATCAAAATCTTGGAAAGATATTAACATTAATTTATTAAGAATGCTCAGTAACTTATGTTAGCGCTGAAATTCATGCATGATAGGGTGAGAATTCAGAATTCCCTAATCTCGGACAATTTGATGACCTGCAATCATAAAAACCGTCGAAGTTGATCGAATCGATGAGAGCAGCACAATCATTGCGAAAAATAGAAGTATCGGCAGCATAAAAGCCGTGCGGGCCGAGTTTCGCGTCGCCATCAAAATATATGTGCGTTTTTTGAGGTTATCAATAGATTTAAAGGATTTTCATTTGCACAAAAAATGATTTCAGCATTTCCTCAGTAAATTGCCCGCTAGAATTATTTCTCACGAAAAGAGGATAAAAATTACGTTACGTACTAATGTAAAGTAAGTAAACTATAAAGACATTTAGTAGGATTATTTTGATGATGTCAGGATGTTTGAATGATGAGCTCTTGATAGACGATAGATTTAACTTGAGCTATTCGAAATCCCATAGTCGCATGCTATATTTTAAATGAGGAAACGAAGGAGAAAGTGTCTACCGTTGTGGGGCCTTAATCTGACAACTCACTTGCCGGGCGGAGTTGTTGCTCTTAATTAATTAAGCAAATTATGCACCCATCAAAGCTTCAAAAATCAAAGGAGACATTAATTTGTCGTGATATTCGTAGCTTAGGAGACTGAAGTTCGGGAGTGGATGATCCTGATTTCAGTACGGCTACTACGGTATACCTTTTCTCCTTCATTACATTAGCGCTCTTTTTCATTTATCAACCTTAATGTGCTTAAATGATGACTGCGAGTATTCCTAGTGTCTGTGCATCGATATGTGCTTTAATATTTTTTTATTCCGTATTGCTAAAGATGTTACCTATCATAATGTAACTTTTTCTGTCTAGATAATTCTTCTTTTTTATCAAAGTATTTTTTATTTTCATTACTATGTAATATTTACCTGTATTAATTTTGTTTTCAGATGTCATAACCCTCCTTTTCCCTAAAATTTAGTATAACTATCTGAACTTAACTAAGATTCAATAAAATCGTATTATTATAGCATACGACTACTGCCTCAGAGAGAAATTTTACGGATGGTTTCCTACTTTCTCCACGAAATGTCTACATAAAAATAATGCCCTCGAAGCCGTCTTCCGGCGATTGGCAAGGGGTGCTTTCTCTTGTGCTTTGGAGACTTTCCTCTAAAAACTTAATATGTTTACATTTAGCTTCGTTGATCACCAACCCATTTTCAGCTAACTATTTTAGATCACTTTGCAATAGTTCTCGATCTAGCCCCTCACTTATACGCCTACATAATATGCAGTCGTCCGCAAAAAGCCTTACCTCGGATTAAATATACTTTGGGAGATCGTTAACATAAATTAGGAAGAGCAATTATTCTAGAACACCACCTTGCGAAATACCGGAGGTTACATGAGTCTCTTTGGAGTAGACATCACCTACTCTAACTCTCTGTTTTCTAGTTTTTAGAAAATTTTCGTGGTGGAGTTTCTGACGTTTACTGAGAAAAAGGTGGAGTTTCTGACGTTTACTGAGAAGAAAGAAAAATAATTTTGCTTTTTCGGTTTTTGGACCGGTTCTGATTCTATTTCCTCCCTCAGCTTATCTTATATCTAATGTAAGAAATGTTACCATATGAGCATGAGTTCGACGCAAGTTGGGTGCGAAATTCTTTCGTAAGAAATGCATTGCTGCAATTTTTCAGTTTTTTTTCTTCCTTCTCGATAAGATGGGAAGATATAACCCGGAATGATAACAGAAGCGTTTCAAAACATTCTTTCACGTTGTTCATCGTTTCACTAATGGTCCTTGGTTCGATGCAAGAGCGTCATTTCTATTCTACCATGCATTTCAAACGGGGATAACGGAATACTATTTAGGACCTTCCCGATTAGATAATAAATGGAAACTTTGGAACAGGTCAGTAAGGCACTTATCTAACATTGATATGCGATAGTTTCTCACTAATGGGTCCTGAGTTCGATGCAAGGCGGTCTTTTGCGCGTTTTTTTTAAAACTGTTTTGAGGACTTTCTCCATTTAGACCATTCAAAATCACCGAATTTGCGATTGAAGTGGACTTGAAGTCGTATGAAATGAGTGTTGTTTAGACGTCAGTTTGATGGAAAATTCTCTCTTTTAAAATATATTATTGTGTTTATTAAGAACTGTTTGGAATGCTTTTACGATTACGTGGAAAGATGAAATCCAGAAAGAGAATAGGGGTCATATATACCTATGAATAATCGGATATTTACTATATATATATATATATATATACATATAAACTCCACTATTGACTGATATAGACAAACCCACGCTAAGAATCAGTTGATAAGAATTTGTAAAAAATTAAATAAAATATAATCTAATATATTCACTTCTACAGATAAAAACCTTTCTTATCTTTTTTCCTTTCTCTCTTCCTTTTTTATATTCGGTCCTTTTTATGTGAGATATAAAAAGGGAAGAGAGAAAGGAAAAAGATACGAAAGATTTCATCTGTAGAAGTGAAACTCCACTTTTGAATGATAGATACAAACCCGTGCTAAGGGAAAGCATCAGTTGATAAGAATTTGTAAAAACTCAAATATAACATATTCAAATATATTCACTTCCACAGATAAAATCTTTCGTATATTTTTCCTTTTTCTATTCCCTTTTTATACCTTATTTCTCCCTTTTATCCTCATTTAAAAATAGCATACGAGATTATTTGAAAGAGAGGCCTGCTCGAGCTCAACCTCACCTAAAAATGGTCGAATATTAAAACCATAGGTCGAAGTCAGAACACAGGTGGTGTCTAGTGACCTATGACCTTAGGAAAATGGCAGCCGTCAAAGCGTCGGACTTCCGACGCGGCATTACTAGAGTGCTTTCCCGAGAAAAACTTCGTCATACAAATTAGCAGGAGAACCTTAATGATAGCAATATCCATTCTTTCTATTAATCTGTAGGATTATCATGATTAACATCGGTAAAATAGAAAAATAAAATAACCGTAGCAGATTTATGGAACAGGGAATTCTCCGTCGCATAACCATTCTTCGAAATCCATATTTCTACTGCAAACCCAGAATGTAATCTGCACAAAAGCTCAAAATAAAGCTCATGCCTCAAAAATTTCAGAGGGAAAGAATCCGTATTATCCTCTCGTATTCTCAGCCTCTGAGCAACAGGTCTGAATCCAAGATCATCCGCTGATTACAGATGATTAATACGGCGGATTAAAGTAAGGTGTAACCTGTGATCGGAGTCCATTAAGGTGGGCTGAGCAATCAGATAAAAAATCAATGTAAACAAGCACGCGCAGTGATTTTAGGGGTGCATCTCCCCTATATTTTGGTTTTCTCGGAATTTCCCGCCGGAAATCGGAATCACCTCGGCAACGTTCGTCTGCTGAAATAAAAAAATCTCTGGTGCGAATTGATCCAGCGTGTTCATTTCGCTTGGAGTTAACATTGTCATTTTTCTGTCTGAAATGTTAATATAAAAGTATATAAAATTAGTAAACGTGTCACACGATTAGGTGAATTTAAATTTGAATTATGACGTCTACTTCTTGGCAGTAGTATAAGCTTTATTAATGTCTTGTGGATATAATTTTGAGATTTTCATGCATGTAAACGAGAATGAGATGATAGAAGAGAGAAGCGCAATTTCGAAACATGCACAGAATATTCTTAAGCAAAGGTTCCCATTCTTATGAGTGGTTACGAGCCGCTTGTTGACACAGCCAACGATATTAAATGTTATAATAAGGAAAAGAAATAGTATAGCACATTTCACACGTATTAAGGGTAAAAAATAACATATGTCTCACTGCGGCTTCATAACGCAAGGATGATAAAGCGAAAATTATGTGGGCCGTAGGCGGACTGATCATAGGGATAAATTGATATCTCTAATGAAGTCTAAAAAATGAAGCCATGGTACTTCAAAATGCGGCAGAGAGAACCGACGCTAATTCCAGCAGAGCTCATTTTCCAATACGAAAGTAGGTCATCGGGCCTCTATTCGTGCGGGGACTAGTCTCACCTCATTATCGGGTTTGGTAGTAGAGCGGGTGAGGAATGACTATCCGACGTTCGAAATATTTCCCGTAGCTCCGGATGCTTACGGCGTTCGTGAATTATCTCGCCTTCAACTCACACACTAGAATAATGGTAGATAACCATTATGAAGCTATTATTACGTGGAAACTGGTCCAATTCTAAAGCAAATATATGATATGATGATCGCTGATCCAATTCTCTATTTTATCCATTTACACAGGAATATTGTCTTTGTTGCATCAGTTATTTCAATTTCTATAGTTGAACGGTATACCTCAGAAAAAAGAAAATATTTCAATAACATACCGTTTTATTTTAGTTTTTTATATTTTTATAACTGAGCATCTTTGACACTGAAGAGTTTCTTTGCCTGATTATAAAATTCATATTATAATAAAGATGCGAAAAGGGAATAGTTCCTCGCAGATATCTTATTTCAGGCTTTAAAAAAATAGTTACTTTAGACCAAATCAAAATATGCTTTGCTGAACAGTTGCAATCAAAAACTGAAAACTTGTATCATTTCAAAGAATCTCCTGAATCTTGACGGCCTGGTTTTAATATATTTTCTCATGCATTCTTTCCCCGTAAAACAATATCTTCAAATAATAGGAAAAATATTCATACTGTGATAGATAATGGTTATGTTTGTAGGTTAACATACAAATAAGACCGCTCTAAATTATGCGAAAAAGTCCGAGATTTTCTTTCTTCATAACCCATGTTTCGTCTTCACAGAGAAAAGAATTTTTATGTATTTTAGTATTGGACATACATACAACGAAAAGAAGAAGATAATTTAAAATGATACTTTATTACAAAATATAATGGAATTTATCTTGCTAGCAGATTAATTACTTCATCCTTCTCAGCAACTAAATACTTACAAAAGTAGATCAACTTCAGGCCATTGAAACGGAGGTTACCCGTTGAGTTCGGTAGGTAGGTTTTTAGAGTTGAATATATTGCTCTTATTTAGCGATAGATATATGAAACGAATGAACAACACAGTATCACAATCAACATGGATAAATTCGGAGATAGATCACACATTTCCATTGATGTTACGGCAGTTTTAGGAAAGTATTTGTCTGTCCACCTAAATATCACTACAAAATTTTAACTCGACTTCAGCCCCATTATCACAGTCCTGGCCATGGAGATATTTCAACTGTTTTTTAATGATTTATAATCGTTTTTTATTAGATTCCATTTTTTTAAAGTTTGCTACGTTATTTTCCCTTGCTCGAAAATGTTCCAAAAATCTTTTTCCGCATTTGCACTGAGTCTAGCTGCTGTAACAATCACATGCGTAATAAGATTTATTGCTCCAAGCTAATATAAACCATCCTCTTGTGGAAACTTACATAACCACAATGCTGTAATAAAATATTTGCTTTAGAGCTTGCATAGAAACTATAAACTTTACATAAATCAACATGGAGCCTATAGGGATTGTTTCCCTCGACCTCGAGTATTTTATACCTCTTGTTCTACATTGGGAAATTCAAGGACCCTCTTCCAAGCTAGAATATTTTAAGATTAGGAATGGTATCGGCAGCTTGCGGTCATCAACTCCAAGAGGATATTCATACTCTTCGTCTCATGTTGGAAGGGCTACAGACTCTCTAGTCCTTCCACCATGCCTTCGTCCAAAGAAGCATCTTGCTATCTTAATTCTCTCTTCCGTATGTTTATGTTTCGTGGATTTTATGGAAGACAATTGTTGATTATCTAACGTTGATTGTAATTGATTCACAAAATGTTAAATTTTGTTTCCCAGCAGTATTTCTAGAAAGTAATCATTGAATATGCATTCTCAATGTATATACGTATTAACTATATATAATGTTCGTATACCATACACAAAATGATAATAAATATCGATTACTCATTCTTTCATTCATAACTATAAATTACTCATGAATGCCTCCTCTCACAGCGTTACCGAGGGCATAGGACGCCGCGGAGTTCTTCCTTATCGCTCATTTTCTGTCTAGCTCCATTCCAGATCATTTTCCATTATCATCCTTCCTATGCACAGATTGAATAATTTTCTTTGTGCGTCACTGCTCGTTTTTTTTAATTCCTAAGAATAACCTATGAAATATTTCCTTTCAAATCAAATAACATGTAACAAGATATAATCGTTATCATTAATCCAATAGCTATGGGTATGATATGAAAATCTAATAAAATTGATTGGAGTTACACTCAAATGACAAGAACTATTTGTTGTGATTCAATAAGTGCACGAATCGCTATTGATGCAAGATTTTCATTTAAGAATATTCTTACCGGAGAATTCCTTAAGAAAATCATTCTTTGTGATTCTACATAGTTCCATTAGCAATGAAATTCAAGGAGGAATATCTCCTATGCAAATAGACGCTTCTCCGGATATCCCTTTATGCCTATATATAAAGATAAATATATGCGTAAAAATAAATATATGTAAATATGCCGTTTTGTTAATTATCCCTGGTTCGATGCCAGAGCGTCATTTCGATTCTACCATGCATTTCGAAGGGGGATTCTTATTTGTACACCTTTCCGATGAGATACTGAATTGAAACTTAGGAACAGTTCAGAATGGCACTTATCGCTTTATCATATATTAACTCTTTCCATCCCCTAGATGCGTGGGAGGGGTTGGTCCTCTCCCGTCCTAAACTTCCCATTCCACATTCTCCTCGACTGCTCGACAGCGGGAATACGCTGAACTACAAGAAGGAAAGGAGGAGTGTGGGATTTTAGAAAAGTATTCAATCCCTTAAGTATTTAGGGCGTTAAATTTTCCGGTAGACGTTTATTGTCGCTCGCGATAAGCTATTGTCACTTTTATTGCGAGAGCGTGTTCTTGATTGCTTTCAATTTTAAAGCTGCTCACATAAATTTGTTACAGTAAAACAAGTAAATCCCTCCTAATCTTCAACAAGTATTTCATTTAGAACAAAATTATTTCGCTTCTTATCGATAAACATTATACCACATAGAAAATTCTTTACAGACAATAATACCATAGTGCCATTGATTAAAGTAATGGACCGAGACATAAATAGATATGAAATAGACTTCATTATAGTCAACCAAAGATTCAAGAATAGCGTTACGAATGCCAAAACCTTTCCAGGTGTTGACGTAGATTCAGAGCACAACCTGTTAATTGCAGACCTGAAGACAAAACAGAAACACCTGAAAAGGAAAAGAATTGAAGGAAAGTAATTAGATGTAAAGAAGCTGAGATCAGAAGGAACAGCATTCACTACAACTCTAAAGGAAAAATTTCGAACACAAGGAAAGAAAAAATGTGTTAAAGAAGAGTGGAATTTTATGAAGTCTTGTATAATAGAGGTTCTAGTACAGGAAGTTGGGAGCCTGGGAAACCAAAATAATAAAAAAGAATGGATCACTCAGGAAATGATAGACAAGATGGAAGAAAGAAGAAAAAGGCAGTGTGATAATACAGAACATGGGAGAAGAAAATACAGGAAGCTAAACAGCGAGCTGAGGAGGGAGACAGATGAAGCTAGAGATAATTGGCTGAAAAGACAGTGCCGCATGATAGAGGTATTGGAGAGGACTGCGAAAATAGAGGAAATGTATAAAACTGCAAGATATATGACTAAGAGAGACCATAGAGGGATAAGTTAAAATGGATTGATAGACAGAAATGGGAAAATAACTACAGATGAGGAAGAGATAAAAATTCTGTGGAACGAGTGCATAGAAGAACTGTAATGTACACATGAATTCATTGGAAGAGTTCATCTAGAGGCTCAGAGGACGTGTGAGGAGGATTCGAAGGAACCAAGGATTCTAAAAGAAGGAGTTGAGAGAGCGATAAGAGACCTGAGAGAAGAAAAGACAGTGGGCTCTGACGGAATTCCAGCCGAGGTGTTTCAGGTCCTAGGGCAAGGTGCAATTAGTAGAATCACTGATCCTGCTAAGAAGATATATGATATTTAAGTGGCCTGATGATTTACCAAAAACAACAACGATGCTATTGCATAAGGAAAGTAACGCTCAAGCTTGCAAAGAATTCTGTACAATCAGTTTCATAGCACGTGACAAAGATGTTGACCAGAATAAAAATGAAGAGGATTGAGATTATGATAGAGGAAAACCTGTGGGGAAAGTTCAATAAAACAATTGTATATAAGACTAAAAGTAGTGGTGAGGATTGGGGGAGATGAGACGAAGGAGACATCAATAGGCTAAGGCGTGAGACAAGGGTGTTACTTGTCACCAATATTTTATAATATATATGGTGACAAGCTGATAGATGTATCCTTGGAAGGGATTGAAGGAATAATGGCAGGAGAAGAAAGTGTTAAAACCATTAAATATGCAGACGATCAGGCTGTGATAGCAGAAAGTGAAGAAATGCTACAAGAAATGGTAGAGAGATTCAGTATAAAAGGAGAGGATAATAGAAAGATAACATCGGTCGAAGATGATGAAGGTATCAAAGATGGCTGGCCCAGTGGAAATTAGGTAGAATGGGAAGGAATTTGAGCAGGTCGAAACATTCAAATTTTTTGGAAGCACTATCACATCTAATGGTAGTTTTACGAAGGAAATAAGAAGTAGAATAGCTGAGGGAAAGGCAACGTTCCAAAAGATAAAAGAAATTTTGACGTCGAAGAACATCAAGACAGAATTAAGAAAAAGATTTGCGAAGTGCTTTACCTGGAATATTGCGCTATATGGATCCGAAACATAGATGTTGGGAACGAAAGCAGAAAAATACTTGGAGAGCATTGAAATGTGGCAATGGCGAAGAATAGAGAGAATAAGGTGGACAGACAAGATCGAAAACGATGAGGTGCTGAGTAGGCTCGAAGAAGAAAGAGTAATTTTGGAAAACATGAGGATAAGGAAAGGAAAATGGATAGGCCATATATTAAAAACATAATGCCTACAGGAGAAGATATTTGAAGAAAAGATCAATGAGAAACGAGGAAGAGGGAGAAGGAAATTTCGATTGCTAACCGATTTGAAGAGAGGAAAAGAATATCGAGCTCCAAAAAGGGATGCTCAGAATACAGGTGCCTGAAGAAAGCAGTTCCATTGAAACCTCTCCGAGGGCAGAAATACAATGATGATGATGAACTATGCTTCGCATGTGGCTCGTTCTTGGGCCGTGGCAGGGCTGACTGGTCGGGGTCTTCTACAAGATACCATGGGGGTCGGGACTGTCATTGCTGCTAACCGGATCGGGGGTTTCAAAAAGGCACATGCCCGGAGTGATGATATCTGCTCTCCTGGTTCTGCTTCAAGAGCTTTATTTTTTCTTTGAACACTAATTACATTGTATATTTAGAGGAACCCTATAGGCTTGCTCTCCTTGTCCTTTGTTCACCTTTATATAGGTCTTTTCGGGGTTCAGGGGGCGCCCAACTCTCATAGGGGGATAAAGCCCCGAATACAATATTTGCCCTGCCGCAGAGCGGCGCTGGGGATATATCCGAGAGCCGGAGAACGTTAATGTTGTGATGGTGTATGTCAAACTATCCTCCCCGCAATACTTTATAATGAATTATCAATAAGCTTGCATTAAAACCTGGCCTATACCATGAAAGTATTATTTTGTTTCGATCCTTAAGTTCCACGTAGACCATAATAAAAACTAGTTGATGGTGTAAATTAGAGATGGGAATTTTCAACGAAAATATAGATTTCCCAAGTCGAATCGAATCATTTCCTTCCATTCGATTCAAGCACGAGATCGTATTTGAAAGATCGATCGGATCCGATGAGATCGATTGTGCTGTCTATTATTAGCTGTTTTGAATAGTTTACAACAGCTTCTATTCGCTGGAATGGTCACGTAACATTGGATTTTCTGAGTCTGTGTCTGTAAATATGTTGTACAAATTACTTAAATTGATTATTAAACCCTTATGTAGAATTTGACCAATTCCATTTAAGGTAAAAAAAAAACAAACGAGAATGAATCAGGAGAAAAATGATCCCGCTAATTTAGAATAAAACTCTCATAAAATGCTATAATTTCGAAACATCGTTCTCAAGTGAGTCCACTACAACGTCATTCTTCTTAGAACGAAAGCATTCTGCGTAGGATTAAGAAAATACATATGAAAAGTGGCCCCTTACTGCGTGTACATCACTGGTATTCTTCTTTCCCAAACGCCGTATGATGGGCGCGTGCGTGGAGTCTGCCGATCGATGTTGAGGTAGATCAGGGGGTGCGTTGCCAGGCGATTCATATCCACCCTGATAATACGATTCTCAGAATTGTCTCGCATCAATAGGTGACTTCGCCCAGGAGCGATGCCGTACTGCGCTCTTGTTTTCCAGCGGGTAATGATGGGTATAGCGGTGAATTTCTATGTGTTTTTATTATCAACATTATTATCCCGCCTGATCTTGTATGATATTTTCATATGTGCATAAAAGAGAGAGAGGAGTAGAGAGAAGGAGGGGGAGTAGAGAAGGAGGGAGTGGATAGAAGGAGTTAGCAGAGAGAGAGGGTGTGGGAGGGACGGAGAGATAAAATAGACAAAAAAGAAAAAAGAGATGAACGTATGATTGGATTTCTGTGAAAAATCTTCGAGACTGAGGGTTGATAGAGAAAAAGCTCATTTTAAAGGAAAACGCGCATAAAAAAGGGAGTGAAAATAAGACCCTCGAAAACAGAGTGGAGGAAAAATTTTAATATAAAAAATTGAAATTACGATTTGTAGCTTAAATTAGAAGTTTATTTTTATTCCAACTAACTGACAGAAAAAGAAGAACACAATGTAGGCTGAACGTCGCCCGCCTGCAAAACGAGAATTGCCGCACCAGACGTATATGGTGATAAAATATGTATTAAAGCTTATATGAATATGAAATATATTAAAAGCGATCCCCGACTTCACCTCTGACATTGCCCAGTCGAGCACTACTATAAAAAAATATTATTTTTTTTCTTCTTTGGAGAAAATTCGTGAGCTGTGTTCCTAGTTACTGCCGAAATTTATAACAATATGTTATATATGCTAGCATAGGTTATCCTGGTTGTTAGCTCAAGGGAAAGGAAATGAAACAATCCACTCAGGAAACAATAAGAGTCAGTCGGTATTATCAATGGGTCAATGAGTATTCATTAAAATTAATCCCTCATTAAAGAAAGATATCGTAGTTAAGTTGAGACGGCATCACCACCGTGTGCTGCCATCTTTCAGATGATCTCTAACAAAGTTTAATATTGATTTATTCCTTCGTTTTAATTTGAAATACGCAAGGAATTAGGGTCATAAGTTAAACATCCTGAAACAATCACAAGAGACTAAAAAGACACTAGCGATTTAATTTCGTCCTCCACGAAAATAAAACTGGGGAGAAACTTAGAATTAAGGGAAAATACAATTATCATTTATACCGAAATAATACTCCAGCTTTCAAGTACATTTCTAAGGCTGAGTTCATGGGGAAGCTGCTTTTTCCGAGACGAAATTCATATTAATATTTAGGTCAAAATTTATGCATGGATCATTAAAGAGCAAAAATACGAAGATTGTAGTGATTTTCGTAGTATTTTATGCGTCATAACAATCGTCTTGTTAAAAAAATCTCATTCGTGAATGATTCTGATTGCCGATTTGGGATGGTTGCTGATTTAATATGGCAATCGACTATTGAAGTATCCCACAACGAGAGCAAAGGAAAACAAAATAACACAAGGACAAACATTTCAATAAAAATGGAAGACGCAATGTTGAATAAGCAAAATATCGGATAATAACAAAGTGTGACGATGTGTTCCGGGTCTGTATAGCTAAAACTTTTCTTAAGTTATTCCTGCTCTCTTTGAAATTGATATCAGAAATTTATGTCTATCCTTTTGTCGCGACGACGACATTGATGGGGTTCGACTGGGGCAAGAACAAGACCTTTATCGAGTGGAAATCAACATTTTAATTACCTCTTTAAGTAATTCCGCCCGGGTTGCCGACGGCACACGGCGACGATGCTGCGGGATGGATGGCCGCGGTGGTGCTTGGGGCAGTGGCCGCCGAGGGACCCTACTTGCAGTCCGTTAGGGCATCGGCCCCATCCAGGGGGGCCCGGAAGTTGGATCGGAGTCCCGAAGTGTCCCCTCGCTACCCCAAACGTCCTCGGCTTCTCGTCTCCAGCTTCCCCGGCAGTTGGCTCTACCGCAGTCTAACTCACGAGGTCGCGCACAACGTAATTACGGATCACCTCGAAGGCAAAATGCTCCTCTGTGGCCCGGCCGCGGGGCTTTTATCCTGCTCCTTATCACGGGCCCGGGCCCTCCCAGCCACCCACGCCGCCACAGAGTCGGCGTCCCTCCTCTGCGTCAGCGTGGATGACTACCGGGTATAAACAAATAATCAGGACGGAGTTACCCGCCCTGAATCATCGATAGAGCCTTGTGTCATCGGGGTTACTGAGGACATCGAAGCCTCGGAGTCAGCGAAGCCATTGAATCATCCTCGCAACACTTTGGCTTCCAGAGAACGTTGATCAAGCTGAACAGGTGATTATAAGCTATACCTGGCTTTATATTTTAAGAGATAATAAAAATATGAAACGTAACTGAGATCAGATGTTACTTGGGTATTTTCGGTTATCATTCAAATTCCTGATGATGAATTTTACTTCATGAACATTCCTTTCATCGTGGAAGGAATGTTCATAAAGTAAAAATTTAATTAAAGATTTAGATGTCTTTGGGAGATAATCTTTGTAACATTTTACGAATCATGAGTGGCTTTTATGGAACATCTGTCTTAACGGCGCTAATATTTTCTGTAAGCTATTGGGAGAGGAGCAATATCGATCCGTAATTCGGTTTACATTTCCGGGTGGGAAGAATATCTATATCTAGAAAGAAGAAACTAAGAGATCTGCTAAATTTTACGGTAAGACCATAGCACCACTTCATAGAAGCAATTGATCCTTGTTAACCCTTGATTGGTTTCGTGGGGTCGATATAACCCCAGGCGATATACTTCCTTTGATAAAACATAAGCTATTTAAGATATTTATATGCCAATTTTTTGCTTATATAAATAATTTTGCACTACATTCATGATATGATAATTTCGTTAATTTTGAGAAAAGAAAGGTATGCAATTAATGCGGTGTTAACAAAATCCAAAAATCAATTTAAGTAATTATATAATAAGCATACTATTTATTTTTAGCGGTGATCTACAAAGTAATTCAGCAGTAAATATCAGGTGCAAAATGAAAAATAATATTTGGGAGTTAAAATATCACCAGAATTTTGAAATACAATGCTATGATTTATCAATTTTGTTGATTTAACCGATAAAATGCATTACATTTTAGTATTGTTACCATATCTACGAAATAAATGTAAATCATTATATAATTAACAGATCATGGTTTTTAAGTGCCCTTATATTATGTAATTCATTTGTAAGTACCATGTAAAGAACAAAATCAGATCATGCATACCAACTGATAATTACATACAAATCAACTTTTCATAAAAAGATTTCACAGAAAGATATTCCTTCCTAACTGATCTTTACGTAATACAGTAAATGTAATTAACCCTTAATTAGTCTCGTGGGGTGAATGTGACCCCAGGTGGTGTAATTCCCTCGGTAAAACAAAAACTAATCAAGATATTTTAACCAAATTTTGTTTTGAAAAGATTTTTACTTTCTTAAGATAATCTGAGAATTTAGTTAATTTTAAGCAATCAAAAGTAAGCAATTTTGGCAGTTTCACCAGATACCGAAAAATAAATTTGAATAATTTTCAAATAGTATTTCAATACTTTTTAAGTGCCTATACATAACATAACTCATTGGTAAGTACCAGAAAAATAATGAACACCATATCTTGCATATACGAGTATTTTGCATTATAGGTTCCGAAGCCCCGGCGATTCGAGGCCCGAAGCGGAATACGCTCTTTGATATAAAAGTCAAAAACTAAAGTTCTGTTCAAGATATCGCATCAAAACAAACTGCAAATGAAAATTACAATATTTATCTCGATTTCTCTCGAGACAAGTTCTTCCTCACGTGAGGAACCAAAAACTTTTAGGCGACGTATAAATTGGACTGCACGACGAATTTTTCTTGAGTTCCGTTCCAACTAAATGATTTTTTTACTAAGATGTGGTTACTCTGAAATTAATCTTACGTAATGTTTATGCATTCAGATGATACAGTGAGCAATTGAAGAAAAATCAGCATTTTATGTTGAATTGTGAGAGAGAAATGGCAGTTTCAAAAATGTTCCCGGGTGGTCGGCAATTCATTCAATTTTTGCTTTTAACTTTGTTGTTTTTCTATAAAAGCTTAAAATTTTCACTGTTTTGTTGAAAAAGTTATTTTTATTCAAATTTCATCGGAATTTAAGTTTGAATCGATAAATGTAAACTACGAATCTTAATTATACCCGTACGAATCCGTAGCTCCACGTAAAGGCGAACCTGCGCGAGGCTAACTTCTTCACTTACGGCAAATTACATTGAGTTATTCCCCTGTAAGTTCTCCATACTGACTGAAATTTTGAGACGTGCTATGATCGATCTGCCATGATCGAAACCCCCTAACTGTAAGTTTCATTCAGAAATATATCGAACATTCTATTTAATGGTTTTCAACCACGGAAATCGATTAGTAATATTTAAACATCGTAAAATCACTCCTTATCATTGTCACCAACCCATAAAATATATTATTTTATTAATACATGCACTACAGTGGTAGGTCTATCGGCATAATCTTGCCTTTGGGAACTGATACTCCATTTTGTAATTAAATTTTAAAAAATATTAATTATCGACAACATTTTTTGATAAATATATAACTATTATTATTTACAACCGTTTTCAATATTTTTATTCAGCTTACTGCACCTTTGGTTGGAAAGCAGAAATGAGATAAGGATACATATGTATGAGACAATTAAAGCGGAAAATAATCAAATCCCGAATGTAATAAAGAAGTAAGATTTACCATAATCTTACTCGTCATTAATAAAATATAAATGTTTATTTATTATAATGTGAAATATAAGATAAGAATCGGTTTCTCGTATTAGAAAAATGTTTTTTTCGTAATTGTGTTTGTCCTGATTTAAACATTGAGAAAATATTTAAAAATTATTTTTATTAATTTGAAAACAGTGATTCTGAATGTTTAAAGTGAGCAGAATAGTTATATTTATATGATATAAAAATATTAGGGAGAGATAGACATATAGACCAAAATATTTGTTTCGGAAATTATTTTTAGTTGGTGATCAGCATGAGTTGAATTTAGGGTTCATAGGTTAGACGGAGGAAGAAACTTTTAGCCTCAATCTCGCCCAAAAAAAGACGATTATTATTATTATTAAATTAATTCTTAACATTTTACTTACTGATGAATCACTTTACATATGGGCACTTGCAAAAAGCAGTAATTTGTTTATTAAATAATGATTTAATTTATTAAATTTGTAAATTTGTTAACTGCTAAAATTAAGTGCTTTTTATCAGTGGAATCGACAAAACTGGTTTGTCATATCATTATATATCAAAATTCTAGTAGTCCATTAACTCTCGGATAGTATTTTTCATTCTGCGCCTGGTACTTACTATGAATTACTCATTACTGACTATGAATTAGTTCATTAATCATCGCTTAAAATAAATATAATGCTTATTAAATAATTATTTAAATTGATTTTTGTAATTTGTTAACACCGCATTAATTGCATACCTTTCGTTTCTCAAAATTAACGAAAATATCATATCATAAATGTAGTGCAAAATTATTTATATAAGTAAAAAATTGGCATATAAATATCTTAAATAGCATATGTTTTATCAAAGGAAGTATATCGCCTGGGGTTATATCGACCCCACGAAACCAATCAAGGGTTAACAAGGATCAATTGCTTCTATGAAGTGGTGCTATGGTCTTACCGTAAAATTTAGCAGATCTCTTAGTTTCTTCTTTCTATGATATTAGATAATTAAAACCCTTGCGAAGAACGAGTAATTTCATAGTTATAAACGTATTTAAAATATGCCCGCGGCGAGTTGTCCCCGCGGCGAGTTGGGCCCGCGGCGACTTGGTCTCCCGGCGAGTTGGCGGCGGCGAGTCGGCGGAGGCGAGCTGGCGGCGGCGAGTTTTCCTAGACCCGTGTTTCCTCGCTGCGGAGGAAAAAGAATTGGAAATTTCCACGACATGATTCCTGTTGATCGCCTAAGAAAAGTGCGCTAAGTGGAAGCGTTGTTCCTCGAGGAACGTCCTTATCTATACATCAATTAACCTATCAAAACTGTTTAATTTTATCCCGTGTCTATATGCCCCCTATATATATGTATGTTTGGCAACGTTGAATTCTTCGCTTGGCAAAAACCACTCTTTGAAATTAGTTACTGGTGCCCCTGATATTCATGAGGGCAGAGCGTTCTCCCTTTATGAAAGCGCGTGATTTTGATTTCTGGGGGGGCCCATATGCGCAATATTATTTCAACTCTAGATGAACTTAAATATAAATATTGCTAAATACCTATTTACTGATTAATCGTCTATTTCTATGGTCTGTAAAAACAAAAAATAATTTTCAGTCCAGTTTCAGAGGGCCTAAACTTGTTGCTACATATATTTTTTGAAAAGACAGAGAGCTAAAAAGATTTAATTTATACTAAATTACATAAAAGCATATACAGCACGACCTTACTTTTGATGGCTGGCAGGTACCATCAGACGAAGACAAAGAAAATAACTGAGAATAAGACTATGATATATAAGAGAAATAATAGAATATTAAGAAGAGAATAAGCAGGAAAAGAGGGAATTAGAGCAATAGGATATTGGCAGAGATTGGAGAAAATATGGATAAAGTTAAGTTTCTCCCTACTCCTTTTTGTCCATTACCTTAAATGAATCCATATTTTCTCCAAATCTCGCTAACCATCTTTTTTTCTACTTACTTCCTCCCCTATTTATTCTCTATAATCTTCGCAGATGATGGAAACGAAATTTAACTTAACACATTAAGTAGCACGACTAATCCCAAATTTAAAAAAAGAAGTGAAAAATTATGATATGTCTGGGACTCGAACCCGGTTTCCCCACTTTCAAGCAGCAATTCTAACCAACTAAACTATGAAGCCAAGCCAACTCAATTTTGTACTCGGGAGCTTATATCAGCAAGGAAGTGGTTCCCCATCCAGGGTTGGACCTCTGGTGGTGGTTGGTGCCACAACCAGAGGTCCAACCTCGGTGTAGGGGGTTGAGGGTCTCGTTGAGGCAACCACCAAACAAAGCGATGTCATAGAGAGAATCCCACTCATCTCAAATGTCATCTCATCAGTAAACTAAAGATAACTACTGCAAAAGATTATTGCGTTTCAGATTAGCGTTCGTAGTGGAAAAGTGTTTAGCGTGTAAACACGGGTTCCCGGATTAGATTCCGGTTCGTCAATTTTTTCTCGTTAGGGAATGCTTGAGTATGTTTGTCGACGTCAATTATAAAATTCGATGTAATTGGGGTTTCTTGTTTCAACTATAAGTTTTATCGTTATAATAGAAGAAAAATTCAATGCACAGAAGGAAAATTTCTGAAATCGTATTCCTTGAAATTTTTCTACATACCTCTGTCATATAGATTTTTATAAGTTCTTCCAGGGCCCGCCAAAAATGAGAGTGCTGTGGATGCTTAGCATCCGGGTGTCGGAAGGGCAGAGGGTAAGGGATGATTCAGAGTCCGTCGCAGATAAGTCTAAAGATTATCTATGATGCGCTGACTCTGGCATCCCTCACCCTCCAATGTATTGGTGGTGCCCTCTAACCTTCCGAAACAGTTATATGGATGGCACAACTGAGGGTCGGGGTCTTCTGCCCACCGACGCCTTGGAGAACACTTGCTTCTGTGACCGTCCGGTCCTCAACCGGCGGTCATGATAGTCTTCCGCCTAGTTCCTCCGCTTAGTAAGTTCCATTTCGTGTATGTTAAACTATAGTACATAGATCCGCTCAGCCATCCGAGTTGAGTATTTCAATATCTTGACGACACGGGCTCCACTTTTTCCGGGGCTCCAATATGGAGAGGCAAATAATGTAGAAAATATCTGTAGAAAATATTGTATCGCTAAATACCATGCTCTATGTACGAGCAATCATTCATCACATGGGTAAAGGAAGGGAATAGAGGGGCCTTGGAAATTTTGCGACCGGGTCCCCTTTGAAACGCAGCCGGTTCTCCACGTTTATTCGTGACTATTTACGGCAAAATATTTCATGTTGATTTAAAAAAATCAGAAAAAAGTCGGATACATCTCTGAAATTAAAGTCTTTCAGAACAACCTAGAATGGGAAATGTTAGAGCTACAGTCCCACGACGGAATCAAGCAACAGGTCTTGTAAACACACAAAAAACGAAGCCCAAAATGAGAAAATGAGATGAGGGAAAACTTACATACAGTAGCAGAAAATCTGAACAATATTGAGATATATCATAAATGATTCGCCGGTATTCAGATATCAAAATAAATTATTTCAAGTAGAACTTGTGATAATTTAACAATGACTAAAACGTAATTATTTATTATCAAGCGGTAAATGACGCAAAACTCAGAATACAAACGATAGATAAATACCATTATAAATCGTGATAAATTTGAATAGTTAAGAGAACTCCCTTTATTATAAATTGGTAAGATAAAAGCTGGAAATAATCCAGTATTCCTTTTTAAACAGACGTTATTCTAGCATATATTATCTTGGCATAGGTATTTGCAAGAACTACGAATCTCTAACTAACTACACTTGGTGAAATGTACTTGGAATCCTACCGCTTTATTGTCTGATACGATTATTACACAACGATAAGCAATTTGATGAGCTACTATAATCAGACTTGTCCGAAAAACCTTTAACTGCCAATATTATCGAATTTTCAGGTAATTCGTAAAATGATATCATCTCGGTATTGAGAACACCTATTAATTACGAAAGATATAAGTTTTCGATTATGAAAGAGAAACCTTACCGCAGATCGTCTAGAGCATAACTTCGAAGATAAAAATGCCTTTCTTGGTAAGCGGCCTGAATGCCTTCCCTGTGGCATCAAAAACCTTAGGTCGTTTCTAGATGGAAAAAATAGGAATCAGCGAAAGGAAAACATAGTGTTAAGGAAAATACTACCACCAGTTAATGACGGGAAACAATATGTAAAGCGCCTTAATAAGGCATTCTGTACACGTGTTCATAAAGTTTCAGATACAATTCGAAAAGGAAAAACTACATTCTATGGTCGCCTTTAAAGAGTGAATTCCTGCGAAAAATGGGATGTTTTTCCCTCCCCTCTAAGGAAAAAGAAACAGTTCTTTCCAAGGAAAGAGAAACACCGGGAAATACTAAACTGACTAAACTTTCTCTGAAAGTAAATAAGTGAAGAAACGGATGAAATAAACTTAGACTATATTGCCTTAAGAAGTAATTAACCTTAACCATTTGTGTAACGTGTTCGCTTTCGGCGGAGGTGGTCCCGTGTTCGAACCCCGATGGGGGTGAGGATGTTTACCCAGCATCGAAACAATCGTGATGCTACAATTGGGAAGAGGCAGGGGTCTAGGTCTAGAAAAAGCCAATCACGGCGGTGTGGGAGTCGATGCGCTGACCACATGTCACTTACGGTGAATGCCTAGCTTAGGCCAAATCCCATCAATTGCGATGAATGAAAGTAAAATTTAACTATATTGCCTTAAACTATGAATAAGAAATAACTGAAATAAATAATGCATTAATTCTCCTTGGTTTGATTAATTGAATATAAGGTTCGAGAATGATATCCGCAAAATTATATGAGCTGTAACTTAACTGTAACTGTAAATATATTCAATTTGAAAGTGAGCTTTTCGTTGTTGGAGAAATTTCTCACTTAAATTTGCACGGGAACATTGGCATTTCAGTACACAAAAAGGCGACAACTCATTAAAAAAACGATTTGCACAGCGGTGACAGCGGGCGAAAATCCTTATCCAAATTTTAATATTAAAAATAAAATTTGAAAAAATCTCCTTTTCTTCGGCCAGTCTATTTTTATGAATATGTAATCAAGCTCAAAATAAAAACAATACGGTATATTGTGTAAATATTAACCAAATTCGTTGTAAAAATTTTAGGAAGCTAGGTATCGAGCACACCTAGTTTAGGGCTATCTGAGAGTGAGTATTTTTTCTCATGCTACAAAGCTTACAGATTTACGCTAATTATTTTGCATCGGTGCCCATGGGCACTCAATTCAGTTCACTTGCATATAAGTTACCCGCTTAAAACTCACTTCCTAGGAACCCGTGAAAATTATTCTCTGATTGTTTCCATCTTTACACGCCAAATTTCGATGACAGCTGAAAGATGAAGGACCCAACTTTTCGTTAAACTAAGCTACAGTTTTGTTTTCCTTAAACTGCGTTCCGCCAATCCGAGAAATGGAAGGAAATTTAGATAGACATGTAGCAAACATATAGAGGACTCCTGGAGTTCAAGTGAGTACTGTGTTTTCCTTTCATATGGACTCCATTTATTGTAAATACACAGAATTATCAACATTCTCTCTGGAAAAGCGTCCCAATGTATTCTACATGAACGGTTAACAGACTAAGCATTTTGAATGGTTAACTGAGCTCGTACTCGAAGAAAAAAAATCAGGCTATAAGCGGAAGTGTAACTGTTAATTGAGCGTGACGTACGAGTATCACGTCGGAAGGGAGAAGTATTGGCGAATTTCGACCGATGGCAACCAGAAAAGGGACAGCGTTTTACCATTAGCGTAACATGGGCGAGAACTGTGCATGGGTATTCAGAATAAAAATATTAGTTAACGTAATTAACTTCTCATAACGACATGTATTTCTTTGAGGCTCGTCCAAATATTTTCAGCTGCGACTAACAATAGAATATTATATTTCTTCTAATTGGATGTGAAATAAGAGAGGGTCTGCACTTTATACAATTCAAAATAGTGCAAAAGTTTTACTCAAAAAGATTTTTATGGAAGGAACTGTTTGTTTTATTTTACGCTTTTCCAATTTGTATGAGTGTTTACTGATAACTTAATATATTTATGATCTAATTTTCTTTTAATCTAACTTACTGATAATCTAAATCACAGATAATTCAGCATATAAAAGATTAGACAGTTCGCTATTTGATAGCTAATAATGCTGAATTAGACTTTAATGGAAGTTCTAGACAAATTATCGTTTCCTTCATATTTTTCTCCATACTCCGTTCGTACCTCCCCTTTGCCTATTTTCCAGCATCATTTTTACGCGTCCTCCCGCATTTTAGTGTCATCAATTGTCAAATACTTCTGTCTACTAGATGAGACAGATGGATACCCTCACACTAAGTTCCCACCGTCTTTGAGAATGAAAATATGGGTTTTAAAAATGAGGAGAAATGAGAATCCTCTATTTTCCTCGTTTTAGTGACTGGGGCCAGCTTAATGAAACCATCGTTGGGTCGAAATCGGTCCTCACCGGCAAAACTAATACGTCAGTATTTCATCGACAGCTGAATTCCTTAACTCATTGAAATATTTTTGATTTTTCTTATTAACAGCGTCAAAGCATGAACTCTAAAAATATCAAAATTCGCACCGTCTTGATTATTGTTCATAAGTAGTAATATGCCTGCGTTCTGCAAGTTATTCTCGGAATTTCGGAACTTACGTTATCATTTTATTAAAACCCTACGGAAAGTACTTCTGAGCACATATTATAGTACCTCCATCGAAGGATATAATATTTAGGTGCATAGCCAAATTACTAATGCAATAATATACCATTAGGACGCACAAGTTATTTGTAAGTTTGGATTTCGAAAAAGATCTTAGAAGGGTATAATGAAGCGTTTCCCAGTTATTAAATTTCTAAAAATTATCTCTTGTGCAATACCTCACTATTCAAGGAAGGATGTTATAAAAATGAAAAGAGTAGACTAAGCTTTTTCTGTGGATAATTCATTAGAACATAATCCATCGTTTCATCATAATTCTAGACTTCGTAAAACGATATTATTAAGAGGTCAAAGATACCCTTTGTAATTTCCACTAGGTTAAAAGGACCAAGTGTTAAGCTAACCAAACAAATTTTAAAGTTTTATATTTACTTCTCCATCTCATTAGAACATTTACTGAAATTTTTCATTGAAGGAAAGGAATGCAAAAGCGCAGTCAAATAACAATGAAAATTATGGTATAAATATTAGAATAGAGTCTAAGGAAAGATCGATAAATACCTACCTTGCTTAAGTGAAATCAGGTATTACTAACAATAAGTTAAATCTTTTACCTAGAATGATAATTTCTTATATTTACCTGTCCAAATTACATCACAGTGGAAAAATTTGCCAAACTCAAAGAAGCAAATATCTCTTACACGTCAGCCAAAGAAATCGAATGTTCAGAATACGTAGGATCACTCATGCTATAAAATGCTGTTGTAATATGAGCGGGAAGTTTATAAACGTACAAAATTTCTTGCTTACGTAACATAATAGGAAAGGCTCAATAATTTGTCGATACATGACTTGTAAAGTATTCAGCAATTTCGCAATATTTTGTAAACATTACATCCTAGGTGTATGAAATTTATAAATAATTCTTTCTCGAAAATTGTAACTGAAGTCGTGCCAAAATTGTTTTGTTAAAAATTCATACTTCTTATAGATTTTGGATTTCGTCCGCGGAATGTGGCCATTTAAAATTATTATTTATTAAAAATTGATAACTTACCATATGAACGATTGATATTGCATCACCAAAATTAATATAGCAGAAGAATATATAACAAACTATGTATGATAATATAATAAGACATAAATATTTCTTCTTTAAACTCAGTGTACCCATCTGCGAGCTATTGCGAAAGTACTCCGTATCTTGTTGATATTTCTCTGAATATTAGGTTCTATATATAGAGGTTTACCTATTTTTTAAATGCAGATATGTTAACTTTCTCACGTACTCCATGAAATTCCTAAGTCTCTAAATTTTCATTGTAATTTTAGATAATATGTGCGCAATACCACGTGAACTCGGTTAGTTGTTACAAAAACATCCTTAAAAATCTTAGAATCTATTCAGTAATTAAAAAAACGGCCGGTATGTATTCCTCTAAGAATATTTTTAGCAACACCATTAGTAGTACTAAGGCTCTCAGTAAAATCTTTGGATTATTTCCCAATCTTCCATTGATTTTTTTTTTAATTTTTGATTCAGTTTTTTCCGATATCTTATACTAGCTTGATAGGATTTCCCTGATTTGATAGCCATGGATTGATAGTTGCAAAAGAGATTAATTTTTATGAAAAAAGCAGTTCAAAACCTTGGCGACAAGGCACCGGAGGACACACCATGTATCTACGTACTTTCCTTGACAGTAAAATAAAATTCCTTGGCGCGGAATCCATTTGAGGGATTTGGACTAGTTAGGCGGCATTGATCGTGGTTCATAATGGTAACCATGTTAAATATACTAATTCCATTACAAAAGGCATCTACAATTCTCGGACTGTAAGCAATTATTATCACCATTTGACCCCTTTAGCATGTTAAGTCCAGTATGGCCTCTCTTTCACCCAGCGTTATATGGATTACAGAAATATGGACTAGAGGGCTCCAAAATACTTTGAGTGGGCTTTGATAACCGAGTACCATAAAAATCAGTTATTTAGAATCATTTTTTCCTACTGTTTAAAGGTTAAGCATTTTAAGTAATGGAGGTTACGCACTGTCAATTTGATCAGTACATGGTTGAATGCAGCGGAGAAAGTAAAAATTACTTAGTAGTTTCAACACAACAAATTTTTAATCCAATCGGTTTCGCATCAAGTCGTCTTACAATAAAAAAATTGATCTCTGTATATCATCAAGTAATTTTATTTCTTTTGCTTGAACGCAGAGACTCTAATAGCAAATAAGATCGGAAATCTCATAACTTCTGGAGTAAATATGACAGTGGAGTGAGACGAATCCGATCCTAACAAGAAGTTGAATTTACAATACAATAAACATCGTCTTTATTACCGGGAAAAATTGGGAATAGACAGTTTTCCAATAAACTTTCGTAAGAATATAATTCAAAGTACATGCATAAAGGAATTAAGGTTTTAAGAAATAGTATAAAGTAAAATATACACAAGAAAAAAAGATTCCTTACGAGGAGAGGAATAAAACTGATATTTTTATCACACAAGAATATATTAACTACGGGAAAACCCCTCTGAGAGAAGGGGGGAGGAAAAACCTGCAAAATGTTTAGGAAAGAGTGAAAGGAAAAAGAGTTTGATTCCAACCTAGTAAAAATAGAAATGAAAAAAAAATTAAAAATAATAATTCAGTAAACATGTATAGGAAAGAACCAACTCACATATGTTATCATAAATCGATAAATGAAAAAGTGTCACATAAAATTGTACAAGATGGATGCAAAAGTCGTTAATAGAAACAAAAGAAAATTTTAAAAAAATTTAAATATATTAAAAATAGTTATTTTGTTGATTCATAGGTTTCTCCTCAAAAGGAATCATGACATTCAATATGTATAAGAACATGAGCATTTTTTTATAAAACAACATAAAATTGAGTTACAAATTAATTTATCGTACGAACGTTAGAATCGCATATATATGTTCGTTTTACAAATATAACAAATGAATAGGGGATAGAATTGCAAAGGTCGTCGTATGAAAGAATTACTATTAGATATATTATTATGAACAGGAAATCGAATATTTCTAGAGTAAATTTAGAATAGATTTAAAGTATCAAGAAAAATTACGAATAATACGCAGCATCAAGTATGCAATCCCCGGGAAAATCGCTACCATTGAATCGGAGTGGGACGAATCCGGTGGGTGGGGGGAAAAAATAGTCGCTTTTTAACACTTTTTTAACGTAACAACTCCACCTCCTCCTGCCTCTATGGCAATGGAAGGGTGGCGCAGGAATACTCCAATCCCATTCGCTGTGATCGCGCACGCGGTCCTTGTCTCACATGGTACTTCCCCTCACGCTCAATTATTTCCGAAGAATTCCCACGCTGACAATGATAAGTTCTTAGAATCGCAGCAGCGGGGGTTGGGCCCATTCAAAGCCCCGCCTCCAACTCTTGTTCTACGATAGCTTTGCCTGGGCAAATTTTTAACTTGGCAAACAACAATGGCTGAATGATTTTGCAAAAATCTTGCATTCGAGGAAAACTGTGGTAAGTTAATGTTTCAGCTCGATTGCTGCAATATCCTAAGATCAATCCTTCGAGAATTTAATATAGTTAAAATTTAAGCTTTAAATTTTTTTTTATTACAGGCTGTATTATTTTAAAATAAGGTTCAGTTACTGGTTTGGGTACAAATATATTTATCAAGACTGGAGATAGTATTGATGAAATAAGCCGAGACGTCTTAGATCTCCATTTTAGGGTTGATATAAAAAATGAATTATATTACTTAGTTTTTTGTTCCACAAGATTAAATTATGGCAACCAGGATTTAACTAATTATAGCCATCGTCTGGACAAGATGAAACTATCAAATATCTTCATTTTCAAATGAAAGGTTATACTTTGTGGTGCTTGTCGATGACTATAATTAGTCGAAACCTGGTCTCCATAATATAAATTTGTTCAACTATATCGGAGTATTGTAATTCATTCATCATATCCACACTAAAAAGAGAGTGTAAATAAATTCAGCCTTTATTTTGAGGTAGGTCTCCATTATAATGAATAAACTAGAGAGCATTTATTACCATCAATACTTCATTGAGCTACCATAATTTCGACCAATGAGGTCATCTTCAGCGTCCCAAATGGCATGCCTCCTCCTCTATAACGGGCATCAATGCTCCTAGACCATGAAATATCTACATTTTCGAAAGAGAGGGTATTCTTTCCTTCCATTTGAACCACTTAAAATTTTAAAATCCCTTTCCTGCCCCACTCCTTTTCCATCAATCACAACCTTATCCCCTTCTCTTCCCCGATACTCTCCGCTGTGGTGAAAATTCTAAATCCATCCTCTTCCCCCCCACCCAGACTTCCCATAGACCCTCAGCCCTGTCTCTTAAACCCCTGCCTTCTCTCTCCCCTCCCTTTCTAATTATTCTCACTTGCAGATAAATCCTGGAGTATGAAGATTACCTAAATAATTGACACAGTGTTAGCTCAATAGAATATCGGTGGTAAAAGTATAATTCCTCTCAAATATTTTTCATTAAAAATAGATAGAAATTAAGCATCGCTACACCTCGATCAAAATAGGGGCACGAAGGTCTCTATATTAAATTGAATAATAAAGTGTGAGAAACTCGACAATCATAATCGAATTTTTCATATTGGTATGACTACTGTAAGAAGTGTGCGAATTTCTATTCTAATCAAGTTGTTTCTTGTTCGATAAAAATTAGAAACAAATTGGCATCTGCAAAGCCCGTGTTGACTCAAATAGAATCAAAAATTGATCAGGAACTTAATTGAAAGAAAATTATGTTTTAATTAAACATTTTTTGTATCTCCTACCAATTTTCTGCTATAAAATTGTGCGGCTCACAATTATCTATTATGTATATTCCTTACCCTGAGTTAATTTGAGACTATAGTTACGAACTTTTATCTCATGAAATAAAACTTCATTTACAAATTTGCGAAGCTATGCTATCGGAGGACGACGATATGCAGAAGGCGAAGAAAATGCGAGATCCAATTTGGGGAGTTCCTGAGAAACAAAATAAATAAATGTCGACTATATTAAGGGCGAAAATAAGAATGTAAATTCTCCTCTTCCGTTTATACCCATGTTAATATAAAAGAAATCATATCAAATAGTACTGGAAAGGAGATTTAAATTAATAGAGAATACGATAAATTCATTTGAGAATTGAGAAAAAAGTGAAGATTGGAAAAAATATAGCAGAAAACCATCCAAGAAGGGGTGTGTGGAAAATCTGCACAAATCAACTGAGGGCTTCAATTAAAAGATAGCAAAAAACACGCAACAAAAAAAAACGTCAGAAAAATGACACTCGATATGGAGATCGTTCGCGAAGAGCGAGACAGCTCCCAGCCGATTCCCGAAGATCCGGAGTCTCCTTCACGACTCTCTTCACCCCCGAGCCCTCGTTCTGTCCTCACGGCCACACCGCGACTGCCTCCTCCCTCACCCCTACAACCTCTCCTTCTGCATTTCAGGGCGAAGGTAAACGGGGACGAAAAAAAAAGCTCCGGACGCAAAATGCAGAGCCCGCGGCATTTCACACTACACCACCGGTCAAATGTATGAAAAATAACTTAAACCATACTTATACATATACATAGTCAACTTCCGTGTAAGGTCAAGCGAATTTAGTGTAAAATTAGAAATAACAATGTATAAATAGCTCTCTCGAATGATTTAAACTGGGAGACGCATGTCCGAAAAATCCGTTTTAAATCAATGAAAAAACAAGTTTTATAGAGCGCATTGTCAGTCAATGCAATAGAGAAGTTTAAGAGGAATTCTATCTAACATTGCTCAGACCGCATCTGAAATACACGGCATGAATATGCGATTCGAGAGTTAAAAATGTACCCGCGGTAGCGAGAAAACTCTGCCAAGGCGACACGTTTTGTAAAGAAATGCTACGGTGAAAAATTAAGCTTTCTCATCTACTCACAGGCGTAGGTTGGAAATACTTAAGAGAAAGGAGGTTTTCAGCTATACTGCAATACTCAACAAATAGGATAAAAGTACATTTCCGGAAGAAGTAATCGGTATCATGTGACCCCCTTTCACTTCGGCCGATTCGGCACATAAATGCGACTCTCTTTAAATAAAATAGGAGTGTTCGAGTTAACCAAAATTTTCAAAAAAGGATAAGGAGTAATGAAACAATTGTTGTGTGTACTTTGAATAATAAGAAGCAGTTAGATTTTAATGAATGACATCTTCCAAAATTTGCAGTTTAAATTATTCATGCAGTGCATAGAATTCACTTGTGTGATGATAATATATCATAGTATGATACAATCGAAACATAAAATAGGCAGACATCACATATGGACAGGTGCGATGTATTATTATTACTGATGTATTAATTATTAATTATAATTGATTTTCAATTAAAATTTTATTGTGCTCTGGTCACATAAACTTCCACATTTATCATTAAAATTAATGGCTAAGAAAAGATGCGTTATACCCTTGAAGTTTGCTGAATATTTATAAGAGTCCTTTGGAATTTTTAGGTTACTTGAAATCAAGGTGGTGTTTCTAATACATATTAATTTTCTTCCCCTACGACCCACATGTATTTTTATCAACTCGCTTTTATGTTAAATCTTACTTTGTTCCTTCTATAAAATTCAGAAGAGAACTAAGAAAAGGAAAATTATTATTTTTCATTATATCCTATAATTTACGTTAACATTTAATCTTATTGGCATAGTACGAATATATCTGTCCGAGAGAAAAAATAAGCATTCCTTTACGGCTTCTGCGATATTTGTTTAGATAATCTTTGGAAAATTGTAACACTCCTGATATTTTGAAAGAAAGTTAAATTTGGGGGAATTTGATTAGAGTTGCAATATAATTTTGAGATTAATTCTTTATTTATTTATTCGTTGTGACTGCAAAGTCTTAGAAGATTGTTCACAGCAACTATACACAATAACTGCATCCATGACGACTTGTTAAAAGCAATCGTGATTCCAATACATAAGGGTGGATCAAAAACATCAGTTGATATCTATAGGCCGATTAGTCTTACTTCCCAAGTCTGCAAAATAATGGAAAGAGTTATAGCTGATTATCTTCTTGTAGGTTGGAAAGAAAACGACTGGCTTAGTAAGAGGCAGCACGAATTTAGTCCGGGATACTAATGCGAGACGCAGCTCCTAGGACTAGTTCAAGACATTGCCGAAACTACGGATGTAAGGGATGAAGTTGACGCGGTAGTCATTGATTTTGCTAAGGACTTCGATAAAATACCACACGACCGACTTAAGGCCTGAACCCACCGGTGCGGCGCGGCGGCCGCAACGCGTTTTTATGACACTTGGGAGGGGGGCCAAAGGTCCCTTAGGTGACGTAGAAATGCACCCTAATGTATCCGTTGTATACAGTATCATACCAAGTACTGCCTCAGTTCAAATTTCAAACTTCGCGCCAATGACCGCCTGGCGACGAACTAAGAACCCGATCGTGAGAGAAGACAGCAAAATAATATTAGATAAGTGCCATCCTTACTTGTTCCAAAGTTTAGATTCAATATCTTATCGGGAAGGTCCCACGCCTCTGTCACCATTCCGGGTTTTCTCTTTCCAGCTTATCGGGAAGGCATTTAAAAAAATCTTAAAATATTTCCGAAATGCATTTCTTATGGAAGAATTTTGCTTCCACCTGGCGTCGAACTAACTGTCATTTGGCTACATTTCATCCATTCGTAATATAGAAGGCTACCTCAACTTCAACCTCCGAGATTTTGGTTACTCTATCTTAACGATAAGTGCCTCAAAATAATATTCAAAAATCCGCGCAATGCATTCTTATGGGAAAATTGCGATTTTTGGGAATTTCTGGCATCGAACCCATGATAGCGAGCGTCAAAGTCTGCATTATTCTGGCATCTAGTGTGTTGGGCCAGTACGTCGAAAAAATCTGACATTCACATTAAACATGGAAAATATTAATAATCCCCATTTAAATGACATATGGCACTATATCCTAAAATCAAGAAAAGGCAAGGAAAAATTTCAACGACAAAAATCCATACTTTCGAAATTCAAATTCACTCCCTACAAAATAAAGAGAAAAAAATATATAAAACTAAACATAAAAAATAAAGAATAAAAATTAATAGAAAAAAATTAAAATGATAAAAAATATAATAAAAATATAAAATATATATAAAAAATGATAATAAATAAATAATAAAAATATATAAGAATAATATAAAGATATATATAAAATAATATTAAATAATAAACAAATATATTAGCTATCCTTCAACCTTCCTTACATATCTTTCACTCCCGATCCTCATACTTTCATCAAATCATCACCCATCACCTAAAACATCAAGATTTATTACTATATAAATTTCCCTAAAAAAACCTTAACCTCTCCTTCCCTTCCCTTCCGAATAATTCCTAAAAAGTTTACCCAATATAATCAGTTTGACTGCGCTTAAAATGCATCAACAAGCATATAGTGCTTCAATCATTGTCCTTCCGAACGGTATGTATGTTTATAGGTGTGTGTGTGTGTGTGGTTCTTTTGTTATCCTTCGTTGGATGCCAGGGCGTCATTCTATAAAGCTGAGAGGTTTCGAAGCGTCGGCGATTCGAAGCGCGAAGCGGATTACGCTCTTTGATATAAAAGCCAAAAACTCAAGTTTCATTCAAGATATCGCATCGAAAAAAACTGCAAATGAAAATTACAACATATATCTCGATTTCTCTCGAGACAAGTTCTTCCTCACGTGAAAAACCAAAAAGGTTTAGGCGACGTATAAATTGGACTGCACGACGAATTTTTTCTTGAGTTACGTTCCAACTAAATAATTTTTTTCTAAGATTTGATTGCTCTAAAATTATTCTCAAGTAAGTTTTATGCATTCAGGTGATACAATGAGCATTGGAAGAAAAAATCAGCATTTTATGTTAGATTGTAAGAGAGTAATGGCAGTTTCAAAAATGTTCACGGGTGAAAACTCGGCAATTCATTCAATCTTCGCTTTTAACTTTGTTGTTACTGCTATAAATGCATAAAAAATTCACTGTTGTGTTGATAGAGTTATTTTCATTCAGATTCCACGAGAAATTATGTTTAAATTGTTCAATGTACACTACGAATCTTCGTTATACCTGTCCGAATCCGTAGCTCCGCGTAAAGGCGACCCGGCGCGCGAGGCTTTGCCTTTCTCCCATAAGACAAAACTGACTGGAAGCTTGAAACGGACAATAGAAAAATATCAAATCCCCTTAAGTATTTAGGGCGTTAAAAATTTTCCGGAAGACGTTTATTGTCGTTCGCGATAAGCTATTGTTACATTTATTGCGAGAGCGTGTTCTTGATTGCTTTCAATTTTAAAACTGCTAACGTATATTCGTCACTTCGTAAATTAAGTAAATCCCTCCTAATCTTCAACAAGCATTTCATTTAAAACAAAAATCTGACGCGTCTTATCGATAAAAATTAGACCGCCTAAAAAATTCCTTGTAGGCAATAATGTCATAGTGCAATTGATTAAAATAATGGACCGAGTAAAAGATTAGATTAGATTAAACATAAACATACGGAAGAGAGAATTAAAATAGTAAGATCCTTTTTTGGACGAAGTCATGGTGGAAGGACTACAGTCTATCCAACGTCATGAGACACCACGTAAATCGTATGGGCCCGTGTAATCCTAACGGGAGAACGGCGCGCGCTGTTGCTACATTTGCGCAGAAAAAGGAAGTCGAGAAGAACTTATTTGGAAGGCATTAATAATAATATAAGTAATAATCTAGCGAAAATTTATTCGCAACATCTTAACACTATTATTATTTCCTGCTATTGGCATGCGGGATTTCTGTCGGCTCCTACTTCCAAGGGATTAGGCTAATAAATCAGATGGTCTGTATTTCTTTTCCACTGGTAGCTCTTGCTCAACATGAGAAGGCACCATACTTCGTCTCCTTAATCCCCCAGAATAAAGGAAGATTCTCTTCAACAAATACTTAATATGAAAATCTTGAAAATAATCGCAATATCGGTGTGTCGTTCCCCCTGCTTCTTCCAGAAAACAACACTCGAAAACTACATTTCCCAACTCCCCTGAAGTTTTATTGCCCTCCTTGAAGCCTTACGGGAAATACCTTTCCATATGCACATGGAAGCTTTAACTCGTCTCTTACGCAGTTAGTCGTCAGTGTTTTTCGGTACAGTATTGTTCGTGATTGATTTTGTAATGAGATTTGGTGTTATCTTCGCTTTTCGTGGAGTGTGACGTGGGTGCATGTACGTTGTATGCATATAATAATATATATTCATTGCCGTGAAGGAAATATTGCATTCATCGTTTTCTACCACTATATATATGAATAGAGGGAAAAAAATTCCTTAGAAGTGGCGAAAGGAAAACAGTGACACCGTTTTTTGAATATTTTAATATTTTTTCTAAAGAAAGTGATAGGTTAAAAGTATAGGTAGATATAAGGAACGTGTGAAGCAACTGATGTCAGTAGAAGTACATTCATTAGGATTACGAAAGACATCTTCAAATGACCACTTCTCACTTCTCCCAAGTATTGAAAAACGTGGAAAATCTACGATTCGAGTAGAGAAGTTTAAGTTGAAATTAAGAGAAGGAGTAAGTACGACATTTTCGTGATGAGTCCCATACGTTGTCCGGTCCTTTCTTTATTTTTTAAAACTATCCCTCAGACAGCTAATCTAGTTTTACAAGCAGTGAAAAATGAAGCCAAATATAAGCGTTCGACCTTATGGAACTTAAAAATTGGGAAATTTCACGAGCAGAGTCACGATATAATCTATTCAGACGAAACATGGGTAAATGTTGGTCGTACCACATCAAAATCTTGGAAAGATATTAACATTAATTTATTAAGAATGCTCAGTAACTTATGTTAGCGCTGAAATTCATGCATGATAGGGTGAGAATTCAGAATTCCCTAATCTCGGACAATTTGATGACCTGCAATCATAAAAACCGTCGAAGTTGATCGAATCGATGAGAGCAGCACAATCATTGCGAAAAATAGAAGTATCGGCAGCATAAAAGCCGTGCGGGCCGAGTTTCGCGTCGCCATCAAAATATATGTGCGTTTTTTGAGGTTATCAATAGATTTAAAGGATTTTCATTTGCACAAAAAATGATTTCAGCATTTCCTCAGTAAATTGCCCGCTAGAATTATTTCTCACGAAAAGAGGATAAAAAGTAGCAGGCGACTACATCTCTCCCTGCATTTTCCCTAAAACTCGCGTATTCTTATAGATTTTCCCAAGAAACTCTTATCAAAAAATTTTAACAGTAGATTGATTAACATACGAGAAAAGTAAATTCTACACGGAACATGTTGTACCGGAAAGGACCTTGTTTCTTAAGGCTGCCATAGCGCTCCGAGATTTCCAAATGTAACGGACACGTCATTTTAGTTTCCCGCGGATAAAATTTCCAGTGGCGGCGCGCCGTAGTTTTTTCTTCGACGGCGGCGGCGTGCCTTGTATTGTCGGCGGCGCGGCGTAATCGGCGCGGCGCCCACCTCTAGTTCTTACATTCCACGTACCAATTTTTATTTCGTTATTTTTTTTCCTTTCTGTCGACCAGCCATGTGCTTCTTCGAATACTACCCTCCCGTAGTACTACACCTGACACCCAAATGCTACCGATGCGGCGATAATCATCCATTTCAAACCTGTCCCAATCACGACCTCATTACCCCCAGATGTGCCAACTGCCAAGGTAATCACACCGCAACATACCGCTGCTGCCCTAAATTTAGAGAACTTCGAACGAGCATTCTTCATAAAGTATTCTCTTCCTGGGAAAATGCCAACCTCAACCCCACTTCTCCTCCCGACCTAACCCAACAATCCTTCCGAAACTTACCAAATCCCCCCTCTACTTTCCCTTCCCGGGAAGCGGCTTTATCAATTTTGTCATGTCAACATGGAACAAAGTCCAAAACGCTTCATCCCTTCAGTCTAAAATCCTTATCTTTCATTTTTAATGGACTCTTTACAAATCAATCTCCTCTCGTGGAACTGCCGCAACCTGAATTCCCATCAAGAAGAGCAGCTCAATTTCTGCGATGACGCCAAAATTCATGTTTCTTGTTTACAGGAAACCCGCTTACATTCATACTCAAAATTTTATTATTCAGCATATAACATCATCCGGCTGGACCTGGAGTTTAAAGCACCTGGCTGTGCCATTTTTAATCATAAAAATCTTCACTTCTCTCACCTCCTAATTCCTATATTAAAATCCCTAACTCTTCTAGGAATTCGTATAATCATCGATATCTCTCAACATATTCTGTGTCTACGGTATCGCCAATAAAATCACCCTGACGGATCTCCAAATTCTCATAACTTTTGACGTTCCCTCCATATTCATTGGAGCCTGGAATTCCAAAGACCCCCTCTGGGACTCATCTAAATCCAATCAAAACGTCCGCAGCTTAAAAAAACTCATCCAAAATTCTTAGCTTGTAATTCACTCTTCATTTTCGAACACCTTTTCCAATAAAAATATCAGGACTTACTCGACTTTGCGATTACATCAAACTTCGACAACTTATCTCCTCCAATTGTCTACCAAAGTCTCCACTCCGATCACTTTCTAATTCTTTGCTCCATCCACGGACGACCACCGACTTCTTCCCCCCCTTACTGAACGTATCAATGGAAAAAAATTTTCTTTCTTTGTTGCCAACGAAATCCTTCACTACCCCCTTATAGAAAACACTACCACTTACGACGCTATCGACACCCAAATCATTTTATTAAACGATCTCATCCTTTCCGCCAAATCCTCAGCCACCACCTCTCACCCCCTCCCCCTCCAACTCACATTAACCTCCCCAACTCAATCCACTAGCTCATTTCCAATAGAAAAAGACTGTGGATACAATTCAAGCTCTTTCGTCACCCTATTGACCTACGAATTTATAAAAGACTCAACTCAGAATTTAAATCTAAAATCAAAAAGCACACCTCTATGAAATGGAACACCTTCGTCTCCACGTTAGACTTCGACGATAACTCCCTTTGGAAAGTGAGCAAAGCGCTTACCAAACAAAAACAGTTCACGCAGCCACTGCTCATTAACGAACGGCTCAACTGCAACTCCAAGGACAAAGCCAACTTTGCGGCTGACATTCGCCAAGACTCAATGAACGACACTTTCCCCCTTTCAACCATCGGACCTAGACATTCTTTCATTTAATGAGAATCTCTTAACCTCTGACGACAACGACAACGTTTTGGAGCTAATCCACTCGAAATTATCGACATCCTATCATCATTAAATATCCACAAAGCCCCTGGTCCAGACCCTTTTAGTAACAAAATTTTGAAACTACTGGTCAATTGTAAAAATGTTATTGAACTCATAGTTAATTTATTTAATGCCTGCCTGTACAATAATTACTTCCCAGATCCTTGGAAATTGGGAACGGTTATTATCTTTCCAAATCCTGAAAAAAAAACCGCTTATAATGAACAATTACAGGCCCATTACACTTCTTTCTTCTTTGTCAAAACTATTTGAAAAGATTATCTTAAAATTTATCGATAACCATGCAAGCAGCAATAACATCATCGCATCTGAGCAGATGGGATTTCGCGAGCACCATTCAACGATTCGCTCTATCCTTCGCCTCGTCGAAAACATCATCCATGGATTCCACAAATGTAATGCCACTTCACAAGAACTCTTTTTTGACATTGAAAAGGTGTTCGACCGCATTTATCATCCTGGCATTATTTATAAAATGGCACAAAAATCCTTCCCCTTTCCCATCTCAATACTAATTAATTCCTTCCTCAACAATCGCCGCTTTCAGGTTAAATTCATAACGAGTATTCACCAATTAAAATTATAAATGCAGGAGTGCCTCAGGGCAGCACCTTAAGCCCAATGTTATTTAAACTTTTCATTAACGATATGCCTTCCGACCCCCACGTTACAAAACATATCTATGCCGATGATTAACTATCTCAAATAAATCCATTTCCCCAAACCTGGCCACAAAAAGAGTTAACGTTTTTATTGAAAAATTAGAGAACTGGCTAAAGAAATGGCATCTTAAAAAATCAACCCGATTCAATTCCAGCATAGGACGTTTAAAATAAACCAAAAGAGAACCTCTGATGCTCGCATTAACTTTGACAATGAGATCCTTCCTCTAGTCAATGAAACAAAATTTCTCGGCGTAATAATTTCGGATAACTTTTCTTGGAATAATCATATTAATAACTCTATTTGGAAAGCTCAAACGACTAATTTCCTTTGAAATCCACTTCTAAATAAATCCTCTCCGCTTCCTTCCCACTACAAAATTCGCCTCATCAACTCCCTTACCCTTCTCCACCTCACGTACGGTGCAGTAGTAAGCTTTAATACCACTAAATTCAACGTAACTAAGGTGGAAAAATTTTACAATAAATATATAAGACAAGTCACATCTACCAACAAATTGGTTCCCCTCTCCGAAATTAAAAATTTCCACCAAATTACCACTGTTTCGAACCACATAGCAAAAAGTTTATGTTAATTTAAATTAAATCTGGAAAATATTAATAATCCCCTTTTTAAATGACTAATTGGCACTATACCCCAAAATCAAGAAAAGGAAAGAAAAAATTTCACAACCAAAATCCATACATTCGAAATTACAATTCACTCCCTACAAAAGAAAGAGGAAAAAAATTAAAAATATATATAAAATATAAAAAATTAAAAATTAAAAATAAAAAAAATTAAAAAATTAACAAAATAAAATAAAAAACGAGTTTAAAAAATAATAACAACAATTAAACAAATAAGGTAGCCATTCTTCAATCTTCCTTACAGACCTTTCACTCTCGAGCCTCATACCTTCATCAAATCATCACCCATCACCTAAATCAAGATTCCTTAGTATATGAATTTCCTAAAGAAAAAAGCCTTAACCTCTCCTTCCCTTCACTTCCGAATAATTCCCAAAAAGTTTACCCCATATAATGTCTGACTACACTTAAAATGCATCAACAAGCATATAGTGTTTCAATCATTGTCCTTCCGAACTCTTTACAACTGGGTAAATAAATAATTTAAATCTTTTACTCGGTCCATTATTTTAATCAATTGCACTATGACATTATTGTCTGTAAAGAATCTTTTAGGCGGTCTAATTTTTATCGATAAGACGAGAGAGATTTTTGTTCTAATTGAAATACTTGTTGAAGATTAGGAGGGATTTACTTGTTTTACTGTGACAAATTTCTGCGAGCAGCTTTAAAATTAAAAGTAATCAAGAACACGCTCTCGCAATAAAAGTGACAATAGCTTATCGCGAACGACAATAAACGTCTACCGGAAAATTTAACGCCCTAAATACTTAAGGGATTGAATACTTTTCTAAAATTTCACACTCCTCCTTTCCTTCTTGTAGTTCAGCGTTTTCCCTCTGTCGAGCAGTCGAGGAGAATATGGAATGGGAAGTTTAGGACGGGAGAGGACCAACCCCTCCCCCGCATCTAGGGGATGGAAAGAGTTAAGATAGGATAAAGCGATAAGTGCTATTCTGCCCTGTTCCTAAGTTTCAATTCAGTATCTTATCGGAAAGGTGTACAAATAAGAATCCCCCATCGAAATGACGCTCTGGCATCGAACCAAGGATAATTAACAAAACGGCATATTTACATATAGAGTGGTACCTCGAGATACGAGTCCCCTAACATACGAGTTTTTTGAGATACGAGCCGTCGAGCTAGCGAAGTTTTGCTTAGAAATACGAGCAAAATTTGATATACGAGGAACGGCCGGCTACACACGACTCAACAGTTTACTGTGCCTCGTGCGTCTCCCATTATCCCTCGCATCCCCCCAGTATACTTGTTTACCTCGCCGTCGAAGCATCTTCGATAAGTTTTTCTAGGGCTTTGTGCTTTTTGTGCAATTAAATACTTTCTCACATTCCTTTTTATATAGTAACCTTGGATCCGAAGAAAGTGAGTGGAAAGGTCAATGCTCAAAAGAAGATGACGTCTATTGAATTAAAGCGTGAAATCATAGAAAAAATGAGCGAGATGTGCAAGTAGCTTACTTGTCGAGGTAGTACGGGCGTAGTACTTCAACGATATGTACTGTGCTTATACAGAAGGAGTCAATAAAGGGTAAAACGCGAGCTAAGGGCGCTACAATAATTTCTAAGCTCCGGAGCTCTCTCCATGAAAAGATGGAGAAAATACTGATGGTTTTAGTAACGGAGAAGCAGCTTAAAGGTGATATTTAAACACAGGGCATCAAATGCGAGAAAGCACGAGCAATTTACGGTGACTTGCTGAATCAGACCCCGCGCACTTCCTCGGACGAGGCATCGTAAGACTCGTTTAAAGCCAGTCGAGGCTGATTTGACAACTTTAGGAAAAGGACCGGCATTTACTCCGTTGTCAGGCATGGTGAGGCTGCAAGTTCGGATCTGAAGGCAGCTGAGGATTATCTCAAAACTTTTTCCGAACCGATAGAAGCCAAAGGACACATCCACCAACAAGTCTTCAACTGTAATGAGACGGAGCTTCTCTGGAAGAAGATGCCGAATAGGACTTACGTAACAACAAAGGAGAAGATTAACCGCCTAACTCATTTCCGCAACATTCTGAAAGGGAAGAAGGAACCAACCTCCTTAGACATGTTTTTTTTATTATGGCGGAAAAAGACAAAGACCAGAGAAGATACGAGCAATTTGACATACAATCAATATTACGGAACGAATTAAACTCGTATCTCGAGGTATCATTGTATTAATTTTTACGCAGATATTTATCTTTATAAATGGGTATAAAAGGATATCCGGAGAAGCGTCTATTTGCATAGGAGATATTCTTCCTTTAATTTCATTGCTAATGGAACTATGTAGAATCACAAAGAATGATTTTCTTAAGGAAATCTCCGGTAAGAATATTCTTAAATGAAAATCTTGCATCAATTGCGATTAGCGCACTTATTGAATCACAACAAAGAGTTCTTGTCATTTGAATCTAACTCCAAGCAATTTTATTAGATTTTCATATCATATCCATAGCTACTGGATTAATGATAACGATTATATCTTGTTACATGTTATTTGGATTGAAAGGAAATATTTCATAGATTATTCTTAGGAAATGGAAAATAGGACAGAAAATGAGCGATAAGGAAGAACTCCGCGGCGTCCTATGCCCTCGGTAACGCTGTGAGAGGAGGCATTCATGAATAATTTATAGTTATGAGTGAAGGAATGAGTAATCGATATTTATTACTATTTTGTTTATAGTATACGAACATAAAATATATTTAATACTTATATACTTTGAGAATTAATTAAAATGATTCAAGTTTTTACTCATTGATTGAAACTGTTAAGCAAAGCATATTTTGATTTGCTCTAAAGTAACTATTTTTTTAAAGCCTGAAATAAGATATCTGCGAGGAACTATTCCCTTTTCGCATCTTCATAATAATATGAATTTTATAATCAGGCAAAGAAACTCTTCAGTGTCAAAGATGCTCAGTTATAAAAATATAAAAAACTAAAATAAAACGGTATGTTATTGAAATATTTTCTTTTTTCTGAGGTATACCGTTCAACTATAGAAATTGAAATAACTGATGCAACAAAGACAATATTCCTGTGTAAATGGATAAAATAGAGAATTGGATCAGCGATCATCATATCATATATTTGCTTTAGAATTGGACCAGTTTCCACGTAATAATAGCTTCATAATGTTTATCTACCATTATTCTAGTGTGTGAGTTGAAGGCGAGATAAATCACGAACGCCGTAAGCATCCGGAGCTACGGGAAATATTTCGAACGTCGGATAGTCATTCCTCACCCGCTCTACTACCAAACCCGATAATGAGGTGAGACTAGTCCCCGCACGAATAGAGGCCCGATGACCTACTTTCGTATTGGAAAATGAGCTCTGCTGGAATTAGCGTCGGTTCTCTCTGCCGCATTTTGAAGTACCATGGCTTCATTATTTAGACTTCATTAGAGATATCAATTTATCCCTATGATCAGTCCGCCTACGGCCACGTAATTTTCGCTTCATCTTCGGTTATGAAGCCGCAGTGAGACATATGTTATTTCTTATCCTTATTATAACCTTCGTTTTCATTTGCTGTGTCAACAGACGGCTCGCCACTCATAACTATGGGAACCTTTGCTTTAGAATATTCTGTGCATGATTCTACATTACGCTTCTCTTTTATCATCTCAATCTCGTTTACATGCATGAAAAACACAAAAATATATCTAGAAGAGATCTAGACGTCATAATTCAAATTTCCATTCACCTAATCGTGTGACACGTTCAGTAATTATATATACTTTTATATTATCATTTCAGAGAGAAAAATGCCAATGTTAACTCCAAGCGCTCAAATGAACACGCTGGATCAATTGGGACCAGAGATTTTTTATTTCAGCAGGCGAACGTTGCCGTGGTGATTTCCATTTCCTGCGGGAAATTCCGAGAAAAACAAAATAAAGGGGAGTCGCACCCCTCAAAACACTGCGCGTGCTTGTTTATATTGATTTTTTATCTCATTGCTCAGCCCACCTGAATGGACTCCGATCACAGGTTACACCTAACTTCAATCCGCCGTATTAATCATCTGTAATCAGCGGATGATCTTGGATTCAGACCTGTTGCTCAGAGGCTGAGAATACGAGTGGATAATACGGATTCTTTCCCTCTGAAATCTTTCAGGCATGTTTTAGGCAATTTACTAATATACAAACACTGATTTACTAAAATATAACTTTCCTGAGCTCAGACTAAAATGCCATCTGACTCATCGAGTAAAAATATTTGGACACCAACAGTTATGTCATACATTCTAAGCAAGTATCTTTTTTGGCGAATATATACCGCGTTAACTCGTTAATCTAACCCTCGGCGACGTAAAGACGTAAAGATTTCCTATCGTTACCATGGATGCAGTTACCCTGGAAATATTCGAAATGCGTTATATTTTCATGTAACTTGCGCGTTTTATCCGACGAGATGAATTCCAAAATTGTGAAACGGAAGCATATCGAGGCAAACTGAAATTCTCAACAGCTCTTCAGCAACAACTTTACTCAGAATATACGGTTCGTTACGTTACTAATGTAAAGTAAGTAAACTATAAAGACATTTAGTAGGATTATTTTGATGATGTCAGGATGTTTGAATGATGAGCTCTTGATAGACGATAGATTTAACTTGAGCTATTCGAAATCCCATAGTCGCATGCTATATTTTAAATGAGGAAACGAAGGAGAAAGTGTCTACCGTTGTGGGGCCTTAATCTGACAACTCACTTGCCGGGCGGAGTTGTTGCTCTTAATTAATTAAGCAAATTATGCACCCATCAAAGCTTCAAAAATCAAAGGAGACATTAATTTGTCGTGATATTCGTAGCTTAGGAGACTGAAGTTCGGGAGTGGATGATCCTGATTTCAGTACGGCTACTACGGTATACCTTTTCTCCTTCATTACATTAGCGCTCTTTTTCATTTATCAACCTTAATGTGCTTAAATGATGACTGCGAGTATTCCTAGTGTCTGTGCATCGATATGTGCTTTAATATTTTTTTATTCCGTATTGCTAAAGATGTTACCTATCATAATGTAACTTTTTCTGTCTAGATAATTCTTCTTTTTTATCAAAGTATTTTTTATTTTCATTACTATGTAATATTTACCTGTATTAATTTTGTTTTCAGATGTCATAACCCTCCTTTTCCCTAAAATTTAGTATAACTATCTGAACTTAACTAAGATTCAATAAAATCGTATTATTATAGCATACGACTACTGCCTCAGAGAGAAATTTTACGGATGGTTTCCTACTTTCTCCACGAAATGTCTACATAAAAATAATGCCCTCGAAGCCGTCTTCCGGCGATTGGCAAGGGGTGCTTTCTCTTGTGCTTTGGAGACTTTCCTCTAAAAACTTAATATGTTTACATTTAGCTTCGTTGATCACCAACCCATTTTCAGCTAACTATTTTAGATCACTTTGCAATAGTTCTCGATCTAGCCCCTCACTTATACGCCTACATAATATGCAGTCGTCCGCAAAAAGCCTTACCTCGGATTAAATATACTTTGGGAGATCGTTAACATAAATTAGGAAGAGCAATTATTCTAGAACACCACCTTGCGAAATACCGGAGGTTACATGAGTCTCTTTGGAGTAGACATCACCTACTCTAACTCTCTGTTTTCTAGTTTTTAGAAAATTTTCGTGGTGGAGTTTCTGACGTTTACTGAGAAAAAGGTGGAGTTTCTGACGTTTACTGAGAAGAAAGAAAAATAATTTTGCTTTTTCGGTTTTTGGACCGGTTCTGATTCTATTTCCTCCCTCAGCTTATCTTATATCTAATGTAAGAAATGTTACCATATGAGCATGAGTTCGACGCAAGTTGGGTGCGAAATTCTTTCGTAAGAAATGCATTGCTGCAATTTTTCAGTTTTTTTTCTTCCTTCTCGATAAGATGGGAAGATATAACCCGGAATGATAACAGAAGCGTTTCAAAACATTCTTTCACGTTGTTCATCGTTTCACTAATGGTCCTTGGTTCGATGCAAGAGCGTCATTTCTATTCTACCATGCATTTCAAACGGGGATAACGGAATACTATTTAGGACCTTCCCGATTAGATAATAAATGGAAACTTTGGAACAGGTCAGTAAGGCACTTATCTAACATTGATATGCGATAGTTTCTCACTAATGGGTCCTGAGTTCGATGCAAGGCGGTCTTTTGCGCGTTTTTTTTAAAACTGTTTTGAGGACTTTCTCCATTTAGACCATTCAAAATCACCGAATTTGCGATTGAAGTGGACTTGAAGTCGTATGAAATGAGTGTTGTTTAGACGTCAGTTTGATGGAAAATTCTCTCTTTTAAAATATATTATTGTGTTTATTAAGAACTGTTTGGAATGCTTTTACGATTACGTGGAAAGATGAAATCCAGAAAGAGAATAGGGGTCATATATACCTATGAATAATCGGATATTTACTATATATATATATATATATATACATATAAACTCCACTATTGACTGATATAGACAAACCCACGCTAAGAATCAGTTGATAAGAATTTGTAAAAAATTAAATAAAATATAATCTAATATATTCACTTCTACAGATAAAAACCTTTCTTATCTTTTTTCCTTTCTCTCTTCCTTTTTTATATTCGGTCCTTTTTATGTGAGATATAAAAAGGGAAGAGAGAAAGGAAAAAGATACGAAAGATTTCATCTGTAGAAGTGAAACTCCACTTTTGAATGATAGATACAAACCCGTGCTAAGGGAAAGCATCAGTTGATAAGAATTTGTAAAAACTCAAATATAACATATTCAAATATATTCACTTCCACAGATAAAATCTTTCGTATATTTTTCCTTTTTCTATTCCCTTTTTATACCTTATTTCTCCCTTTTATCCTCATTTAAAAATAGCATACGAGATTATTTGAAAGAGAGGCCTGCTCGAGCTCAACCTCACCTAAAAATGGTCGAATATTAAAACCATAGGTCGAAGTCAGAACACAGGTGGTGTCTAGTGACCTATGACCTTAGGAAAATGGCAGCCGTCAAAGCGTCGGACTTCCGACGCGGCATTACTAGAGTGCTTTCCCGAGAAAAACTTCGTCATACAAATTAGCAGGAGAACCTTAATGATAGCAATATCCATTCTTTCTATTAATCTGTAGGATTATCATGATTAACATCGGTAAAATAGAAAAATAAAATAACCGTAGCAGATTTATGGAACAGGGAATTCTCCGTCGCATAACCATTCTTCGAAATCCATATTTCTACTGCAAACCCAGAATGTAATCTGCACAAAAGCTCAAAATAAAGCTCATGCCTCAAAAATTTCAGAGGGAAAGAATCCGTATTATCCTCTCGTATTCTCAGCCTCTGAGCAACAGGTCTGAATCCAAGATCATCCGCTGATTACAGATGATTAATACGGCGGATTAAAGTAAGGTGTAACCTGTGATCGGAGTCCATTAAGGTGGGCTGAGCAATCAGATAAAAAATCTATGTAAACAAGCACGCGCAGTGATTTTAGGGGTGCATCTCCCCTATATTTTGGTTTTCTCGGAATTTCCCGCCGGAAATCGGAATCACCTCGGCAACGTTCGTCTGCTGAAATAAAAAAATCTCTGGTGCGAATTGATCCAGCGTGTTCATTTCGCTTGGAGTTAACATTGTCATTTTTCTGTCTGAAATGTTAATATAAAAGTATATAAAATTAGTAAACGTGTCACACGATTAGGTGAATTTAAATTTGAATTATGACGTCTACTTCTTGGCAGTAGTATAAGCTTTATTAATGTCTTGTGGATATAATTTTGAGATTTTCATGCATGTAAACGAGAATGAGATGATAGAAGAGAGAAGCGCAATTTCGAAACATGCACAGAATATTCTTAAGCAAAGGTTCCCATTCTTATGAGTGGTTACGAGCCGCTTGTTGACACAGCCAACGATATTAAATGTTATAATAAGGAAAAGAAATAGTATAGCACATTTCACACGTATTAAGGGTAAAAAATAACATATGTCTCACTGCGGCTTCATAACGCAAGGATGATAAAGCGAAAATTATGTGGGCCGTAGGCGGACTGATCATAGGGATAAATTGATATCTCTAATGAAGTCTAAAAAATGAAGCCATGGTACTTCAAAATGCGGCAGAGAGAACCGACGCTAATTCCAGCAGAGCTCATTTTCCAATACGAAAGTAGGTCATCGGGCCTCTATTCGTGCGGGGACTAGTCTCACCTCATTATCGGGTTTGGTAGTAGAGCGGGTGAGGAATGACTATCCGACGTTCGAAATATTTCCCGTAGCTCCGGATGCTTACGGCGTTCGTGAATTATCTCGCCTTCAACTCACACACTAGAATAATGGTAGATAACCATTATGAAGCTATTATTACGTGGAAACTGGTCCAATTCTAAAGCAAATATATGATATGATGATCGCTGATCCAATTCTCTATTTTATCCATTTACACAGGAATATTGTCTTTGTTGCATCAGTTATTTCAATTTCTATAGTTGAACGGTATACCTCAGAAAAAAGAAAATATTTCAATAACATACCGTTTTATTTTAGTTTTTTATATTTTTATAACTGAGCATCTTTGACACTGAAGAGTTTCTTTGCCTGATTATAAAATTCATATTATAATAAAGATGCGAAAAGGGAATAGTTCCTCGCAGATATCTTATTTCAGGCTTTAAAAAAATAGTTACTTTAGACCAAATCAAAATATGCTTTGCTGAACAGTTGCAATCAAAAACTGAAAACTTGTATCATTTCAAAGAATCTCCTGAATCTTGACGGCCTGGTTTTAATATATTTTCTCATGCATTCTTTCCCCGTAAAACAATATCTTCAAATAATAGGAAAAATATTCATACTGTGATAGATAATGGTTATGTTTGTAGGTTAACATACAAATAAGACCGCTCTAAATTATGCGAAAAAGTCCGAGATTTTCTTTCTTCATAACCCATGTTTCGTCTTCACAGAGAAAAGAATTTTTATGTATTTTAGTATTGGACATACATACAACGAAAAGAAGAAGATAATTTAAAATGATACTTTATTACAAAATATAATGGAATTTATCTTGCTAGCAGATTAATTACTTCATCCTTCTCAGCAACTAAATACTTACAAAAGTAGATCAACTTCAGGCCATTGAAACGGAGGTTACCCGTTGAGTTCGGTAGGTAGGTTTTTAGAGTTGAATATATTGCTCTTATTTAGCGATAGATATATGAAACGAATGAACAACACAGTATCACAATCAACATGGATAAATTCGGAGATAGATCACACATTTCCATTGATGTTACGGCAGTTTTAGGAAAGTATTTGTCTGTCCACCTAAATATCACTACAAAATTTTAACTCGACTTCAGCCCCATTATCACAGTCCTGGCCATGGAGATATTTCAACTGTTTTTTAATGATTTATAATCGTTTTTTATTAGATTCCATTTTTTTAAAGTTTGCTACGTTATTTTCCCTTGCTCGAAAATGTTCCAAAAATCTTTTTCCGCATTTGCACTGAGTCTAGCTGCTGTAACAATCACATGCGTAATAAGATTTATTGCTCCAAGCTAATATAAACCATCCTCTTGTGGAAACTTACATAACCACAATGCTGTAATAAAATATTTGCTTTAGAGCTTGCATAGAAACTATAAACTTTACATAAATCAACATGGAGCCTATAGGGATTGTTTCCCTCGACCTCGAGTATTTTATACCTCTTGTTCTACATTGGGAAATTCAAGGACCCTCTTCCAAGCTAGAATATTTTAAGATTAGGAATGGTATCGGCAGCTTGCGGTCATCAACTCCAAGAGGATATTCATACTCTTCGTCTCATGTTGGAAGGGCTACAGACTCTCTAGTCCTTCCACCATGCCTTCGTCCAAAGAAGCATCTTGCTATCTTAATTCTCTCTTCCGTATGTTTATGTTTCGTGGATTTTATGGAAGACAATTGTTGATTATCTAACGTTGATTGTAATTGATTCACAAAATGTTAAATTTTGTTTCCCAGCAGTATTTCTAGAAAGTAATCATTGAATATGCATTCTCAATGTATATACGTATTAACTATATATAATGTTCGTATACCATACACAAAATGATAATAAATATCGATTACTCATTCTTTCATTCATAACTATAAATTACTCATGAATGCCTCCTCTCACAGCGTTACCGAGGGCATAGGACGCCGCGGAGTTCTTCCTTATCGCTCATTTTCTGTCTAGCTCCATTCCAGATCATTTTCCATTATCATCCTTCCTATGCACAGATTGAATAATTTTCTTTGTGCGTCACTGCTCGTTTTTTTTAATTCCTAAGAATAACCTATGAAATATTTCCTTTCAAATCAAATAACATGTAACAAGATATAATCGTTATCATTAATCCAATAGCTATGGGTATGATATGAAAATCTAATAAAATTGATTGGAGTTACACTCAAATGACAAGAACTATTTGTTGTGATTCAATAAGTGCACGAATCGCTATTGATGCAAGATTTTCATTTAAGAATATTCTTACCGGAGAATTCCTTAAGAAAATCATTCTTTGTGATTCTACATAGTTCCATTAGCAATGAAATTCAAGGAGGAATATCTCCTATGCAAATAGACGCTTCTCCGGATATCCCTTTATGCCTATATATAAAGATAAATATATGCGTAAAAATAAATATATGTAAATATGCCGTTTTGTTAATTATCCCTGGTTCGATGCCAGAGCGTCATTTCGATTCTACCATGCATTTCGAAGGGGGATTCTTATTTGTACACCTTTCCGATGAGATACTGAATTGAAACTTAGGAACAGTTCAGAATGGCACTTATCGCTTTATCATATATTAACTCTTTCCATCCCCTAGATGCGTGGGAGGGGTTGGTCCTCTCCCGTCCTAAACTTCCCATTCCACATTCTCCTCGACTGCTCGACAGCGGGAATACGCTGAACTACAAGAAGGAAAGGAGGAGTGTGGGATTTTAGAAAAGTATTCAATCCCTTAAGTATTTAGGGCGTTAAATTTTCCGGTAGACGTTTATTGTCGCTCGCGATAAGCTATTGTCACTTTTATTGCGAGAGCGTGTTCTTGATTGCTTTCAATTTTAAAGCTGCTCACATAAATTTGTTACAGTAAAACAAGTAAATCCCTCCTAATCTTCAACAAGTATTTCATTTAGAACAAAATTATTTCGCTTCTTATCGATAAACATTAGACCACATAGAAAATTCTTTACAGACAATAATACCATAGTGCCATTGATTAAAGTAATGGACCGAGACATAAATAGATATGAAATAGACTTCATTATAGTCAACCAAAGATTCAAGAATAGCGTTACGAATGCCAAAACCTTTCCAGGTGTTGACGTAGATTCAGAGCACAACCTGTTAATTGCAGACCTGAAGACAAAACAGAAGCACCTGAAAAGGAAAAGAATTGAAGGAAAGTAATTAGATGTAAAGAAGCTGAGATCAGAAGGAACAGCATTCACTACAACTCTAAAGGAAAAATTTCGAACACAAGGAAAGAAAAAATGTGTTAAAGAAGAGTGGAATTTTATGAAGTCTTGTATAATAGAGGTTCTAGTACAGGAAGTTGGGAGCCTGGGAAACCAAAATAATAAAAAAGAATGGATCACTCAGGAAATGATAGACAAGATGGAAGAAAGAAGAAAAAGGCAGTGTGATAATACAGAACATGGGAGAAGAAAATACAGGAAGCTAAACAGCGAGCTGAGGAGGGAGACAGATGAAGCTAGAGATAATTGGCTGAAAAGACAGTGCCGCATGATAGAGGTATTGGAGAGGACTGCGAAAATAGAGGAAATGTATAAAACTGCAAGATATATGACTAAGAGAGACCATAGAGGGATAAGTTAAAATGGATTGATAGACAGAAATGGGAAAATAACTACAGATGAGGAAGAGATAAAAATTCTGTGGAACGAGTGCATAGAAGAACTGTAATGTACACATGAATTCATTGGAAGAGTTCATCTAGAGGCTCAGAGGACGTGTGAGGAGGATTCGAAGGAACCAAGGATTCTAAAAGAAGGAGTTGAGAGAGCGATAAGAGACCTGAGAGAAGAAAAGACAGTGGGCTCTGACGGAATTCCAGCCGAGGTGTTTCAGGTCCTAGGGCAAGGTGCAATTAGTAGAATCACTGATCCTGCTAAGAAGATATATGATATTTAAGTGGCCTGATGATTTACCAAAAACAACAACGATGCTATTGCATAAGGAAAGTAACGCTCAAGCTTGCAAAGAATTCTGTACAATCAGTTTCATAGCACGTGACAAAGATGTTGACCAGAATAAAAATGAAGAGGATTGAGATTATGATAGAGGAAAACCTGTGGGGAAAGTTCAATAAAACAATTGTATATAAGACTAAAAGTAGTGGTGAGGATTGGGGGAGATGAGACGAAGGAGACATCAATAGGCTAAGGCGTGAGACAAGGGTGTTACTTGTCACCAATATTTTATAATATATATGGTGACAAGCTGATAGATGTATCCTTGGAAGGGATTGAAGGAATAATGGCAGGAGAAGAAAGTGTTAAAACCATTAAATATGCAGACGATCAGGCTGTGATAGCAGAAAGTGAAGAAATGCTACAAGAAATGGTAGAGAGATTCAGTATAAAAGGAGAGGATAATAGAAAGATAACATCGGTCGAAGATGATGAAGGTATCAAAGATGGCTGGCCCAGTGGAAATTAGGTAGAATGGGAAGGAATTTGAGCAGGTCGAAACATTCAAATTTTTTGGAAGCACTATCACATCTAATGGTAGTTTTACGAAGGAAATAAGAAGTAGAATAGCTGAGGGAAAGGCAACGTTCCAAAAGATAAAAGAAATTTTGACGTCGAAGAACATCAAGACAGAATTAAGAAAAAGATTTGCGAAGTGCTTTACCTGGAATATTGCGCTATATGGATCCGAAACATAGATGTTGGGAACGAAAGCAGAAAAATACTTGGAGAGCATTGAAATGTGGCAATGGCGAAGAATAGAGAGAATAAGGTGGACAGACAAGATCGAAAACGATGAGGTGCTGAGTAGGCTCGAAGAAGAAAGAGTAATTTTGGAAAACATGAGGATAAGGAAAGGAAAATGGATAGGCCATATATTAAAAACATAATGCCTACAGGAGAAGATATTTGAAGAAAAGATCAATGAGAAACGAGGAAGAGGGAGAAGGAAATTTCGATTGCTAACCGATTTGAAGAGAGGAAAAGAATATCGAGCTCCAAAAAGGGATGCTCAGAATACAGGTGCCTGAAGAAAGCAGTTCCATTGAAACCTCTCCGAGGGCAGAAATACAATGATGATGATGAACTATGCTTCGCATGTGGCTCGTTCTTGGGCCGTGGCAGGGCTGACTGGTCGGGGTCTTCTACAAGATACCATGGGGGTCGGGACTGTCATTGCTGCTAACCGGATCGGGGGTTTCAAAAAGGCACATGCCCGGAGTGATGATATCTGCTCTCCTGGTTCTGCTTCAAGAGCTTTATTTTTTCTTTGAACACTAATTACATTGTATATTTAGAGGAACCCTATAGGCTTGCTCTCCTTGTCCTTTGTTCACCTTTATATAGGTCTTTTCGGGGTTCAGGGGGCGCCCAACTCTCATAGGGGGATAAAGCCCCGAATACAATATTTGCCCTGCCGCAGAGCGGCGCTGGGGATATATCCGAGAGCCGGAGAACGTTAATGTTGTGATGGTGTATGTCAAACTATCCTCCCCGCAATACTTTATAATGAATTATCAATAAGCTTGCATTAAAACCTGGCCTATACCATGAAAGTATTATTTTGTTTCGATCCTTAAGTTCCACGTAGACCATAATAAAAACTAGTTGATGGTGTAAATTAGAGATGGGAATTTTCAACGAAAATATAGATTTCCCAAGTCGAATCGAATCATTTCCTTCCATTCGATTCAAGCACGAGATCGTATTTGAAAGATCGATCGGATCCGATGAGATCGATTGTGCTGTCTATTATTAGCTGTTTTGAATAGTTTACAACAGCTTCTATTCGCTGGAATGGTCACGTAACATTGGATTTTCTGAGTCTGTGTCTGTAAATATGTTGTACAAATTACTTAAATTGATTATTAAACCCTTATGTAGAATTTGACCAATTCCATTTAAGGTAAAAAAAAAACAAACGAGAATGAATCAGGAGAAAAATGATCCCGCTAATTTAGAATAAAACTCTCATAAAATGCTATAATTTCGAAACATCGTTCTCAAGTGAGTCCACTACAACGTCATTCTTCTTAGAACGAAAGCATTCTGCGTAGGATTAAGAAAATACATATGAAAAGTGGCCCCTTACTGCGTGTACATCACTGGTATTCTTCTTTCCCAAACGCCGTATGATGGGCGCGTGCGTGGAGTCTGCCGATCGATGTTGAGGTAGATCAGGGGGTGCGTTGCCAGGCGATTCATATCCACCCTGATAATACGATTCTCAGAATTGTCTCGCATCAATAGGTGACTTCGCCCAGGAGCGATGCCGTACTGCGCTCTTGTTTTCCAGCGGGTAATGATGGGTATAGCGGTGAATTTCTATGTGTTTTTATTATCAACATTATTATCCCGCCTGATCTTGTATGATATTTTCATATGTGCATAAAAGAGAGAGAGGAGTAGAGAGAAGGAGGGGGAGTAGAGAAGGAGGGAGTGGATAGAAGGAGTTAGCAGAGAGAGAGGGTGTGGGAGGGACGGAGAGATAAAATAGACAAAAAAGAAAAAAGAGATGAACGTATGATTGGATTTCTGTGAAAAATCTTCGAGACTGAGGGTTGATAGAGAAAAAGCTCATTTTAAAGGAAAACGCGCATAAAAAAGGGAGTGAAAATAAGACCCTCGAAAACAGAGTGGAGGAAAAATTTTAATATAAAAAATTGAAATTACGATTTGTAGCTTAAATTAGAAGTTTATTTTTATTCCAACTAACTGACAGAAAAAGAAGAACACAATGTAGGCTGAACGTCGCCCGCCTGCAAAACGAGAATTGCCGCACCAGACGTATATGGTGATAAAATATGTATTAAAGCTTATATGAATATGAAATATATTAAAAGCGATCCCCGACTTCACCTCTGACATTGCCCAGTCGAGCACTACTATAAAAAAATATTATTTTTTTTCTTCTTTGGAGAAAATTCGTGAGCTGTGTTCCTAGTTACTGCCGAAATTTATAACAATATGTTATATATGCTAGCATAGGTTATCCTGGTTGTTAGCTCAAGGGAAAGGAAATGAAACAATCCACTCAGGAAACAATAAGAGTCAGTCGGTATTATCAATGGGTCAATGAGTATTCATTAAAATTAATCCCTCATTAAAGAAAGATATCGTAGTTAAGTTGAGACGGCATCACCACCGTGTGCTGCCATCTTTCAGATGATCTCTAACAAAGTTTAATATTGATTTATTCCTTCGTTTTAATTTGAAATACGCAAGGAATTAGGGTCATAAGTTAAACATCCTGAAACAATCACAAGAGACTAAAAAGACACTAGCGATTTAATTTCGTCCTCCACGAAAATAAAACTGGGGAGAAACTTAGAATTAAGGGAAAATACAATTATCATTTATACCGAAATAATACTCCAGCTTTCAAGTACATTTCTAAGGCTGAGTTCATGGGGAAGCTGCTTTTTCCGAGACGAAATTCATATTAATATTTAGGTCAAAATTTATGCATGGATCATTAAAGAGCAAAAATACGAAGATTGTAGTGATTTTCGTAGTATTTTATGCGTCATAACAATCGTCTTGTTAAAAAAATCTCATTCGTGAATGATTCTGATTGCCGATTTGGGATGGTTGCTGATTTAATATGGCAATCGACTATTGAAGTATCCCACAACGAGAGCAAAGGAAAACAAAATAACACAAGGACAAACATTTCAATAAAAATGGAAGACGCAATGTTGAATAAGCAAAATATCGGATAATAACAAAGTGTGACGATGTGTTCCGGGTCTGTATAGCTAAAACTTTTCTTAAGTTATTCCTGCTCTCTTTGAAATTGATATCAGAAATTTATGTCTATCCTTTTGTCGCGACGACGACATTGACGGGGTTCGACTGGGGCAAGAACAAGACCTTTATCGAGTGGAAATCAACATTTTAATTACCTCTTTAAGTAATTCCGCCCGGGTTGCCGACGGCACACGGCGACGATGCTGCGGGATGGATGGCCGCGGTGGTGCTTGGGGCAGTGGCCGCCGAGGGACCCTACTTGCAGTCCGTTAGGGCATCGGCCCCATCCAGGGGGGCCCGGAAGTTGGATCGGAGTCCCGAAGTGTCCCCTCGCTACCCCAAACGTCCTCGGCTTCTCGTCTCCAGCTTCCCCGGCAGTTGGCTCTACCGCAGTCTAACTCACGAGGTCGCGCACAACGTAATTACGGATCACCTCGAAGGCAAAATGCTCCTCTGTGGCCCGGCCGCGGGGCTTTTATCCTGCTCCTTATCACGGGCCCGGGCCCTCCCAGCCACCCACGCCGCCACAGAGTCGGCGTCCCTCCTCTGCGTCAGCGTGGATGACTACCGGGTATAAACAAATAATCAGGACGGAGTTACCCGCCCTGAATCATCGATAGAGCCTTGTGTCATCGGGGTTACTGAGGACATCGAAGCCTCGGAGTCAGCGAAGCCATTGAATCATCCTCGCAACACTTTGGCTTCCAGAGAACGTTGATCAAGCTGAACAGGTGATTATAAGCTATACCTGGCTTTATATTTTAAGAGATAATAAAAATATGAAACGTAACTGAGATCAGATGTTACTTGGGTATTTTCGGTTATCATTCAAATTCCTGATGATGAATTTTACTTCATGAACATTCCTTTCATCGTGGAAGGAATGTTCATAAAGTAAAAATTTAATTAAAGATTTAGATGTCTTTGGGAGATAATCTTTGTAACATTTTACGAATCATGAGTGGCTTTTATGGAACATCTGTCTTAACGGCGCTAATATTTTCTGTAAGCTATTGGGAGAGGAGCAATATCGATCCGTAATTCGGTTTACATTTCCGGGTGGGAAGAATATCTATATCTAGAAAGAAGAAACTAAGAGATCTGCTAAATTTTACGGTAAGACCATAGCACCACTTCATAGAAGCAATTGATCCTTGTTAACCCTTGATTGGTTTCGTGGGGTCGATATAACCCCAGGCGATATACTTCCTTTGATAAAACATAAGCTATTTAAGATATTTATATGCCAATTTTTTGCTTATATAAATAATTTTGCACTACATTCATGATATGATAATTTCGTTAATTTTGAGAAAAGAAAGGTATGCAATTAATGCGGTGTTAACAAAATCCAAAAATCAATTTAAGTAATTATATAATAAGCATACTATTTATTTTTAGCGGTGATCTACAAAGTAATTCAGCAGTAAATATCAGGTGCAAAATGAAAAATAATATTTGGGAGTTAAAATATCACCAGAATTTTGAAATACAATGCTATGATTTATCAATTTTGTTGATTTAACCGATAAAATGCATTACATTTTAGTATTGTTACCATATCTACGAAATAAATGTAAATCATTATATAATTAACAGATCATGGTTTTTAAGTGCCCTTATATTATGTAATTCATTTGTAAGTACCATGTAAAGAACAAAATCAGATCATGCATACCAACTGATAATTACATACAAATCAACTTTTCATAAAAAGATTTCACAGAAAGATATTCCTTCCTAACTGATCTTTACGTAATACAGTAAATGTAATTAACCCTTAATTAGTCTCGTGGGGTGAATGTGACCCCAGGTGGTGTAATTCCCTCGGTAAAACAAAAACTAATCAAGATATTTTAACCAAATTTTGTTTTGAAAAGATTTTTACTTTCTTAAGATAATCTGAGAATTTAGTTAATTTTAAGCAATCAAAAGTAAGCAATTTTGGCAGTTTCACCAGATACCGAAAAATAAATTTGAATAATTTTCAAATAGTATTTCAATACTTTTTAAGTGCCTATACATAACATAACTCATTGGTAAGTACCAGAAAAATAATGAACACCATATCTTGCATATACGAGTATTTTGCATTATAGGTTCCGAAGCCCCGGCGATTCGAGGCCCGAAGCGGAATACGCTCTTTGATATAAAAGTCAAAAACTAAAGTTCTGTTCAAGATATCGCATCAAAACAAACTGCAAATGAAAATTACAATATTTATCTCGATTTCTCTCGAGACAAGTTCTTCCTCACGTGAGGAACCAAAAACTTTTAGGCGACGTATAAATTGGACTGCACGACGAATTTTTCTTGAGTTCCGTTCCAACTAAATGATTTTTTTACTAAGATGTGGTTACTCTGAAATTAATCTTACGTAATGTTTATGCATTCAGATGATACAGTGAGCAATTGAAGAAAAATCAGCATTTTATGTTGAATTGTGAGAGAGAAATGGCAGTTTCAAAAATGTTCCCGGGTGGTCGGCAATTCATTCAATTTTTGCTTTTAACTTTGTTGTTTTTCTATAAAAGCTTAAAATTTTCACTGTTTTGTTGAAAAAGTTATTTTTATTCAAATTTCATCGGAATTTAAGTTTGAATCGATAAATGTAAACTACGAATCTTAATTATACCCGTACGAATCCGTAGCTCCACGTAAAGGCGAACCTGCGCGAGGCTAACTTCTTCACTTACGGCAAATTACATTGAGTTATTCCCCTGTAAGTTCTCCATACTGACTGAAATTTTGAGACGTGCTATGATCGATCTGCCATGATCGAAACCCCCTAACTGTAAGTTTCATTCAGAAATATATCGAACATTCTATTTAATGGTTTTCAACCACGGAAATCGATTAGTAATATTTAAACATCGTAAAATCACTCCTTATCATTGTCACCAACCCATAAAATATATTATTTTATTAATACATGCACTACAGTGGTAGGTCTATCGGCATAATCTTGCCTTTGGGAACTGATACTCCATTTTGTAATTAAATTTTAAAAAATATTAATTATCGACAACATTTTTTGATAAATATATAACTATTATTATTTACAACCGTTTTCAATATTTTTATTCAGCTTACTGCACCTTTGGTTGGAAAGCAGAAATGAGATAAGGATACATATGTATGAGACAATTAAAGCGGAAAATAATCAAATCCCGAATGTAATAAAGAAGTAAGATTTACCATAATCTTACTCGTCATTAATAAAATATAAATGTTTATTTATTATAATGTGAAATATAAGATAAGAATCGGTTTCTCGTATTAGAAAAATGTTTTTTTCGTAATTGTGTTTGTCCTGATTTAAACATTGAGAAAATATTTAAAAATTATTTTTATTAATTTGAAAACAGTGATTCTGAATGTTTAAAGTGAGCAGAATAGTTATATTTATATGATATAAAAATATTAGGGAGAGATAGACATATAGACCAAAATATTTGTTTCGGAAATTATTTTTAGTTGGTGATCAGCATGAGTTGAATTTAGGGTTCATAGGTTAGACGGAGGAAGAAACTTTTAGCCTCAATCTCGCCCAAAAAAAGACGATTATTATTATTATTAAATTAATTCTTAACATTTTACTTACTGATGAATCACTTTACATATGGGCACTTGCAAAAAGCAGTAATTTGTTTATTAAATAATGATTTAATTTATTAAATTTGTAAATTTGTTAACTGCTAAAATTAAGTGCTTTTTATCAGTGGAATCGACAAAACTGGTTTGTCATATCATTATATATCAAAATTCTAGTAGTCCATTAACTCTCGGATAGTATTTTTCATTCTGCGCCTGGTACTTACTATGAATTACTCATTACTGACTATGAATTAGTTCATTAATCATCGCTTAAAATAAATATAATGCTTATTAAATAATTATTTAAATTGATTTTTGTAATTTGTTAACACCGCATTAATTGCATACCTTTCGTTTCTCAAAATTAACGAAAATATCATATCATAAATGTAGTGCAAAATTATTTATATAAGTAAAAAATTGGCATATAAATATCTTAAATAGCATATGTTTTATCAAAGGAAGTATATCGCCTGGGGTTATATCGACCCCACGAAACCAATCAAGGGTTAACAAGGATCAATTGCTTCTATGAAGTGGTGCTATGGTCTTACCGTAAAATTTAGCAGATCTCTTAGTTTCTTCTTTCTATGATATTAGATAATTAAAACCCTTGCGAAGAACGAGTAATTTCATAGTTATAAACGTATTTAAAATATGCCCGCGGCGAGTTGTCCCCGCGGCGAGTTGGGCCCGCGGCGACTTGGTCTCCCGGCGAGTTGGCGGCGGCGAGTCGGCGGAGGCGAGCTGGCGGCGGCGAGTTTTCCTAGACCCGTGTTTCCTCGCTGCGGAGGAAAAAGAATTGGAAATTTCCACGACATGATTCCTGTTGATCGCCTAAGAAAAGTGCGCTAAGTGGAAGCGTTGTTCCTCGAGGAACGTCCTTATCTATACATCAATTAACCTATCAAAACTGTTTAATTTTATCCCGTGTCTATATGCCCCCTATATATATGTATGTTTGGCAACGTTGAATTCTTCGCTTGGCAAAAACCACTCTTTGAAATTAGTTACTGGTGCCCCTGATATTCATGAGGGCAGAGCGTTCTCCCTTTATGAAAGCGCGTGATTTTGATTTCTGGGGGGGCCCATATGCGCAATATTATTTCAACTCTAGATGAACTTAAATATAAATATTGCTAAATACCTATTTACTGATTAATCGTCTATTTCTATGGTCTGTAAAAACAAAAAATAATTTTCAGTCCAGTTTCAGAGGGCCTAAACTTGTTGCTACATATATTTTTTGAAAAGACAGAGAGCTAAAAAGATTTAATTTATACTAAATTACATAAAAGCATATACAGCACGACCTTACTTTTGATGGCTGGCAGGTACCATCAGACGAAGACAAAGAAAATAACTGAGAATAAGACTATGATATATAAGAGAAATAATAGAATATTAAGAAGAGAATAAGCAGGAAAAGAGGGAATTAGAGCAATAGGATATTGGCAGAGATTGGAGAAAATATGGATAAAGTTAAGTTTCTCCCTACTCCTTTTTGTCCATTACCTTAAATGAATCCATATTTTCTCCAAATCTCGCTAACCATCTTTTTTCTACTTACTTCCTCCCCTATTTATTCTCTATAATCTTCGCAGATGATGGAAACGAAATTTAACTTAACACATTAAGTAGCACGACTAATCCCAAATTTAAAAAAAGAAGTGAAAAATTATGATATGTCTGGGACTCGAACCCGGTTTCCCCACTTTCAAGCAGCAATTCTAACCAACTAAACTATGAAGCCAAGCCAACTCAATTTTGTACTCGGGAGCTTATATCAGCAAGGAAGTGGTTCCCCATCCAGGATTGGACCTCTGGTGGTGGTTGGTGCCACAACCAGAGGTCCAACCTCGGTGTAGGGGGTTGAGGGTCTCGTTGAGGCAACCACCAAACAAAGCGATGTCATAGAGAGAATCCCACTCATCTCAAATGTCATCTCATCAGTAAACTAAAGATAACTACTGCAAAAGATTATTGCGTTTCAGATTAGCGTTCGTAGTGGAAAAGTGTTTAGCGTGTAAACACGGGTTCCCGGATTAGATTCCGGTTCGTCAATTTTTTCTCGTTAGGGAATGCTTGAGTATGTTTGTCGACGTCAATTATAAAATTCGATGTAATTGGGGTTTCTTGTTTCAACTATAAGTTTTATCGTTATAATAGAAGAAAAATTCAATGCACAGAAGGAAAATTTCTGAAATCGTATTCCTTGAAATTTTTCTACATACCTCTGTCATATAGATTTTTATAAGTTCTTCCAGGGCCCGCCAAAAATGAGAGTGCTGTGGATGCTTAGCATCCGGGTGTCGGAAGGGCAGAGGGTAAGGGATGATTCAGAGTCCGTCGCAGATAAGTCTAAAGATTATCTATGATGCGCTGACTCTGGCATCCCTCACCCTCCAATGTATTGGTGGTGCCCTCTAACCTTCCGAAACAGTTATATGGATGGCACAACTGAGGGTCGGGGTCTTCTGCCCACCGACGCCTTGGAGAACACTTGCTTCTGTGACCGTCCGGTCCTCAACCGGCGGTCATGATAGTCTTCCGCCTAGTTCCTCCGCTTAGTAAGTTCCATTTCGTGTATGTTAAACTATAGTACATAGATCCGCTCAGCCATCCGAGTTGAGTATTTCAATATCTTGACGACACGGGCTCCACTTTTTCCGGGGCTCCAATATGGAGAGGCAAATAATGTAGAAAATATCTGTAGAAAATATTGTATCGCTAAATACCATGCTCTATGTACGAGCAATCATTCATCACATGGGTAAAGGAAGGGAATAGAGGGGCCTTGGAAATTTTGCGACCGGGTCCCCTTTGAAACGCAGCCGGTTCTCCACGTTTATTCGTGACTATTTACGGCAAAATATTTCATGTTGATTTAAAAAAATCAGAAAAAAGTCGGATACATCTCTGAAATTAAAGTCTTTCAGAACAACCTAGAATGGGAAATGTTAGAGCTACAGTCCCACGACGGAATCAAGCAACAGGTCTTGTAAACACACAAAAAACGAAGCCCAAAATGAGAAAATGAGATGAGGGAAAACTTACATACAGTAGCAGAAAATCTGAACAATATTGAGATATATCATAAATGATTCGCCGGTATTCAGATATCAAAATAAATTATTTCAAGTAGAACTTGTGATAATTTAACAATGACTAAAACGTAATTATTTATTATCAAGCGGTAAATGACGCAAAACTCAGAATACAAACGATAGATAAATACCATTATAAATCGTGATAAATTTGAATAGTTAAGAGAACTCCCTTTATTATAAATTGGTAAGATAAAAGCTGGAAATAATCCAGTATTCCTTTTTAAACAGACGTTATTCTAGCATATATTATCTTGGCATAGGTATTTGCAAGAACTACGAATCTCTAACTAACTACACTTGGTGAAATGTACTTGGAATCCTACCGCTTTATTGTCTGATACGATTATTACACAACGATAAGCAATTTGATGAGCTACTATAATCAGACTTGTCCGAAAAACCTTTAACTGCCAATATTATCGAATTTTCAGGTAATTCGTAAAATGATATCATCTCGGTATTGAGAACACCTATTAATTACGAAAGATATAAGTTTTCGATTATGAAAGAGAAACCTTACCGCAGATCGTCTAGAGCATAACTTCGAAGATAAAAATGCCTTTCTTGGTAAGCGGCCTGAATGCCTTCCCTGTGGCATCAAAAACCTTAGGTCGTTTCTAGATGGAAAAAATAGGAATCAGCGAAAGGAAAACATAGTGTTAAGGAAAATACTACCACCAGTTAATGACGGGAAACAATATGTAAAGCGCCTTAATAAGGCATTCTGTACACGTGTTCATAAAGTTTCAGATACAATTCGAAAAGGAAAAACTACATTCTATGGTCGCCTTTAAAGAGTGAATTCCTGCGAAAAATGGGATGTTTTTCCCTCCCCTCTAAGGAAAAAGAAACAGTTCTTTCCAAGGAAAGAGAAACACCGGGAAATACTAAACTGACTAAACTTTCTCTGAAAGTAAATAAGTGAAGAAACGGATGAAATAAACTTAGACTATATTGCCTTAAGAAGTAATTAACCTTAACCATTTGTGTAACGTGTTCGCTTTCGGCGGAGGTGGTCCCGTGTTCGAACCCCGATGGGGGTGAGGATGTTTACCCAGCATCGAAACAATCGTGATGCTACAATTGGGAAGAGGCAGGGGTCTAGGTCTAGAAAAAGCCAATCACGGCGGTGTGGGAGTCGATGCGCTGACCACATGTCACTTACGGTGAATGCCTAGCTTAGGCCAAATCCCATCAATTGCGATGAATGAAAGTAAAATTTAACTATATTGCCTTAAACTATGAATAAGAAATAACTGAAATAAATAATGCATTAATTCTCCTTGGTTTGATTAATTGAATATAAGGTTCGAGAATGATATCCGCAAAATTATATGAGCTGTAACTTAACTGTAACTGTAAATATATTCAATTTGAAAGTGAGCTTTTCGTTGTTGGAGAAATTTCTCACTTAAATTTGCACGGGAACATTGGCATTTCAGTACACAAAAAGGCGACAACTCATTAAAAAAACGATTTGCACAGCGGTGACAGCGGGCGAAAATCCTTATCCAAATTTTAATATTAAAAATAAAATTTGAAAAAATCTCCTTTTCTTCGGCCAGTCTATTGTTATGAATATGTAATCAAGCTCAAAATAAAAACAATACGGTATATTGTGTAAATATTAACCAAATTCGTTGTAAAAATTTTAGGAAGCTAGGTATCGAGCACACCTAGTTTAGGGCTATCTGAGAGTGAGTATTTTTTCTCATGCTACAAAGCTTACAGATTTACGCTAATTATTTTGCATCGGTGCCCATGGGCACTCAATTCAGTTCACTTGCATATAAGTTACCCGCTTAAAACTCACTTCCTAGGAACCCGTGAAAATTATTCTCTGATTGTTTCCATCTTTACACGCCAAATTTCGATGACAGCTGAAAGATGAAGGACCCAACTTTTCGTTAAACTAAGCTACAGTTTTGTTTTCCTTAAACTGCGTTCCGCCAATCCGAGAAATGGAAGGAAATTTAGATAGACATGTAGCAAACATATAGAGGACTCCTGGAGTTCAAGTGAGTACTGTGTTTTCCTTTCATATGGACTCCATTTATTGTAAATACACAGAATTATCAACATTCTCTCTGGAAAAGCGTCCCAATGTATTCTACATGAACGGTTAACAGACTAAGCATTTTGAATGGTTAACTGAGCTCGTACTCGAAGAAAAAAAATCAGGCTATAAGCGGAAGTGTAACTGTTAATTGAGCGTGACGTACGAGTATCACGTCGGAAGGGAGAAGTATTGGCGAATTTCGACCGATGGCAACCAGAAAAGGGACAGCGTTTTACCATTAGCGTAACATGGGCGAGAACTGTGCATGGGTATTCAGAATAAAAATATTAGTTAACGTAATTAACTTCTCATAACGACATGTATTTCTTTGAGGCTCGTCCAAATATTTTCAGCTGCGACTAACAATAGAATATTATATTTCTTCTAATTGGATGTGAAATAAGAGAGGGTCTGCACTTTATACAATTCAAAATAGTGCAAAAGTTTTACTCAAAAAGATTTTTATGGAAGGAACTGTTTGTTTTATTTTACGCTTTTCCAATTTGTATGAGTGTTTACTGATAACTTAATATATTTATGATCTAATTTTCTTTTAATCTAACTTACTGATAATCTAAATCACAGATAATTCAGCATATAAAAGATTAGACAGTTCGCTATTTGATAGCTAATAATGCTGAATTAGACTTTAATGGAAGTTCTAGACAAATTATCGTTTCCTTCATATTTTTCTCCATACTCCGTTCGTACCTCCCCTTTGCCTATTTTCCAGCATCATTTTTACGCGTCCTCCCGCATTTTAGTGTCTTCAATTGTCAAATACTTCTGTCTACTAGATGAGACAGATGGATACCCTCACACTAAGTTCCCACCGTCTTTGAGAATGAAAATATGGGTTTTAAAAATGAGGAGAAATGAGAATCCTCTATTTTCCTCGTTTTAGTGACTGGGGCCAGCTTAATGAAACCATCGTTGGGTCGAAATCGGTCCTCACCGGCAAAACTAATACGTCAGTATTTCATCGACAGCTGAATTCCTTAACTCATTGAAATATTTTTGATTTTTCTTATTAACAGCGTCAAAGCATGAACTCTAAAAATATCAAAATTCGCACCGTCTTGATTATTGTTCATAAGTAGTAATATGCCTGCGTTCTGCAAGTTATTCTCGGAATTTCGGAACTTACGTTATCATTTTATTAAAACCCTACGGAAAGTACTTCTGAGCACATATTATAGTACCTCCATCGAAGGATATAATATTTAGGTGCATAGCCAAATTACTAATGCAATAATATACCATTAGGACGCACAAGTTATTTGTAAGTTTGGATTTCGAAAAAGATCTTAGAAGGGTATAATGAAGCGTTTCCCAGTTATTAAATTTCTAAAAATTATCTCTTGTGCAATACCTCACTATTCAAGGAAGGATGTTATAAAAATGAAAAGAGTAGACTAAGCTTTTTCTGTGGATAATTCATTAGAACATAATCCATCGTTTCATCATAATTCTAGACTTCGTAAAACGATATTATTAAGAGGTCAAAGATACCCTTTGTAATTTCCACTAGGTTAAAAGGACCAAGTGTTAAGCTAACCAAACAAATTTTAAAGTTTTATATTTACTTCTCCATCTCATTAGAACATTTACTGAAATTTTTCATTGAAGGAAAGGAATGCAAAAGCGCAGTCAAATAACAATGAAAATTATGGTATAAATATTAGAATAGAGTCTAAGGAAAGATCGATAAATACCTACCTTGCTTAAGTGAAATCAGGTATTACTAACAATAAGTTAAATCTTTTACCTAGAATGATAATTTCTTATATTTACCTGTCCAAATTACATCACAGTGGAAAAATTTGCCAAACTCAAAGAAGCAAATATCTCTTACACGTCAGCCAAAGAAATCGAATGTTCAGAATACGTAGGATCACTCATGCTATAAAATGCTGTTGTAATATGAGCGGGAAGTTTATAAACGTACAAAATTTCTTGCTTACGTAACATAATAGGAAAGGCTCAATAATTTGTCGATACATGACTTGTAAAGTATTCAGCAATTTCGCAATATTTTGTAAACATTACATCCTAGGTGTATGAAATTTATAAATAATTCTTTCTCGAAAATTGTAACTGAAGTCGTGCCAAAATTGTTTTGTTAAAAATTCATACTTCTTATAGATTTTGGATTTCGTCCGCGGAATGTGGCCATTTAAAATTATTATTTATTAAAAATTGATAAATTACCATATGAACGATTGATATTGCATCACCAAAATTAATATAGCAGAAGAATATATAACAAACTATGTATGATAATATAATAAGACATAAATATTTCTTCTTTAAACTCAGTGTACCCATCTGCGAGCTATTGCGAAAGTACTCCGTATCTTGTTGATATTTCTCTGAATATTAGGTTCTATATATAGAGGTTTACCTATTTTTTAAATGCAGATATGTTAACTTTCTCACGTACTCCATGAAATTCCTAAGTCTCTAAATTTTCATTGTAATTTTAGATAATATGTGCGCAATACCACGTGAACTCGGTTAGTTGTTACAAAAACATCCTTAAAAATCTTAGAATCTATTCAGTAATTAAAAAAAACGGCCGGTATGTATTCCTCTAAGAATATTTTTAGCAACACCATTAGTAGTACTAAGGCTCTCAGTAAAATCTTTGGATTATTTCCCAATCTTCCATTGATTTTTTTTTTAATTTTTGATTCAGTTTTTTCCGATATCTTATACTAGCTTGATAGGATTTCCCTGATTTGATAGCCATGGATTGATAGTTGCAAAAGAGATTAATTTTTATGAAAAAAGCAGTTCAAAACCTTGGCGACAAGGCACCGGAGGACACACCATGTATCTACGTACTTTCCTTGACAGTAAAATAAAATTCCTTGGCGCGGAATCCATTTGAGGGATTTGGACTAGTTAGGCGGCATTGATCGTGGTTCATAATGGTAACCATGTTAAATATACTAATTCCATTACAAAAGGCATCTACAATTCTCGGACTGTAAGCAATTATTATCACCATTTGACCCCTTTAGCATGTTAAGTCCAGTATGGCCTCTCTTTCACCCAGCGTTATATGGATTACAGAAATATGGACTAGAGGGCTCCAAAATACTTTGAGTGGGCTTTGATAACCGAGTACCATAAAAATCAGTTATTTAGAATCATTTTTTCCTACTGTTTAAAGGTTAAGCATTTTAAGTAATGGAGATTACGCACTGTCAATTTGATCAGTACATGGTTGAATGCAGCGGAGAAAGTAAAAAATTACTTAGTAGTTTCAACACAACAAATTTTTAATCCAATCGGTTTCGCATCAAGTCGTCTTACAATAAAAAAATTGATCTCTGTATATCATCAAGTAATTTTATTTCTTTTGCTTGAACGCAGAGACTCTAATAGCAAATAAGATCGGAAATCTCATAACTTCTGGAGTAAATATGACAGTGGAGTGAGACGAATCCGATCCTAACAAGAAGTTGAATTTACAATACAATAAACATCGTCTTTATTACCGGGAAAAATTGGGAATAGACAGTTTTCCAATAAACTTTCGTAAGAATATAATTCAAAGTACATGCATAAAGGAATTAAGGTTTTAAGAAATAGTATAAAGTAAAATATACACAAGAAAAAAAGATTCCTTACGAGGAGAGGAATAAAACTGATATTTTTATCACACAAGAATATATTAACTACGGGAAAACCCCTCTGAGAGAAGGGGGGAGGAAAAACCTGCAAAATGTTTAGGAAAGAGTGAAAGGAAAAAGAGTTTGATTCCAACCTAGTAAAAATAGAAATGAAAAAAAAATTAAAAATAATAATTCAGTAAACATGTATAGGAAAGAACCAACTCACATATGTTATCATAAATCGATAAATGAAAAAGTGTCACATAAAATTGTACAAGATGGATGCAAAAGTCGTTAATAGAAACAAAAGAAAATTTTAAAAAAATTTAAATATATTAAAAATAGTTATTTTGTTGATTCATAGGTTTCTCCTCAAAAGGAATCATGACATTCAATATGTATAAGAACATGAGCATTTTTTTATAAAACAACATAAAATTGAGTTACAAATTAATTTATCGTACGAACGTTAGAATCGCATATATATGTTCGTTTTACAAATATAACAAATGAATAGGGGATAGAATTGCAAAGGTCGTCGTATGAAAGAATTACTATTAGATATATTATTATGAACAGGAAATCGAATATTTCTAGAGTAAATTTAGAATAGATTTAAAGTATCAAGAAAAATTACGAATAATACGCAGCATCAAGTATGCAATCCCCGGGAAAATCGCTACCATTGAATCGGAGTGGGACGAATCCGGTGGGTGGGGGGAAAAAATAGTCGCTTTTTAACACTTTTTTAACGTAACAACTCCACCTCCTCCTGCCTCTATGGCAAGGGAAGGGTGGCGCAGGAATACTCCAATCCCATTCGCTGTGATCGCGCACGCGGTCCTTGTCCCACATGGGACTTCCCCTCACGCTCAATTATTTCCGAAGAATTCCCACGCTGACAATGATAAGTTCTTAGAATCGCAGCAGCGGGGGTTGGGCCCATTCAAAGCCCCGCCTCCAACTCTTGTTCTACGATAGCTTTGCCTGGGCAAATTTTTAACTTGGCAAACAACAATGGCTGAATGATTTTGCAAAAATCTTGCATTCGAGGAAAACTGTGGTAAGTTAATGTTTCAGCTCGATTGCTGCAATATCCTAAGATCAATCCTTCGAGAATTTAATATAGTTAAAATTTAAGCTTTAAATTTTTTTTTATTTCAGGCTGTATTATTTTAAAATAAGGTTCAGTTACTGGTTTGGGTACAAATATATTTATCAAGACTGGAGATAGTATTGATGAAATAAGCCGAGACGTCTTAGATCTCCATTTTAGGGTTGATATAAAAAATGAATTTTATTACTTCGTTTTTTTTTGTTCCACAAGATTAAATTATGGCAACCAGGATTTAACTAATTATAGCCATCGTCTGGACAAGATGAAACTATCAAATATCTTCATTTTCAAATGAAAGGTTATACTTTGTGGTGCTTGTCGATGACTATAATTAGTCGAAACCTGGTCTCCATAATATATTTTTGTTCAACTATATCGGAGTATTGTAATTCATTTATTATATCCACACTAAAAATAGAGTGTAAATTAATTCAGCCTTTATTTTGAGGTAGGTCTCCATTATAATGAATAAACTAGAGAGCACTTTTTACCATCAATATTTCATTGAGCTACCATAATTTCGACCCATGAGGTCATCTTCAGCGACCCAAATGGCAAACCTCCTCCTCCAAAACGGGTATCGATGCTCCTGGACCATAAAATATCTACATTTTCGAAAGAAAGGGTATTCTCTTCTTCCATTTCAACAACTTGAAATTTTAAAATCCCTTTTCTGCCCCACTCCTTTTCCATCAATCACAACCTTATCCCCTTCTCTTCCCCGATACTCTCCGCTGTGGTGAAAATTCTAAATCCATCCTCTTCCCCCCCACCCAGACTTCCCATAGACCCTCAGCCCTGTCTCTTAAACCCCTGCCTTCTCTCTGCCCACGCTTTCTAATTTTCTGCTAGAAAATTGTGCGGCTCACAATTATCTATTATGTATATTCCTTACCCTGAGTTAATTTGAGACTATAGTTACGAACTTTTATCTCATGAAATAAAACTTCATTTACAAATTTGCGAAGCTATGCTATCGGAGGACGACGATATGCAGAAGGCGAAGAAAATGCGAGATCCAATTTGGGGAGTTCCTGAGAAACAAAATAAATAAATGTCGACTATATTAAGGGCGAAAATAAGAATGTAAATTCTCCTCTTCCGTTTATACCCATGTTAATGTTGGGAGGCCTTGCGATCACGTGAACACCCATGCAGTTTGCGTGGTCGCAAGAGTCATGCTGTCCTTTGGACCACGCTGGTGCCTGCCAAACCCCTTCCGCCCGCCTCACCTCCCCCCCTCGCACCCCTAACCCTTTAGTATAAAAGGACACCCAAAACGCCCAAAAGTGGGCATTACTCCCCCCGGTCTGCCAAGAGTAAGACCAATTATTTGGTCTGCCTAGCGTAAGACCAGCTACTTGGTCTGCCATGAGTAAGACTGCCCTCCCCGCCCGGACTCCTCGACGGCCCTGCCGGCACGCTTGCTCCGTTCAGTCAACCTGTTTCGTTTTGTTATTATGTCACTACGACATAAACTGGTGTCAGGTGTGTTGGCGAACGTCCCTGCGTGCCGAATCCTTCAGATTAGGCCCTTTTGAAATAGTTTAACGTAGAAAACGATTATTTATTATTTCTGTTTGGTATTTATTGTTAGACATAAATTGATGCGGGCTTATTAAGATAATATTTTACGTGGTTTCGTGCTTACAGCATTTCATTGTTGCATTCTCTTTGTTTCAAGTCGCACTTGTCATTGTTATATTGTTACGGATTCAGTGGTATATTGTTCGGTTGTTTCTTGTCTTGTTTTCGAACAGTCATGGCCCTCTTCGGTTTCCCTTATCCTAATCTCCATATCTCTTCCCCACCCACCACTCGCCCGCCCCATCCCTTCCATCTGATGGACTACGCGCCCATCCTAAACGTCACCACGGGGGGCGAGTCATCCTCCATCTCTAACGAAGGTTCCGTTAATCCTCAGTACTCTATCGCTAACCCTCCTCCCGCCGCGTCGCCATGTCCGATCGGAAATCAAATCTATTTTATCCCGTGTTTTAGCGGTGAGGACGATGTGTCGGTTGATAGATTCCTAGAATGTGTTCAAATAACAAGTCACCTGAACGCATGGACGGAACAACAAGTCTTATGCGTAGTACGACTGCGGTTGACCGGAATTGCAAACGAATTTGTTCAAACCAACCCGCATATATTAGACTCGTACTCCGCGTTCACGGCTGCTCTAAAACGCAGATTTACGAACAGACTCTCTCCTCTCGCGGTGGAAAGATCCTTCACTAGTTGCGCGCAGCGCCCCCTAGAATCGGTCAGCGAATTCACCACGCGACTCCGAAAAATTGCGAGACAATTAAAAAGTGTCTCGTTCGACCCTAACTCCGAAGCTTGCCAAACTATGATAGAAAACCGTCTCCTATCGCAATTTTTGATTGGATTAAGGGAAGATATAGGGCGGTTCGTCCTCGTTCGCAACCCAAAAACCTTGCTGGAAGCAGAGGAATTCGCGTTGATAGAAGAGGAAAACGCGAGAAATTACGCGACTAGAGACGCAAACATGCAAGCAATTCGATCACTCTTACCGCAGAATACTCCTCTAGGCTTGCCCTTAACTGGTGATTGTTCACCTTCTGCTCCCCCTCAATATTGGGTCCACTCGCCCACGGATCTCGATAGACGGATACATGCTGTTGAAACACCGCGTCCGCGACAGGTTTCATCCTCCGCAATGGGCACAAGACAAAAAACGAATCACAATTGCTACAACTGCGGCCAACAGGGACATTTTGCTCGTTCCTGCCTTGCTAGCACGCGTCGCTGCTCGAACTGCGGGGAGATGAATCATCTCTTTAGGGATTGTCCGCTCCTTCTTTGCGGACTCTGCAAGCAAGCCGGTCATCTACCTCTCAACTGCCCCACGAAAAACAAAGGGAGTGGGGCGGGAAACTAAGTAGCCCCGGTCGAAGAGCCGGGGAGGAATTAATTTTGGCAATTACGCCCGAAGCTGGAGTTGTTTTGCAGGGCGACATTCTAGGGAAACAGTACAATTTTTTGGTAGATACGGGCGCCGCGGTTTCCATTGTCCATGAAAAGAAATTTCCATTTGGGAGATTATCTCTGTCCCCTTATCAGGGCCCCGTTAAAAGCGCGTCAGGCCACTATCTGCCGGTTAAGGGCCAGAGCCTCGTTCCCTTGACGATAGATGGCAGGTCCTACCCGCATGACGTCCTGGTGATAGATCTCGGTAACACTAATTACGATGGGATTATTGGCCTCGACTTCATGACACGCTACGAGTGTAGTATTTGCCTTCAGCAAGCTATTCTCACGTTAGGTCGCAATCACGGGGTCAAACTGCAGAAAAGCCACAAAAAGGGAGCAGAAATCGATTTAATATCCTTTGAAAACGACGATTTACTTCTGGAATCAAAATTCAGAAATGACGTGGTGTCACTTCTCGATGTAGAGGAGGAGGGGCAGCTTTTGGATGATTCGATACCCTTGGAAGACAAACCCGATTCTAGGTCACGAGAATTCGAGGAATTAAGCGCTGCAGTTTTTCAAAACAAGAGCGAAAGAGAAAAAAAATTACTTGCCGTAAGAAAACGGAAGAGGTGAGCACGAATAAACTCTTGCTAAAGGAAGCGGTTGTAAGTAGCTCAGTAAGAAATTATGATGTAAATATGATGTTCGGGAAAAGTGATGGGGATAACGTAATTTACGGGGATGAAGAAGCCGCGAATTGGAGTAGGGAAGTCGCCGAGACAGAGAAAGGGGAGTTGGGCGCCAGATCATCAGTGACGAGTGATCCTGTGAGCTCTTGGGAAAAGGTGAGCTGCACGGATGCTGATGATAGTGTGGGGCGGACCACGGACTCCGTAGAAGCGACAGAGAATTCCCGACAGGAAGATTGGCTTGAGATATCTGAGAAGGTTAAAATTCCCCCCAGATCCATCATGTTGCTGCTTGCAAAAAATTTAGAGTTAGCGCAGGAAGAGGTTATTGCAGAAAATGAGGAGGAGGAGGATGATCTTCTGTCTGGAGCTGTGGAGTACCCGTTGGGAGATAAGGGGACGATTGAGGGGGCAGGTGATGTGTACGTCGGAACGTCGGTGGAAATGGGTCCCGTGAGGTTTTCAGTTGGTTTAGAATGCACGGGCGCCGACGAAATTCTTGGACGGACCACGGCCTCCGAGAGAATCAAAGGGAGTTCTCCAGATAATAGCGCGGTACGGCTGGAACGGAAGGTCAAAACCACCTCTCTGCCCCTTTCTCTGGTACGAGAGGAAGGCGGTAGATGTTCGCGGGAGAAGATCATTGCGTTGGGAGGTCAAGAGAAAGTGGGGGTACAACCAACAGAGGTGCGGGTACCGGAAATCCAGAAGAAGAAGAGGGCGGAGCAGCCAAACACGGATGCAGAGCAGCTACCGACGGATGAGGAGCGACTGCAGGCGGATGCAGAGCGGCAACCGACGGATGAGGAGCGACTGCAGGCGGATGCAGAGCGGCAACCGACGGTAAAGGAGAGGCCACTACCAGATGCAGAGCGGCAACCGACGGTAAAGGAGAGGCCTCTACCAGATGCAGAGCGGCAACCGACGGGAAAGGAGAGGCTACTGCCGGATGCGGAGCACCCAGCGAAGGATGCGGAACTTACACCTACGGAGGCGAAACAGCCAAGGAGGGAAAGCCGAAAAAGGAGAAGGAGACTCAGGAGAAGTGGTTTCTGTGTGCAGTCACTGATACCGGGCGCGAAGGAGGCTGATTCCGAGAACAGGTGGAGCAGACAGAAGAGCTACGTAGGTAGTTTTCTTAGCTGACTATGCTGCCAACAGGATTCATCAGCTAATGATAAAGTGGAGAAGGAGATAAATATGAGAGTGATTTTAGTTAATTTTGTTTGTGTGGTCAATAAAAAGTGAGTTGTGTGTAAGAAATATGGCATATTTGTGTAACGGTGATTATTTTTTTATTTTTTTTTGAGAAATGAGTTTTTGTGACTAGTAGTGTAATTTTTTTTTCTCGTTTTATTTTTTTCGCAAATGTTGTTATGTATTGTTGAAAAATAAATTGAGCGATCCCGCAACCTGTCGAGGAGTCCCACTCCATCCGCCCCCGGATCTTAACTGCCAAGGGGGTGATGTTGGGAGGCCTTGCGATCACGTGAACACCCATGCAGTTCGCGTGGTCGCAAGAGTCATGCTGTCCTTTGGACCACGCTGGTGCCTCCCAAACCCCTTCCGCCCGCCTCACCTCCCCCCCTCGCACCCCTAACCCTTTAGTATAAAAGGACACCCAAAACGCCCAAAAGTGGGCATTACTCCCCCCGGTCTGCCAAGAGTAAGACCAATTATTTGGTCTGCCTAGCGTAAGACCAGCTACTTGGTCTGCCATGAGTAAGACTGCCCTCCCCGCCCGGACTCCTCGACGGCCCTGCCGGCACGCTTGCTCCGTTCAGTCAACCTGTTTCGTTTTGTTATTATGTCACTACGACATTAATATAAAAGAAATCATATCAAATAATACTGGAAAGGAGATTTAAATTAATAGAGAATACGATAAATTCATTTGAGAATTGAGAAAAAAGTGAAGATTGGAAAAAATATAGCAGAAAACCATCCAAGAAGGGGTGTGTGGAAAATCTGCACAAATCAACTGAGGGCTTCAATTAAAAGATAGCAAAAAACACGCAACAAAAAAAAACGTCAGAAAAATGACACTCGATATGGAGATCGTTCGCGAAGAGCGAGACAGCTCCCAGCCGATTCCCGAAGATCCGGAGTCTCCTTCACGACTCTCTTCACCCCCGAGCCCTCGTTCTGTCCTCACGGCCACACCGCGACTGCCTCCTCCCTCACCCCTACAACCTCTCCTTCTGCATTTCAGGGCGAAGGTAAACGGGGACGAAAAAAAAAAGCTCCGGACGCAAAATGCAGAGCCCGCGGCATTTCACACTACACCACCGGTCAAATGTATGAAAAATAACTTAAACCATACTTATACATATACATAGTCAACTTCCGTGTAAGGTCAAGCGAATTTAGTGTAAAATTAGAAATAACAATGTATAAATAGCTCTCTCGAATGATTTAAACTGGGAGACGCATGTCCGAAAAATCCGTTTTAAATCAATGAAAAAACAAGTTTTATAGAGCGCATTGTCAGTCAATGCAATAGAGAAGTTTAAGAGGAATTCTATCTAACATTGCTCAGACCGCATCTGAAATACACGGCATGAATATGCGATTCGAGAGTTAAAAATGTACCCGCGGTAGCGAGAAAACTCTGCCAAGGCGACACGTTTTGTAAAGAAATGCTACGGTGAAAAATTAAGCTTTCTCATCTACTCACAGGCGTAGGTTGGAAATACTTAAGAGAAAGGAGGTTTTCAGCTATACTGCAATACTCAACAAATAGGATAAAAGTACATTTCCGGAAGAAGTAATCGGTATCATGTGACCCCCTGTCACTTCGGCCGATTCGGCACATAAATGCGACTCTCTTTAAATAAAATAGGAGTGTTCGAGTTAACCAAAATTTTCAAAAAAAGATAAGGAGTAATGAAACAATTGTTGTGTGTACTTTGTATCTTTGTTATCTTTGGATCTTTGTTTTATCTGTCCCAGTAATTCAAAATCTACTTATATGCATCCTCATGTTATTGCGCTCTCTTTTAGAATTTTCTCGAAGAACTTTTCAACCCTAACTTTCGAGCAGTTGAAACAATGCTATAATTTCAGAAAATTAAATGGAAAAAATAGCCATTATTAAACTGTTGACTTTTGCCAGTACGTTTTGCATTTTATTTCCTCTGCTCTTCTTCAATTTAGTTTTTTGTAATAATTTGTATGAACGGAAGCACGCACAAAGGAGCAGTGGAGTAGTATCTCATTTCTTTCTAGATTAGAAAAGTACAATCTCTGCTCCCTTTAGAGTTAGCGTTGATAATTCACTTATGTTTTACAAGGAGTAATAATGAACAAGGATCAATGAAAACTAATTTTTCAAGCTGTTATTCCCTTAATTACCATGTAGCATTCGACCATCGACAGTATTCTTTGATTTGTAAAAGTAATCTGTTAGAGCGTAATTCTAGAACTCAGTAATTTATTTAAGAATCAATATTACCTACAGTAATATGTCGCAGTGAATCCTGTTAGGTTATAAATTATCTGTTAGATATTGATATATCGTCTGCTCAAGTAATCCTTCCTATAAATTTACTTATTTCTTTGAAGCACGTGGATTCTCTTTCATATCCCCTTCTATCTATTACGTCCAGAAATGTACATTTGTTTTTCTGTGTATTGCTTAGCTTTATTAGCTATTCATTATTAGCCATTCATTAATTAATAAGGGTTTTATTCTGAGTCATTCACCTTCGAAAGGCAAATTAGCTCACTACTTGTCTCTCAAGAGCCTAATTACCAGGGATAGAAGTCATTTATCCGCATGATTTGTCGAAAACAGTTGACACAAGGCATAGCTAAAGAACTGTATTCAGCACGGTTTATAAAAACGTAAAAGCTTCACGTATCTTTTGATATCATACAGTTGTAAAATAATTTAGGCAGGCAGTTTTTTATAAAAAATCTTTGCGTATTCTCGTTGTAATAGGAATACACTTTTAACGCAAACCTTATTTTAACGCTCTAAGTACGGACCTCGGATCTCTTGAAATAAATATTTTGGGAAATATCTTTAAAATTCTGAAATCTTACGTCTTTATTTCGAACTATACTTGCTATTTAAAATTAATAACAAAAGAATACCTTAATTAACAAGAGTCCGGAGAAGGTATAGAATGAAGGTTCTTAGATATCTAACTGCTCTCTGTCCCCTTGTGACGGGGTTATTTGCAACTCAAACTCACATAAATCAAACAAGATTGAAACTTATAGAATCGAAATTGCCGAATATTATTTTAAATTCAAAATTTCTGTATTACCAGGCCCTTACTCTGAGTATAAAATACTAAATCCTTGTGAAATAATAAATCCTTGTTTGTTTCCACGAATTTACCAAGTATACGAAGTTTAGATTAGTGTAAAGAGTAACGGCAAAAAACTCAATTTAGACGATTTTTTACGTTATATTTTCCGATGTAAAAAACTGGGAAACGTTTGAGAAGCTCAAGCTGGTTTTGTGTATTAATTTTTTTCCAAAGTCCAAAAAGATATCCGAAATTCCGAAAATATCAGTGAAAGTGAGTAAGCTATTTCCGCGATTTTTTTAACAGTAAACACTTGTTATATCAACCATTAGTAACCTGACGCAAGTGAATATATCATATCGTAATAAAATGCTACTGGGATCAAAATTTTTGGTTAGATGAAATATGAGTGCCTCGATAAAGAATCAATGTACTCTGAATCAGGAAGTCGAAATCCTTCCTCTCACTTATCAACAACATATCTTTCGAAGCTTCCATTTATCGAGATTTATATTCTTAGGATCAAAGATAAAATATTCCAAAACGTTCCATAGAAAGCGCGTGTAATTTTATCATTATTTTCATCAGATAGATTTCGACAGAGTGTTTATTTCGAGAGACCATGAGATACAAACGTATTTCCACAATTGAAACATTTTATAAAGTAGAAATTTAAAAAAAATGAGGGTAATTTTTTTTTAAAGGAATAAGGCTTCTTTAAAATGAATAAATTTGTAAAATAATTTTATATGGAATATTTTAAATGCTCGATAAAGGACAATCATCTATAGAGAGTTTAGAGTTTCAGAAAATAAAGGTACTCATGGCACTATTCAATTGAAATAAATTATATTGATACATAAACATGTCGGAAAATCATACATTTGGTTATTTTATTTTAAATTCCCAAGGTAAGGGTATAAATACAGAATCATTAGCTGCGCCTTGTAACATTCCTTATGTAGCATGGTTTTAATTGGCCCTTTCTTGAATTAGAAGACTACGAAAAATTCTACATACATACATTCATTTTAAAATTCGTCGGCATTGATGTCTGATAAAACCAAAAATATCCCATTTAAAGTTCATATGGCTAGGCATATGAAGAAATGTCCTTCGTAATATCTTTTCAATGATCGTTAATTCACGGAAACAAAAAAAATTACATCTCTTGCATAATTTTTTTTCGAATATTAATATTTTCCCTTATGACTGGAAGCTTTGTGCAAGTGAATAGATATACCTGATGTTTTTACCACCATGATAGTTTCCTGTTTTTATATGCAGTATGTTTTGTTGTTAATATTTTACCATTCAAATGTGTACAATATGTTTAATGTTTGTAAAAACCGAGAAAAACGGTAGTAAGGCACATGTGAGAGGTAGGACTCAAAATCTGTGAATTGTGTGAGATGAACGGTATGGTGATAAGGAATTAGAACTGTGAAGATATCATCCAGATTTGGATGTGAACAGTGCTTTCAAATGGTGCCAGCTATAAACTGGTAGGCTATTCACGCTGGTAAAGGTGCTTCAAGCGTGGACATAAGTTGGAATGCGGGAGTAAGAGCTGCGAAGAAGACGTAAGTAATGAAGAAGGATCTCGTTCCATTGTAACATTCAGAGCCATTCCTATCTCAGTCTAACAGAAAAATAAAATTCCATGGTGAAACTGCAAATCTCTGTCCTTGACAGCTCATGTGGGTACATGTTAGAGGTACTTCTTAATTTGTGAAAACTGTTAGATTTCATGCTAACTAATGTTAGATTTCAAAGCAAACGTTTGAAATTCAATAATATTTTTGCAGGGCTCAGATGATTTGCAGGTTTCTGTATTCTGATTTGTACTTCAATGTTTAGAAATTAAATGTTTAATGGATATGATAGAAAGAGGTGTTTTATTTGATGAAGGCACTTTACGACTACTTAATCCTCGTCGGAACGTGGTAAGGGTACGATGCGACACCTGTTGAATGCCCCCTTGCGGGCTTAACTCTCCATTCCATGTGAAACAATCTATAGCGCAAACATGCAAATATTGAAGCTCTTTGAGAAATTCTTCACCGAGGTGTTTTACGAAGAACGTACGACTGATTATCACCGCTATTACAAATAGATTAATGTTAACTTAATATTCTTTTCTACCGCTTACACATTTCGAGATTATTACTGAAAATATTTTTTACCCATTGAATTCATAAATAGTCTTGCTATGCAACTGAAGTATTTACTGCTTTGTGGAGTGACCTGAGATATTTCTTTTTTTTTCGAGATAAATATTTTGGTGAACTTGCTTCGTTTGTAGGGCAATACTAATATTACGACGAAGATTTTAACGACTTGAGATGATCCACCACATACCTTTTTCTAGGCTTAGCATCAACAGAAATACACATATATAAAACGAAGATTTTATGCGTCGTGGGTGCAGCTTAAATAGCATTACTTTGTAAGAAATTAAAGAGTTAACTGAGTTTCGGCCACTTTAAAACTTACAACTATGAGTGAAACACTTTTGAATAAACTTTCCTGTGAATTCATTTCTTAAAAATTACGATTTTACATAAATTACGTTAATAATAATTATACGATAGAAGACATGTCACAGTCATTCTTAGTCACAGGTGATCGATTTCTTCCTGGATCAATTTAACTTTTTTATTTAGGCATGTTTAGGATTATTTTTAGACAGATACTTGTACACGAAAGACAAAAAGGCGCGAGAGCCATGCAGATGGTTGAAGAAGGGGGTTTGATTGAAATAATTAAGTGACGGTAAAGGGAATAGCTGAGTCAATTATTGAGAGTAGAGTGTTAAAAAAATTAAACAACTGAAGGTAGGATGCAAGTGGGAGACGAAAGCAAAGAATGTTATATCATATAAAAGACAGGGAAAATTAGAATAAATATGGGAAGGTCATTATATTGGGAAATCCTGATCACATGAGCTTAGAGAAAATTAGAAACTTGTATTTACAAATTATTCTCGGGGAGGAACCACTCAGAAGTAGCTAAATTTACTCGAAGAACTGCTTGAATCTTCGCGTTGCGGGTGGCAGAAGGGAAATATTCATTAGGCACAGCCAAAACTAGTGGAATTTAATTGCGGGAGTATCGCCTAGAAATAGATCGTAATATTCGACGACGAGAGATTAACCTTGACGTTTAGGATATCGACTCCTAGATATTTATTATGACGCACGAACTCTAAGGAATGTCCTGAAATTTTCTACGGTGCGAGAATAACGTTTGTAGAACGCGTGAAACTCATAGCAACGTATTTCTTAAGATTCAGATCAAGCTGCCAATCCTTACACCATCCTGACATAACGTCCAAGTCATTCTGTAATATATTTATATCATTTTCTGACAAAATCTCTCTGTGGGGGGACCCAAAAGTAACGAGAACCGGGCTGTGGAGGGGAGGAACGTCAGGGGACCGAGTTCTGGTTGGTAGGGTATTTTGGCGGGAACTCTCATGAGTCAGTATGCAACGTTTCGTCGCCGTGAGAGGAACTGTTTGTGCGCAGCATTTCTTTTATCAAAGTAACTTTTTCCCATGTGGCGAAAACGTGAGATGGCTGACGCTCGAGAGCAACGCGCGGCGGTAAAATTTTGTTTTCTGTTGGGAAAAACGGCTGCGGAAACTCTTGTAATGCTTTAAACAGCTTACAAGGTTGATGCTTTGAGTCAAGCTCGGGTCTACGACTGGTTTTCGCGGTTTAAAAGGGGCGAAATGACGATTGAAGACCAACCTCGTTCCGGGCGCCCCTCAACTTCAAGAACTGACGACAACGTTGAAAAAATCAACACCCTAGTCCGTGAAGATCGTCGCCGAACAATTGATGAGCTCTCTAATATTTCTGGCATGTCATGGAGTTCAATTCAGAGGATTTGCGCATGAGAAGAGTTGCAGCCAAATTTGTCTCACACTGCGTTGTCTGTGAGGCAGTTTTTGAGTAAAAACGGAATGACACCGATTACTCACCCGCCGTACTCCCCTGACCTGGCCCCCTGTGACTTCTTTTTGTTCCCTAGGCTCAAAATGAACATGAAAGGAAAACGTTTTGGGACTGTGGAAGAAGTGAAACAAAAATCGCTGGAGGGGTTAAAAGACATCCCATTATGTGAGTTCCAGAGCAGTTTTGATCAATGGGAAAAACGTTTAGACAAATGTATATTGGTTAATGGTGAGTACTTTGAAGGTGATAAAAATTTAGTGTAAAAATATTGAGAAATAAAAAAGTTTTAATGAAATTTCTCTTATTTTTGGGTCCCCCCTCGTATGAGGGTATCATCAGCGAACAATCTAACTTTGCTCTTTACTTTATCCGCTAGGTCATTAATGTATATGAGGAATAAAATCGGCCCTAGGACACTTTCCTGCGGAACACCTGATGTGATACTAATTTCGTTGGATAATATTCCGTCTAACGCAACTCTCTGAGATCTGTTTTCTAGAAATGATTTTGTCCACCTGACTAGAAATGATTTTGTCCGTCAATCGCGTAGGAATTTAGCTTCTGTATAAGCTTTTCATGGGACATCGTGTTAAGGCTTTCTTAAAATCGAGAAACATTGCGTCTGATCTAACTCCCTTATCTGCTGCCTTAGATACGTCATTCATACATTTACATTTACATTTACATTTACATTAATACCCCGCTAACCGCCGTAAGGCGTATGGCAGGGGGTGTGAATACACCGAACTCCCTAACCAACCATCTGGTTTGCGTACCTAATACTATCTGGAAAAAGAGACCAGAAATAGCTATCTGTTCTCGCTATAATTTCGCGGAATCTTTTTGACGTCTGGTCTCGAAAACTACGCTCACTGAGTACGGGAATCACGAAGTCGCTTATTTCCTCATGTAAATCGCTACTCAAAAATTTCTCGAAAAGTTTATGCCTATACTCATTTCTTCTGTCCTCGAGGGATTCCCAGCCGAGGGTTTTAATCATCTCTGACACACTGCTGTCGAACTTGTAGTCTCCCTTGACGAAACGGGCCGCTCTACGTTGCATGCGCTCTAGTTCTATGATCAATCCTTTCTCATGTGGATTCCACACCGCGCAGCAGTACTCAAGCAATGGACGAACCAACGAAAAGTAAGCCACTTCCTTGACATTCTGTTGGCAACCCCTGAGAACGCGATTACATAGCCTCAGCGTCCTATCAGCTGACCCCACTACGTCTTGAATATGCGGTTTGAACGATAAGTTACTACTGAAAACAATGCCTAAATATTTGTATCTACTTACGAATTCTAATGTTGTACCGCTAATAAGGTAGGATGTTTGTTTTAAGTTCTGGGACGGGGAGCGGGTCATGCTCATCGCAACACACTTCTCTATGTTCAAGCCGAGCTGCCAATCTTCACACCATTTCGAAATAGCGTCTAAGTCACCCTGTAATATGGAAGTATCTTCCGCATTTTGAATTTTCCTGTATATGAGTGTGTCGTCCGCGAAAAGCCTTACCTTACTTCTTACATTGTCTACTATATCGTTAATGTAAATTAAGAACAATATCGGTCCAATGACACTGCCCTGAGGAACTCCAGATGATACTTCTACTTCATCAGAGTAAACGCCATCTAAGACTACCCGTTGAACTCTGCATGTGAGGAACGACTTAATCCACTGAATAATATGATTTTCGATTGCATATGACTCTAGTTTCTGGAGTAACTTTGCGTGTGGTACTGTATCGAATGCCTTTCTAAAATCCAGGAATATGGCATCTGTCCTAAAACCTTCATCGGCTGCTCGCATTATGTCGTGATTAAGAAGTGCTAATTGACTCTCACATGAGCGACCTTTGCGGAATCCGTGTTGACTGCGTGTAATTGCATTATTATCACTAAGGAAGCGCATTAGATAACTGCATATTATGTGTTCTAGAATTTTACAAAATATCGAAGTGAGCGATATTGGTCGGAAATCATCCGGTTTTGACTTACGCCCTTTTTTTGGGACTGGAGTGATGTTCGCTCTCCTCCATGAGGCAGGAACCATACCTTCGTCTAGAGATTTATTGAAAAACACGAGTAGGAGGGGAGCAAGCTCGTTAGCTAGCGTAGATATAACGAGGGCAGGTATACCTTCTGGCCCGGGGGATTTTTTGCTGTCAATTTGCAATAAAAGGTTCTTAATACCTGCTTCATTTAGTTCTAATTTACTCATTTTAGAGGTAATACGAGTAGGAAATGCATTTACGTGACCGTTATCAGATATGAAGCATTTCTTAAAGTGTTGGTTTAGAATATTAGCCTTTTCACATGAATCTGATACGACGCTACCATTGTTGTTTATGAGATGCAGAACGGTCGATTGTTTGCCTCTTGTCTCTCGTACGTAAGACCAGAATTCCTTAGGATTCTTTTCCAGAGATTCGCGTAGCGTTTGAGATCTATACGTATCGAACTCCTTACGTGCCTCAATCTTCGCTGACCTCTTGATATCTAAATATTTACGACGTTGCTTCTCGTATTCTATGCTATTTAATGGAAAAGTCTTCATAATGGAATGTAATGCTCTTTGTTTTCTTTGGAGTGAACGTAGTTTAGGCTTGACCCATCGCGGCTCTTGCCGATCCCGAGCCACTCTTGTCGGAATAAATCTAGAGGTACCTTCACGAAGGATTCGGAGAAACTCAGACCAACTGTCGTCTACTGAATTCTTCTGAATGAAACTAATAAGGGGAGCACTTTCTGTCTTTATAAACTCCTTGAACGCGGGGAAGTTGGCTTTCCTAAAAATGTATAATGTACGAGGGGGCTTCAGAACTCGGAATGAATCTATCTTAATCGAGGCGGCTATTATTTTGTGATCGGAAATACCTTCACTGACGGAAATTCTGTGAACGAGATGAGGATGGCTAGTAGCAAGGAGATCTAAGATATTGCCCCTACCAAGAGTAGTCGTTCTGGTCGCTTCTGTATTTACTTGCTCTAGAGCGAAGGCCGAGAATAAATCAATTAATTTCTGCGATGCGTTTCTATCTCTACTATTACTAGCGACGGACATATTCCTCCAGTTAACACAAGGAAGATTAAAATCACCTCCTACGAAAATAGCTGCTTCGGGTTTGCTCTTACGGAGTTTACTCAATGCTTCGTACAGATCCTCTATGGGCTCGTCATCGCGATTAGGAGGGCGATAAAAGGAGCAGAAGTACGTTTTTCTACCATGCTTGTCAGACACTGAGCACCAAATCATCTCGGCACTATCCTGGCATTGGAAGTTTTCTAACTGACTCACCAAACTATTTTTTACAGCGATAAATACTCCTCCCCCCATTCTGCTGTCTCTATCCTTTCGATACACAAAGAAGTCGGGAGGAAAAATCTCACTAGAGGCTATTTCTTCGCTGAGCCAACTCTCGTTTCCTAGTATTATATCTCCGCATGTATTTTTAACCAAGTCGAAGAATTCCGCTTGCTTATTGCGAATACTTCTACAGTTAACTACCACTAACTTGATATCCTTATGACTATCACTCTTGAGCTCGGCGGGTAAATTCGAATTATAACTATTGGAATGACATCTATCTAACTCCTCACCATTTCTAGCTGATATTTTTAAGTCACTTATGTCGCCTTTAACACATCTCGTTCTGCTTTTCTCATTTCCGCTATTTTTTATCAAAATAGAGCCATTTACCGAAGCATATCTACGAGTACTAATATCCTCTGCTGAAATTTCTCTTTTACATCTATCATTAACATCCTTTTTAGATGGAGACACCCGCATATTACTATTCTTATCTAAGTGGGTGTTTTCGTTCCCTAAGCTAAGCTCTATACAAGGACTAATCGCGGAAAAATTTTCATTAAAAACGTTGATCTTTTTTAACCTAAAAAAACACCCACACGCCTAAAGACCTTACCCGCTACCTTCTCCGCAGCCTCAGCCGTATAGTGAACTCCGGAGCGGTCAAGGGGTGCCCTGCATGAATCGAGGACGTAGCCCAGGTCGACAAAGTCCACTCCCTTGCCCCGACAGAAATCCCTCAGCCGACGGTTCAGACCTCCCACCCTACTCCAAACCGTCGAGCCTCGATCAATCCGCGGGACAATGCTGCATATGGATAACCCAATGCTGACCCCAGACGAGTCCCGGACGCGAGCAACCTCGGAGACCAGGTCCTCGAACGAGTCCAAGATCTCCTCGGAGCCACGCCTCGAGGCATCGTTGGTGCCAACATGGGCCACCACACGCAGCGAGGAGCAACCCGTCTTCCCGACCGCCGCCCTCAACTCCTTCGTCACCTGGGGCACCGTGCCTCCTGGTATACACCGGGAGAACACCCGCTCACACACTCCCTCCCGGCGGGCCCTTCGCCGCAACGGAGACATAATACGGCGGACGTTGGAGCTCCCTATGACTAACACTCCCCTCCCCCCACGGCTCTCCTTCGGCCCAGCTTCCTCCGTGGCAACGGGCGAGTGCTCTAGCTCTAGGTCCTTCAGCACCTCAAACCTGTTGCTAACAGGCGCCGGTTCAGCCGAAGCATTCCCAGCACACTGTTTTCGCAGCACTAGGCCGCGAGCACCGCGACTGGAAACCACCTTCCACTCGTTAGCCCTCTGGGAAGGACAAGCAACTACCCGCGTGGTATCCTCCGCAGAGGAGCCAATAGGCTTGCCTACAACCGTACTCGGGCAAGGCCGAGGCACCTCAGGGGTGCGACAAGCTTTAGGGCTCGTAACGGAGGGTCCTGCGCAAGCCGAAGCCAGCCGTAACCCTTCGAGCTGAGAGCGGAGGTCCGCAACTTCTTTCCTAAGTTCCGTGACTTGCGACACAAGTGCCTCATAGCCAACGGTTCCCAAGATTGAAGAAACGGGGGTCCTTGGGGAAGCCATCCTAATCTCAAACACTCCTAACTGAGCTCTTACAAAAGAAACTTGATAGACTGTAATAGGATAACAAGACCTCAGTCAAATGTACGAGAGAAAAATAAAGAGTGACGCTTAAATATTATAAAATTAACTCGAAATTGACGCTCTCGTAGAAAATAAACGAAAAAGTTAAACTAAACGGTTGACCTGAGACTACAGCACAACGGATTCAATCTGTTTAAGAATCTCAAAAAGGACGATATATATTTCTTTAACGAACTAAATCGAAAGGTTTAGTGAAAAACAACTAGAAGTAACGATAAAAACTCTCTACTTAAAATATAGATGCACCTCACGAAACTAAGCACTTAGAGGTTAAAATATATAAAAGAGATACAACAATTCCCCTTCAACGAACTAGAATACTCTGAAAAACACTAATTAAATTAAACACAGAAAGAATATAAATAAAGAAAAAGTCTTAGTTGTACTCAACACTAAACTGCTGCTCAGCTAAGACAGGGGAAAGCTGAAAAACAAACACCGGTTAATGAGGGCTTGATGACCGTTGGCTTGTCACTCTGGGGGTCCGTTCAGGAGCTCCGGAGAACACGTCCTTTCACTTCGACTCTCAGGTCAAGAATGGGGTATATGGGGAATGGGGTTCATAAAGAGGAGTAACTGGGTATCGCAAGACCTACCCTTACGGAATCCATGCTGGCTCTGACTGATTGCTCCATTTTCAGCAAGAAAGCGCATAATTGAGCTAGCTATAATATGCTCCATAATTTTGCAAAATATTCATCATCCAGTGATTTCTTATAGAATACCTGAAGAAGGGGGGCAAGATCGTCGGCTAAAGTTTTATGACAACAGCATTGAACAACATTTAAAATGAATTAAACAGCAAAAAAATGGCAAGGATTAACACAAAATGCAATAAAAAGGAGATTCACTTATAAAATATTTCAAAGATTAAAAAGGGGAACAACCGCTCTACAACAATGCGGAGAAAGTTAATCTGTTATTAATTTGTGGGAGACGCGGAAAGCAGTACGCACGTATCAAAAAGATTAAGAGTGACATTTAAGAGACAGTGGAGCCGAAGTGAAGAGCAGCTGTATTGCACATAAACGTTCCTTTTCTGCCCGCGGAAAAAGCTGATTATTGAACACATTCTCTTCATTCCTCGAATGAGACAGCACCGTAACGACAATACACGGTATGAAAATGGATGTGGTTGGCGTCAAAAATTTGGCATCAACGTTATCCGCGACCGTGTTCGGTGGTGACTAACCGACCGGAATATCGTTGAATGTGGGGCGTGTTCCATACACCTCAAAAGAATAAGAGAGTCGGTAGTCTTGGGGAAGAAGATGGTAAAATATGATGAACAAGAGCAGGAAAGTAAAAGAGTCACATAATCATAGAGAGGGCTAGATAATCTTCTTCTAAACTTGAAATAAACTATGAGAATTAAGCTAATTTCTATTCCATGGTAATTTTCTTTCTCTAAGGTTTCTACCTGGTGAAGCCGCTTCACAATGGACCCAGTGACTCCCCATTAGGAGACACTATAAACGCGCGGCACCTGGCCCTGAAATCTTCATCCACATGGCTCTCATCTCCTTGAGTTAAAGTCCATTAGAGCTAGTTATCGCGATCTAAAAATATTGGAGATTACCGTCGGCCGCGTTGACATCGCACAGTGGGCTAGAATCGAAAAAATTTGGCCAAAAATACGAAAACGCTTTTTTTGAGTGAGGACTACGAAACTTCGCATACTTGATTTAGAATAAATTCTGCATACAACTATGGAGGTCATTTAAGTAGGATCCTCCCCATTAAAATTATACAGGGGGTCAAAGTTGACCAATTTTTGCGAAAATTTCCAGTTTTCGATTTTTCACGAAATTCTTCAACTTCAAGTCAATTGTGAACACAAACTAGGAAAATCATCGAGTAAAATATGATGCCATTTTATAAATATGTTCTTTGTCCTTCATAAGACTTGGTTTCAATGAGCTATGGTGAATATTCATGTACTTTACATGACAAAATGGCGGACCCTCATTTTGGAACAAATTTTTACATAAAGCGAGAAGAAAAGTTGATTGATACACCGTGTGACACGGAGTTATTTACACCACGATAAACTACAAACCTTCGTTAATGGGAATCTGAAATAAAATCTTGCCCCAATTTGCCCCAATAATATATAAGTCGACTTTTCGACAACGCTGCAAGGGCCAAATCCGAGCGGCGGAGCACCGTCCTCCGCTACGCTCTCGTGTTTTGGGAGGAACAACAATCAAGCATGATTTGTCAAGAATATATTAAATTATTATAATATTTTCTTAATTTTTATCAGCAGAATATTTATACATCATTGTACTTTTCAATTCAGCTCTGTATTCAACTTTAAACTATCTTGTCTTTGTGGGTGTTATTCTATCATTCGCCACTTTTAAACGTAAGAAACATTTTATTTCGTCTTTCTTCTTACATTCCCAAATAACTATATTTTATTTTATTATATTTTGAACTGGTATTTTATCATGTTTATATATCTTTGCACCATATTTTCACATGTTTTTTTTATCTTTCTTGTAGATTTTTGTTTTCTATTCTATTATTCAATTCCTTAGTATTGTATTAAGTTTCAAATTTGTCCGAAATATAGACGCATGTATCTTAGACGTATATTCTTGATAGATTTCCTCTCAACTGCACATCATGTACTCATACTTTAGTGAACCGTTATAGCAATAGCAAGCCCCGCTAGATCGGCAACTTACATCCGAAATTTATTTGACTCCTAGTTTCCCCTCGAAGATTGGCAGACAATTATATCGCTTCTGCTTCATTAGAATAAAAATAACCATACGTTTCTAAGCAATTTTCTATGAATTTTTTTCCTTTTATACGAATGAAGAGGTGTAAAACATGTGTCAGGTTTATGTAGTCGACATTGTCTTGTAAATGCGAGAGAATACAATAGCTTCAGCTCAAATAACTACTGAATAATATGTGGTAAATGCTGTAAAATCTTTTATTAAAATGTAGATTGTTGAAGGTAAATTCCACCGAAAGAACTTTTCGGGAGGAAGATTTATATGCGAGCAATTCGAGAGCAGCATAACCGAGTAAATGTCAACAATGTGACGAGTGAATAAACCAATGTTACATAATTGAAATTATAATTACTAAACATAGATCAAATGAATAGTTAACAATCCTCAAAAGAGATTAAAAATAAAAATTTAATCCAGAACTGAGACAAACGGATTTCATGGAAAGTTCTATAATTCGGTAGAAGCTCGAAGCTTCCATTTTACCCAAAATTTGATAAATTCATCTAAAAACAATTTTTATTTAAATTTTGATGATTTCGCATTACATACCTTTAATTTAAATTTAATATGGATAAAATTATTCATACAGATAGATTACTTGGATTTTATCTATAGCAGTTATCATATAAAAGAAAAGCGTTGATGGTTTCGGCCTTTACTTGCCATTATAACATAAGATGGTGAACAGGTGAACCTGATGATGATACTATACATTGTAACCTATGTTGTGAGTGTGTACATTCAATGAATATTGTATAAATCTATGTGATGATTTTACCATCCTATGTTAAAGCTAAATAATATTTTACCACTGTCATCTTAATAATATTACTTATCAATATTATTCGTTGCTAATCAGCGTACCCGAGATTATCGAAATGTGTCGATTTTTAAATTGCGACTAAGCCTTTGTACAGTTTACGCACCGAATTTCCCCAAACATAATTACTACTCATCATTTTCTGTAATAATCGACAATTACGATTCACAGAAAACGTTCCTCACTACGACGCGCTCGCATCAAATTATTTCGCCATATTAGTCGCATCACTGCGCCGACTTCCATTGCATTAAATAACTGAATGCACCCTCGATGAAATTAACATCACTCTTTTGGATCCTCCCTGTATGACGTATAATTGCTGATAAGCAATTGGGAGAGAAGGATCGACTACTTCCCACTTCGATTCCGGTCGTTCTCTTGGGAACGGAGGCGGGATCCGAAATCAAAATATGCCCCACGGCTCATTCGGAGGAATAAAAAAATCAAAATATTCCACTCCGCTCTACGGGAAAAGGGTCCAAAAAAGCAGCGGGTCCCGACCGAACTCGCGTATAATAAGACTGTAACCTGAGGTAATCAGAAAGGAAAACAGATGATGAAAATACCCCGCGCTTTACATTTCAAAAACGAACAGGAATCTTCTTTAGTTTGATTTATATACATGGGGACTTTATTTGTCAAAATTGGGACTTTTGAGACCCATCTTCCATTTAACCAAAAGAAATTACATAATATAAATAAAACAAATTACATAATAAGAAAATAGAAAAAATCTTTATAGAATTATAATAAATAGAATATATAGATCTATATAATGTGATACAAAATGAAATTTATACTAACAACAATATTAACATATTACGATATAAAATTATATCCCCGACTGAGTCGGGGGAATGGCTATAGAGGGTTGCAGTTCATCTTTGGACGGAGAAAATCTGCCTTGTAAGAGGGTAGCCTTAAGCGGTAATTTTACCATGTATTTAGTGCAAAAGGGACAAAGAGAAAACATCGTACTAAGCAGGGAAGTTTTAAACTGCTTTTACTGTATTTGTAATCTTTTATAATCCTCTTCTCTTGTTCTTGTCATCAGAAATTTTCATCTGCTTTTCTTCACCATCAGTTCATGTAGTGGAAAAGCAGATACTCGTAGACCGTCTAATTGCTTTACTGTTTTCTATTAGGCGTAGAAGATGTTCCTCTATTTTTAATCATCAAAAAATTTCACCTACTTTAAGAGCTTCTTTATTTTATCATGGTTTGTACCATGAGTACACGTATTTGAAACGCCTACTTGTAAAAATGGATTTTTTTGGATGTTTCAGATAAATAGTTAAGTAATTCTTTTCTGGAAATGAGACACCCAGTATGAAAGCGGCGGCTTTTCTATTCCTCTAACATCTGGCTGAGAAAAAATTGTCACTGAGGCAACGAGCCTCTTATTTAAAATACAAATTAATGCATATTGTCTTTAATTGGGCGAATTTGAGACTGTAAATTCTCCTCATCCATCAAACTCAGTACCCGAATTTCAAACACTTGACTGGGAAATGTGGTTATAGAATTAATTTAATCTCCACCACTTTAGGCTTGAAGTCACGTGAAGTATCTTAGCATTAATTCGCATGCGGCCGAGAATTACTCTTAAAATATAATACTCACTATCAGTACTATTATATTATATTACCTTTTTTCTATCAGAATTACAATCAGATAAAAGCGGGCTAAGGTTCACTTTCATATCGAGTCGCCGTTCATAAAAGAAATAACTCCTCGCTTTTATCAAATGTCCTTTACACCTTTATATGTTACCTTTACGTGGCTATAAAGTCTTTATACAAAATTCGTTGTTTTATATTAGTTTTCTTGCTGCTTATACGGAATCTGATGCTAATTTCTTTGAGCTAATTCAATAAAATCAGTAACTAATTAGTTTCTATTGAAACAAAATCTAAAGGGCGCTATAAGTCAGTCTTTTACATTAGATACCTGTGCACGAGAAAAATAGGCTCATTAAGTTCTCTGAAAATGGATACTTAATTAAGATAGAAAGCAATGTGTGAAAATATTTGAAGGAACGATGTTCGGGGGCCTTTATCCTTTTTTTCGAGTAATCTACCTCCCAAGAAAATGTCTGAGAGCAAAGAAGACGCCAATAACGGATCGCTTTCATTTGCAGAGGAAGCTTTATATAATTGACTACAACTAGATAGAACAACTAATACTATCAGATATCAAGTAACTTGTAATTTACTTTCCTTCTTCTATTATTTTTTTACCAGGGGCGAATCTTGCATGATACCGTATACAGCGTAATTTGCCCACAATTTGTGTAATGCTGATGTGTATCTTAAAATTACACTAACGTTTCGTCTCTGAAACTCTGCAGGCCAAGAAACAATTTATTATAGTACGATATTCAGTCGATTAAATCCCATAAGTGTGCATAACTGAATGATTACCAAAACTGATTCTTATTTCAAACTTAAACTTATTTGGGATAATAAAACTTTTTGTTCTGAGAACTGCAATTGCGACTGCCGTACTGTCGATTAAAACTACGAAATTTATCAAGGTAGTACTTTACACAGTTGCAATCCTGAAAAATGAATACAAATCTCATTCTTCTTGTTAAAAACTATGAAATCAATGCGTAAGGACTAAATTTCAGGACGTGAATCTAAAAAACATTAAAATCAAATAGGAAATGTGAAAGATTAAATTTTTCATGCGTAATTAAAAACATTATGGCATACTGTTAGAAGCAGAAGAATGTAAGATACAACGGTGAGTGAAATTTAGATGGTGACAATAAAATTCTTTAATTGGAATGATGGAGTAGTATAGAAGGCTTACCTTTAAACCGTTATTTATAAAAACAAAATAATTAATATTCGGTCTTTCATTTTTTTCCGTAACGGACTGTCAATAAATTCCGATAAATTCCTCCGCCGAAAGGTCGCTCTGGAATGGTCATGGAAAAAGAGCAAAGCTCGCACGGAAAATGAAAAATGAAATATCTCAATCAAAATGCGGCGGCATCATCTTTTGGAAATGCCAATTTCAGTATCCGAGTCACAGACCTTCTATGTCCTCTATCGAATTGCGTTCGGTGAATGATGGATGACATCCGAAGAAAGGCGGTGGCTGATTGAAAAGTGGACATTGAGAATAGAACACTTGGAAGGCTGCATCGCACTGGTGCTGCACGTGAAATGTCCATTACGAAACATACATTTTTATACATTCGGATTGCGTGAGCATGCATCCGCTACAATTTATTCTTCCAGTAAATTACGTTTTCCGTGGGGAAATGAAAGCGCAGACTTTACTTTTTTAGTTATAATTCGTTGTACATGAATGCGCATAGTATCAGAGTTTCCAAACAAATTTTACTCACCGAAACGACAACCTGTTTCAACGCATTTCAGCTCAGCTTAAAATTGTAGAAAGCAGGACCAATGTGCCCTTTTAAGCTTGTTGGAAGGGAGAGAAATATTTCATCGGAGGTGAGACAGGAGGTAAGGGAGGTAAAATGTTTTAGAAACTCCTTGAGAAGAGAATTACAAGTTTTCAGACTGACAGATTTCATGAAAGGTAGCTTTAACCACCGTGCTTTAAATGGAGATAATGGAGAGAAAGAATACATTTTCTTTGCAGTCATTTTCCTTTACTTCTTCCAAAGGATAATTTCCATAACAAGAAAGAGTGATTACCTTCCACATTAACTTATTCAGTGGTATAAACGATGATTATTCTGGTATCTACAGGATGGGGCCACTACGTCGTAAAAATTTGACGCCGACGGCACATGTGGAACGTGCTTAGAATTCGTATCCCCTAATTCTATTATATATAGCTATCTCTCCGGATATCTATTACGAGTAAAAGTTGCTTGCATACTGCAAGCTATCAGTTGATTGCAGTATCGTACCAAGTAATGCCTCAAATCAATTTGAAAACTTCGCGCAAAAGACCGCCTGGCGACGAACTAAGAACCCGATCGTGCGACACAATTGCATATTAATGTAAGATAAGTACCATTCTGACCTGTTCCAAAGTTTCAATTTAATATCTTATAAAGAAGGTCCTATAATAAGAATACGCTGTCCCCCATGGAAATACACGGTAGAATAGAAACGACGCTCTGACATCGAACCAAGAACCGTCAGAGTAAGGGCGGACAGCGTATATGAAACATATGACATGCCTCTATGTGCATTCTATATTATATCATTCCCGGTAATCGGATATGCATTCAAAATAATTGTAAAAAATGACCGCCATGCATTTTATACTGGAGATTTTTGCACTCACTTGCTACCAAATTACCGAACTCACGGTAATTTGGTAGCATTTCTGCCTTTCGTACTATGGAAGACCATCTCATCTCCAACCTCCCTGAATTTCACTGTTCTATCGATCGGAGGAAGAACTCAAAATAATTTTCGAAAATTCGCGCAAAAGACCGCCTAGCGTCGAACTCAGGACCCTTCTGTGAGAGAAAATAGCGAATTAATATTAGATAAGTGCCATTATGACTTGTTCCAAAGTTTCTGCCATTGTCTCTCACGAACGGGTCCTGTGTTCGACGTCAGGCGGTCATTAACGCTAATTTTTAAAAAATTGTTTGAGGCCTTTCTCTGTGCAGGAGACTATTCAAAATCACAGCGTTTGCGTTTGAAGTAGTTTTCTATTGAACCAGTGGAAGAAAGGTTGCATCTGACTGTGAGTTCGATGCCAGATGGATGAAAATTTCTCACGTAGGAAATGTATTGCGGCAATTTTTAAGAATTTTGCTGGATAAGCTTCGAAGATGATATCCGTAAGGGGAACTTATTGTAAATTTTCACCAATTACCTTGCAGTATGCAAGCAACTTTTACTCGTACCTATATAGATATAAAAATATATATAGGGGATACGAATTCTGACCATGTTCCACAAGCGCCGTCGACGTCAGATTTTTACGACGTACTGGCCTCACCCTGTAGATGCCAGAATAATTCAGACATCGACGCTAGGTGTCATGAGTTCGATACCAGAATGTCCCAGATATAACAGTTTTTCTATAAGAATGCATTGCGCGGATATTTGAAAATTATTTTGAGGCACTTATCGGTAAGATAGAGGAACCAAAATCTTGGAGGTTGAAGTTGAGGTAGTCTTCTATGGTTCTTATGGAAGAAACGTTGCCAAATGACCTTGAGTTCGACGCCAGGTGGGTGCAAAATTCTCCGGTATAAAATGCATGGCGGTCAATGTTTACAATTATTATGAATGCATATCCGATTACCAGGAATGATATAAAATGGAATGTACCTATTCATATGCGAGTACACAAAATTTTGAACAATTCTTGTACTTGGAGGTAGATATATACATATTCAATAATGTCATTCTCAGTTTCAGAGATAATAAGAGATACCTAAAGTCATTTATGAGAAAAATAATGTTTCCATGAAGAGATTTTATTAAAGAGAGAAAATCAGTATTAATTAAAACAGCCAGATATATTAAAACTATCTTCCACACTGTATCATTTTGATTGTTAAGCCAAGAATGCCAAGCCAAGCTTCTGATAATATTTTTGCACTCATCCATTCAAAGATGACTTTTGGATTAGCAATTTGATAAACAATTAATACCACAGATCAGTTCACATATATCAAACAACGGAGTTATTGCTAGTATCAAAAAGGGTATAAATATCTCACGCTTCACAAAATATTTAAAAGATTTATTTCAGCTGCTGATTTATTTTACCTCACTAAATAATTTGCAGTATTTTTTATACGGCATTAGAAATTTTAAAAACTACGTGATATTTAGTTACCGTCAATTTTATACCGAATAAATTCAATACCGAATAAAATAATTTTGAAGCTGTCTCTCAAATAATTGGACTTCGGCTATTGATTGTAAACGAAATAAAACACAAAATATGACCCTGTTTTTATTTTGTTAAAACGTAGAAACTTCCACCATGGATAGCTGGAATCATTTCATTATTTCTGCGCTTGATCCTGTCCCAAAAATATGGGAATTTTCAAGGTAATCTTGATTAAAGTTTTATGCACAAAATCTGTGCTCCTCGTGCAGCCAACAAGGAACACTTTACCAGATTAGATTAACAGAGGTGGACCATGTTGTTGGTCAAGTGTCGAAAAAAAATATCGGAAGTCTCTTTCATTAACTGGTAGTTCGTCCATTGAGGCCGAGAAAATCGGATAACGCGTCCTGAGAGGCGAAGCGCTGGACAAGTGTCACCTACACTGAATACGGCTTGGTCAGGTCATAGACACATAGGGGCTTTTGCACCACAGGTTTAATTTTTCGTACTACAGCTAAATCAAATTACGCTTCCGTTAACGGATGCGTTGAAAAATACTTTAAAGATCAGGATGGTAGACGAAATAGGGACGAGAGATAAGCTTTCGGTGATGAGTGTTCGCCTTGTGCAAATTAGATTTACCGGGACGTGTTCTAAAAATGTAAAAGACTCAGAATAGTTTAGGAAAGTAATGCTATTTCAGGAAATATATAGTCAAATAGATACACACGTGATAGCTAATCAGCCACTTTAGAGTCAACCGGTAATCAAAACCAGTCGTAAAATATCTCTGGTAAGTAAATAAATATTTTATATTAGATATTTTCTTAGTATTTCCACATATTTACTTAATATATATCTAATTTAATAGGAGATATCATTTATATTGTTTCTTTCAGTTTCATTAGCGATTGCGTCTTGTTTGAGTTTAAGAATCCCTATCCTGCAAGTTTACTTTAGTAAATATACATTAGTTACTTTAAAATATTAAATTGAATAATATTCTTTTACGAGTATCTCGTTGCTTAAGTTCTGCTATAAATTGCTAAGGATCAGTTTATATTATTTTATCAGAATTGGATTCCTTTAACTCTTTCAAGTTGAATAATATTGTAAATCGATCTGTAAGGAATAGGAATAAGGATCTTGTGGAACATGAAATGAGTGACAGGTTACAATAACCTAAGAAAAGCAAGAAGCCATAATGCAAACATTAAATCATGATCAACTACACTAAGTTTCAAGGCATAGTTTCTACTTGTATATGAATGATTATTATAAATTGATATACAGCCTTTATTGCATATATACCAGCGGTTGTAAAGGTTTGGCCATTGAAAGGTTTCTTTTTAGTATTCATTATATTTCATAAGAATTTAATAATTTTCTTTAACGACATGACTTAAAAAGAAATCGGCAGGTAGCCCACCATTTCTACACCGCCAAATTCTACGGATACCTTTTACATTGTATTTCGTAAATATACCGCTCCCTTCGAGAAAAGTTATCAAGAGCCTCTCATGCATAGCAAAGGGCCAATCAATGAAAAAGTATCTCGTCTCCAATCCCACAGAAAAGAGCTAATTATCATCGTTTCCAACAAGGGGCAAGATCTTAATTGGCCTCATCCTCACAAAAAATATCCAGTTTCCTTTCGAAGAGAAGGAACTTTAAGGAGGGGAACACACTTCCGTTAAAAGTGCGACTTTTTACGTCCATATCCGCTCAGTAATGTTTTACCTGCAATCTTCATTAGCACTTTCATCTCTGCAGTTTCCTGTAGCCTTCCTGTTCTTGCTGTGTCTGGTCGAGTCTCGTAATGTATGTCTATATAGAATAATGAAGTCAAAAAATATGTATCAAAATTATTCGACTGAATTTATGACCGCGTCTCTCAACCTTTAGTTTATTCCATCAACACTCTCCAGTCCCGTATACTCAATTTCTTCCCCTGTTAACTTACATAAGCTCCCTTTTGTCTCTGCATCTATTGGAAATAAATCCATGGGGAAAGGTTTTGGTGGTGTTTCGCAGAAGGATGTACTCGAGTCCTTTTCTAAATCCCACCAGTGAGCTGTCGTTATCAAGGGATCAACGATAAAATAATTGCTGTTTTTGTTATCGACCCTCGCCAGCGTCCGATGTCAAGTGGACTCATTTGAGAACGGCTCTTGAGAAAGAGAATTGAGATATAAAAGTCTGAGGACTTTTTTCATGTCCGTTCCTCCTTGTGATTTGGTAATAAATTTGTCTTGTATGTCTCTTGATATGACCACAGTAGCGGAGCCAGCCGAGTCAAATATTTTTGCAGAAAAGTACTCGTTGTCTTTCCTCTGGAAGATTTCATACCACCTATTTACGATATCATACAACAATTCCGACAATTTAGTCACTTTGAAGATATAAGAACTTCTAATTGTCAGTCTTCGAAGCTTTTAGCGAAAGTGATTATTAAATCCTTAAAGAAGATTTTGCCCATTACATTTTAGCTAGAAAAAATCAAACGAGAGTAATCAGGAGAAAAATCATGCTGCTAATTTAGAATGAAACTTTCATCAAAAGCCGCCTTTTCGAAACATCGCTCACAAGTGAGTCCACTATGTCGCCAATCTTCTTACAACGAAATCATTCTGAGAAGGATTAAGAAAACACAAGTGAAAAGTGGATGGAGTGGAACTAATGAGGGCGATGTCATTTCTTTAATGGAAGACCAGTTATAACTCGGTTAGAGACGCTAGGGAACGGGTTTCCAAACTAAATAAATCATTTCCGCGAAGTCGCAATTGTAAACATTTTGACGAGAACTCAGCCTAAAACGGGAGAGAAATAATCCCAGCGTTTTCCCAAATGAAAATCGCTGAAGATTTCCTGCCTAATTAGCTAATAGTATCGCCTGCCAACAGGGGAAATTTATTTCCACGTTCCCTAGGAAACTGTAAAAAGAAATTCCTGCTATTCCCACAGAAACAGAGATTCGTATTACAGAAATCCATGGTTGCGATGGCAACCACCGTCCCCCACGTGTCAGAGAGCGTCCCTCTCACCCTCCGGCGATGTCGAGATTTATAGCATTTGCGAGATTGATGTCCGACCCCCAACTGTGCGTACATCATTTTTATTTTTCTTTCCTAAACGCCCAATGACGGGCTCGTGCGTGGAGTCTGCCGATCGATGTTGAGGTAGATCAGGGGGTGCGTTGCCGGGCGATTCATCTCCACCCTGATAATACGATTCTCAGAATTGTCTCGCATCAATAGGCTACTTCACCCGGGACGACGCCGTACTGCGCTCTAGTTTTCTAGCGGGTAATGATGGATACAGCGGTAAATTCCTATGTGTTTTTAATGTCAGCGCCGTTTCCTGCCTGACCTCGTATGATACTTCCATATGTGCATAAAAGAGAAACAGGGGTTAGAGAGAAAGCTGGGGAAAGAAAGGGAGGTAGAGATGGAGGTGAGGGAGGGGGAGAGAGATAACATATATAAAAGAGGAAAAAAGAGAAATATGTATGTTGGCTCGAAGGCTTTCGCTGTGAATTTCCATTGGATAATGTCGACTTGCGGGATACAACAGCGTCGTCGGATAATTAAAGACACACAACGTTTCGCCAACACTACCGTTGGCTTCTTCAGGTGAAGTGAAATGCACTTCCCAGCACCTATACTATAATACACCCTTACTATAAATATATTTCCCCCTGTTTTACTCCTGTCCTTTCACCATGCGCCGTGAGCTGTTTGATGTTCTCAGCAGACGTTTCCATGTGGTGGACCAAGGGTAGCCGTCCTCGCGATAAAGTTGTTTGGCGTTTTTGCTATTTCTATCGACTCCCGTATAATTCTTGGAAAATATTTAGGTTCTTTTCATATGACCTTGGTATTTTCTAAGTCAATATCATGGCCTGGCTCCGACCACGCGTGATCTGCTATCGCTGATAGTTTTCGGTCTCTGTTCTTCACCGCTCTGCCGTGTTCTTTCATCCTGCAAGTGACAGAACGTCCCGTTTGACCAACGTGCGACAAAAATGCGAATGAAGTTCCATTTACGGACCATCATTCCTACTTTTTAAGAAATTAAATATCTCTAATTAAATTAAATATCCATTGAGATATTTATTCGTTTATTATGCTTTACGGTTGTTTTATGTTCTAAGAGGTCAAAGATCAAAACCTAAGGACGAGGCATCCATGAAAAGGTTTGACAATAAAACACCGTAACCGAGGATTGAAAAATTTCAGAAACAACTAAAAACAAAATTAAAATTGTTAGTATTTATTCAGCTAGATCTTTTTGAAACGACTGGTATCGATCATGAAGATCATCTTCAGTCGCTCGGTAGTCGGATGTGAGGGAATAAATGCATATGTGTTGAGTTTTAGCGGCAGAGAAAGGAGAGGGGAAGGGGTATTGTAGGTCATGTCATCGAGCGAGTTGAGAGCTAGGGAGATTTCCAATTTATTTCAGAGCGTCCAGGAAGTTGGAGTGTGTTTCCTTGTTTGTTTCGGTTAATTAATTTACTCATAATTACATGCATTCTAACCGTGATTCATCACAAAATTCTTAACGTCCGAAGCATCTCATTGTCTTTTCAGTTTTATCAGTGTATGGCAGACTCAAATCAGAAATGTTTTCTATCAATAATTTAAATTTATGTACATATATCCTGCGTCCCGCCTTTCGGAGTGTGGCAGAGGGTGCATGAATCACGAATCTACTTCCGTGATTGGTTAATTATTCGTATCGTAGAAGCATTTCGAGTAAATAATAACGTGATAAAATGTCTCAAACGGTAAATATCAAAATTTGCACCCTGCCATTTATTCTTAATAAGTATTTATTGTAGCAGTTGTATTAATTGTTAATAAATAACTCATTCATGCCTCTCCTCCGTCATGGATGGAGATAAACTGCAGAATAGATAATCCAGACTACATAGCAAGAGAGGATCATCATCAGAAGTTAAAGCTGAGGAAACATAGCACTGATATCGCCAAGTATTCTTTTATAAATAGAGGGGTCAAAGGATCGCATATTTTGCCTGAAGAGGTCGTCATATCCTTACCAAAAATAGAAAGGAGTTCAAAAGTAGATGCTGCAATCTAATTATTAATAGGAGTGAATATCGTTATGTTTGGTATTACTTGAATATTTGTAAGCGGGACAAAGTGAAAATGATCAAGTGACCATTTGGATTAAAAAGCAACAAGTAGAAACTGTGACTGAGAACTGCGCCCAACTTTTTTTGTGATTAGATGATATATGTGGTGAATATGTTTAAGTGGGTGTGCTACGGAGGTATCTACAAATTCGATCTTGATGTAGTGTTGTAGTGTTCAAATTCTGTGCTATTGGTAGTAATGTTATTTTTGTAATATTTATCTCAGTATTGTTGGGATTGGGGTTTGAATTATTGCAGATAGACAACGCTTGAGGCTGCCACCAGAAGAAATTCTACTCGCAGTATGCATACAAATAAAGAAATAAATGAATAATGTAGTTATATTCCTGGGTTCTGCAAGTTATTCTCAAATTTTGAAGCTTGCATCATCATTTTGATGCGGAAAGTACTTCAGAGCACATATTATAGTAACTTCCGAAGGAAATGATTTTTAAGTACATGGCCAAATTATTACTTCAATAATATACCAACAAGTCGAACAAGTTATTTGAAATTTCGGATTTCCAAAAATATCTTAGAAAGGTATAATAAAACGTTCCCCAGTTATAAATTTATAATAATTTGCTCTTGAGTAAAACCTCACCATAGAAGTGTGTTAGGAAAAGGAAAGGAGTACTATTACTGTGGAGAATTTATTAAAACATAACCCATCGTCGTCATAACAATGCTGGACTTCGTAAAATGATATTATTAAGAGGTCAAAGAAAACATTTGTAATTTCTACTTGGTTAGGAGGACCAAGTGTTAAGCTAACCAAATTGAAATTTCAAAATTTACATTGAACTCTCCGTCTCATTAGAACTTTTACTACAGATTTATTATTGAAGGAAAGGTATGCAAATGCGCAGTCCAACAACAAGAAAACTTTAGAATATAGACTATAGGATAGAGTCGAACTAAGAAGCAAAAATGTTAGCAGTAATCTAAATGTCCTTGTCACGACCATTCGTATTAAAGAAAGATCGATATTAACCTTCCTTGGTTACGTAAAATCTGGCATAACCTAGTAAAATCTTTTACGTATGATGCTAATGCCTTAAATGTATCTGTTCAAAACACAATTAAAAGTGGAAACAACTGCTATACTAAAAAGAGCAAATATCTCTTATACGTCAGCCAAAGAAATCGATGGTTAAGAATAGGATTATACATACCATAAAATACTGTTGATAATATACGCGGGATGATTATAAGCATGCAAAACTTCTTGCTTACGTATTATAGTACTAAAAGCACAATACTTTTCCAAGATATGAATTGTATAGTACTCAGTAACTGCTCAATCTTTCTCGAAAATTGTAACAGAAATCTAACCCAACTTTTTTCATTAAAAACTCGGAATTCCTCATTGATTTCTGCGGCTGTAATTTACCCATCTAAAATTAATGTTAAATGAAATGATACAATGTCGTCTTTTTCATGATATTTCTCTCGATTTCGTTTAAAAAATACGGTGAAAACATGAAAGAGTAAAAATTGATAAATTACCATGTAAATTATTGGTATTATATCGCCAACATTGATATTGCCGAAGAATCTACGAAAAACTATATATAACAATATTAAAATACATAAAAATTCGTTTTTTAAACTTAGTGTAGCTATCTGCGTGCTATAGCTCTATATCTCGCTGACTAAATATTAGATGCTATAGTACATAGAGCTTTACGTATTATTTTAAATGCAGAGATGTGAACCTTCTCTGCTTCTCCATGGTTTTCCCAAGTCTCTAAATTTTCATTGTATTTGATGATAATATATGCGAAGATACCATGTGAAATCTTTGAAAAATCCTTGAGTTTATTAAATAACTAATAAAAAACAGCCTTTCACTTACGGTATGTATTTATCTAAGAATATTTTTCTTAACACCTTTAATAGCAATGAGGCCTTCAGGAATATCATTAGATTAAGTCCCAGTTTCTTCAGTTGATTTCTTTCTAAGTTTTGATTGAGTTTTTTTTCGGTATCTTAAACTAGCTTGAAAGGATCATCCTGGTTTGAAAGCCATAGATTGATAGCAACAAAACAGATTAATTTTTATGAAGAAAACAGTTCCTTTCGATGAGAGGAATAAAACTGATATTTATTATCACAGAAAAATATATCAACTGCGGAAAACCCATTTGAGAGAAGGGGGGATGAAAAACCTTCAAAATGTTTAGGAAAGAGAGAAAGGAAAGAGAGTGAGATTCCCACGTAGTGAACAATAGAAATGAAAAATTAATAATAATAATTTATTATACATATACAGGAAAAGTCCCACTCACATGTGCTATAATAAATCGATAAATAAAAAAGTGTAACATAAAATTGTACAAGATGGATGCAAAAGTTGTAAACAGAAACAAAAGAAAATTTAAAAAAATTTTAAATGTATTAAAAATAGTTATTTTGTTGATTCATAGGTTTCTCCTCAAAAGGAATCATGACATTCAATATGTATAAGAAATTTTTTTCATAACAATGCTGAATTTTTTATGAAGCATTTTTTAATAAAACAACACAAAAGTGAGTCACAAATTAATTTATCGTACGAACGTTAGAATCGCTGATATATGTTCGTTTTACAAATATAACAAATGAATAGGGGATAGAATTGCAAAGGTCGTCGCATGAAAGAATTATTATTAGATATATTATTATGAACAGGAAATCGAATATTTCTAGAGTAAATTTAGAGTAGATTTAAAGTATCAAGAAAAATTATGAATAATACGCAGCATCAAGTATGCGATCCCCGGGAAAATCGCTACCATTGAATCGGAGTGGGACGAATCCGGTGGGTGGGGGGAAAAAATAGTCGCTTTTTAACACTTTTTTAACGTAACAACTCCACCTCCTCCTGCCTCTATGGCAATGGAAGGGTGGCGCCGGAATACTCCAATCCCATTCGCTGTGATCGCGCACGCGGTCCTTGTCTCACATGGTACTTCCCCTCACGCTCAATTATTTCCGAAGAATTCCCACGCTGACAATGATAAGTTCTTAGAATCGCAGCAGCGGGGGTTGGGCCCATTCAAAGCCCCGCCTCCAACTCTTGTTCTACGATAGCTTTGCCTGGGCAAATTTTTAACTTGGCAAACAACAATGGCTGAATGATTTTGCAAAAATCTTGCATTCGAGGAAAACTGTGGTAAGTTAATGTTTCAGCTCGATTGCTGCAATATCCTAAGATCAATCCTTCGAGAATTTAATATAGTTAAAATTTAAGCTTTAAATTTTTTTTTATTTCAGGCTGTATTATTTTAAAATAAGGTTCAGTTACTGGTTTGGGTACAAATATATTTATCAAGACTGGAGATAGTATTGATGAAATAAGCCGAGACGTCTTAGATCTCCATTTTAGGGTTGATATAAAAAATGAATTATATTACTTAGTTTTTTGTTCCACAAGATTAAATTATGGCAACCAGGATTTAACTAATTATAGCCATCGTCTGGACAAGATGAAACTATCAAATATCTTCATTTTCAAATGAAAGGTTATACTTTGTGGTGCTTGTCGATGACTATAATTAGTCGAAACCTGGTCTCCATAATATAAATTTGTTCAACTATATCGGAGTATTGTAATTCATTCATCATATCCACACTAAAAAGAGAGTGTAAATAAATTCAGCCTTTATTTTGAGGTAGGTCTCCATTATAATGAATAAACTAGAGAGCATTTATTACCATCAATACTTCATTGAGCTACCATAATTTCGACCAATGAGGTCATCTTCAGCGTCCCAAATGGCATGCCTCCTCCTCTATAACGGGCATCAATGCTCCTAGACCATGAAATATCTACATTTTCGAAAGAGAGGGTATTCTTTCCTTCCATTTGAACCACTTAAAATTTTAAAATCCCTTTCCTGCCCCACTCCTTTTCCATCAATCACAACCTTATCCCCTTCTCTTCCCCGATACTCTCCGCTGTGGTGAAAATTCTAAATCCATCCTCTTTCCCCCCACCCAGACTTCCCATAGACCCTCACCCCTCACTCTTAAACCCCTGCCTTCTCTCTCCCCTCCCTTTCTAATTATTCTCACTTGCAGATAAATCCTGGAGTATGAAGATTACCTAAATAATTGACACAGTGTTAGCTCAATAGAATATCGGTGGTAAAAGTATAATTCCTCTCAAATATTTTTCATTAAAAATAGATAGAAATTAAGCATCGCTACACCTCGATCAAAATAGGGGCACGAAGGTCTCTATATTAAATTGAATAATAAAGTGTGAGAAACTCGACAATCATAATCGAATTTTTCATATTGGTATGACTACTGTAAGAAGTGTGCGAATTTCTATTCTAATCAAGTTGTTTCTTGTTCGATAAAAATTAGAAACAAATTGGCATCTGCAAAGCCCGTGTTGACTCAAATAGAATCAAAAATTGATCAGGAACTTAATTGAAAGAAAATTATGTTTTAATTAAACATTTTTTGTATCTCCTACCAATTTTCTGCTAGAAAATTGTGCGGCTCACAATTATCTATTATGTATATTCCTTACCCTGAGTTAATTTGAGACTATAGTTACGAACTTTTATCTCATGAAATAAAACTTCATTTACAAATTTGCGAAGCTATGCTATCGGAGGACGACGATATGCAGAAGGCGAAGAAAATGCGAGATCCAATTTGGGGAGTTCCTGAGAAACAAAATAAATAAATGTCGACTATATTAAGGGCGAAAATAAGAATGTAAATTCTCCTCTTCCGTTTATACCCATGTTAATATCAAAGAAATCATATCAAATAGTACTGGAAAGGAGATTTAAATTAATAGAGAATACGATAAATTCATTTGAGAATTGAGAAAAAAGTGAAGATTGGAAAAAATATAGCAGAAAACCATCCAAGAAGGGGTGTGTGGAAAATCTGCACAAATCAACTGAGGGCTTCAATTAAAAGATAGCAAAAAACACGCAACAAAAAAAAACGTCAGAAAAATGACACTCGATATGGAGATCGTTCGCGAAGAGCGAGACAGCTCCCAGCCGATTCCCGAAGATCCGGAGTCTCCTTCACGACTCTCTTCACCCCCGAGCCCTCGTTCTGTCCTCACGGCCACACCGCGACTGCCTCCTCCCTCACCCCTACAACCTCTCCTTCTGCATTTCAGGGCGAAGGTAAACGGGGACGAAAAAAAAAAGCTCCGGACGCAAAATGCAGAGCCCGCGGCATTTCACACTACACCACCGGTCAAATGTATGAAAAATAACTTAAACCATACTTATACATATACATAGTCAACTTCCGTGTAAGGTCAAGCGAATTTAGTGTAAAATTAGAAATAACAATGTATAAATAGCTCTCTCGAATGATTTAAACTGGGAGACGCATGTCCGAAAAATCCGTTTTAAATCAATGAAAAAACAAGTTTTATAGAGCGCATTGTCAGTCAATGCAATAGAGAAGTTTAAGAGGAATTCTATCTAACATTGCTCAGACCGCATCTGAAATACACGGCATGAATATGCGATTCGAGAGTTAAAAATGTACCCGCGGTAGCGAGAAAACTCTGCCAAGGCGACACGTTTTGTAAAGAAATGCTACGGTGAAAAATTAAGCTTTCTCATCTACTCACAGGCGTAGGTTGGAAATACTTAAGAGAAAGGAGGTTTTCAGCTATACTGCAATACTCAACAAATAGGATAAAAGTACATTTCCGGAAGAAGTAATCGGTATCATGTGACCCCCTTTCACTTCGGCCGATTCGGCACATAAATGCGACTCTCTTTAAATAAAATAGGAGTGTTCGAGTTAACCAAAATTTTCAAAAAAGGATAAGGAGTAATGAAACAATTGTTGTGTGTACTTTGAATAATAAGAAGCAGTTAGATTTTAATGAATGACATCTTCCAAAATTTGCAGTTTAAATTATTCATGCAGTGCATAGAATTCACTTGTGTGATGATAATATATCATAGTATGATACAATCGAAACATAAAATAGGCAGACATCACATATGGACAGGTGCGATGTATTATTATTACTGATGTATTAATTATTAATTATAATTGATTTTCAATTAAAATTTTATTGTGCTCTGGTCACATAAACTTCCACATTTATCATTAAAATTAATGGCTAAGAAAAGATGCGTTATACCCTTGAAGTTTGCTGAATATTTATAAGAGTCCTTTGGAATTTTTAGGTTACTTGAAATCAAGGTGGTGTTTCTAATACATATTAATTTTCTTCCCCTACGACCCACATGTATTTTTATCAACTCGCTTTTATGTTAAATCTTACTTTGTTCCTTCTATAAAATTCAGAAGAGAACTAAGAAAAGGAAAATTATTATTTTTCATTATATCCTATAATTTACGTTAACATTTAATCTTATTGGCATAGTACGAATATATCTGTCCGAGAGAAAAAATAAGCATTCCTTTACGGCTTCTGCGATATTTGTTTAGATAATCTTTGGAAAATTGTAACACTCCTGATATTTTGAAAGAAAGTTAAATTTGGGGGAATTTGATTAGAGTTGCAATATAATTTTGAGATTAATTCTTTATTTATTTATTCGTTGTGACTGCAAAGTCTTAGAAGATTGTTCACAGCAACTATACACAATAACTGCATCCATGACGACTTGTTAAAAGCAATCGTGATTCCAATACATAAGGGTGGATCAAAAACATCAGTTGATATCTATAGGCCGATTAGTCTTACTTCCCAAGTCTGCAAAATAATGGAAAGAGTTATAGCTGATTATCTTCTTGTAGGTTGGAAAGAAAACGACTGGCTTAGTAAGAGGCAGCACGAATTTAGTCCGGGATACTAATGCGAGACGCAGCTCCTAGGACTAGTTCAAGACATTGCCGAAACTACGGATGTAAGGGATGAAGTTGACGCGGTAGTCATTGATTTTGCTAAGGACTTCGATAAAATACCACACGACCGACTTAAGGCCTGAACCCACCGGTGCGGCGCGGCGGCCGCAACGCGTTTTTATGACACTTGGGAGGGGGGCCAAAGGTCCCTTAGGTGACGTAGAAATGCACCCTAATGTATCCGTTGTATACAGTATCATACCAAGTACTGCCTCAGTTCAAATTTCAAACTTCGCGCCAATGACCGCCTGGCGACGAACTAAGAACCCGATCGTGAGAGAAGACAGCAAAATAATATTAGATAAGTGCCATCCTTACTTGTTCCAAAGTTTAGATTCAATATCTTATCGGGAAGGTCCCACGCCTCTGTCACCATTCCGGGTTTTCTCTTTCCAGCTTATCGGGAAGGCATTTAAAAAAATCTTAAAATATTTCCGAAATGCATTTCTTATGGAAGAATTTTGCTTCCACCTGGCGTCGAACTAACTGTCATTTGGCTACATTTCATCCATTCGTAATATAGAAGGCTACCTCAACTTCAACCTCCGAGATTTTGGTTACTCTATCTTAACGATAAGTGCCTCAAAATAATATTCAAAAATCCGCGCAATGCATTCTTATGGGAAAATTGCGATTTTTGGGAATTTCTGGCATCGAACCCATGATAGCGAGCGTCAAAGTCTGCATTATTCTGGCATCTAGTGTGTTGGGCCAGTACGTCGAAAAAATCTGACATTCACATTAAACATGGAAAATATTAATAATCCCCATTTAAATGACATATGGCACTATATCCTAAAATCAAGAAAAGGCAAGGAAAAATTTCAACGACAAAAATCCATACTTTCGAAATTCAAATTCACTCCCTACAAAATAAAGAGAAAAAAATATATAAAACTAAACATAAAAAATAAAGAATAAAAATTAATAGAAAAAAATTAAAATGATAAAAAATATAATAAAAATATAAAATATATATAAAAAATGATAATAAATAAATAATAAAAATATATAAGAATAATATAAAGATATATATAAAATAATATTAAATAATAAACAAATATATTAGCTATCCTTCAACCTTCCTTACATATCTTTCACTCCCGATCCTCATACTTTCATCAAATCATCACCCATCACCTAAAACATCAAGATTTATTACTATATAAATTTCCCTAAAAAAACCTTAACCTCTCCTTCCCTTCCCTTCCGAATAATTCCTAAAAAGTTTACCCAATATAATCAGTTTGACTGCGCTTAAAATGCATCAACAAGCATATAGTGCTTCAATCATTGTCCTTCCGAACGGTATGTATGTTTATAGGTGTGTGTGTGTGTGTGGTTCTTTTGTTATCCTTCGTTGGATGCCAGGGCGTCATTCTATAAAGCTGAGAGGTTTCGAAGCGTCGGCGATTCGAAGCGCGAAGCGGATTACGCTCTTTGATATAAAAGCCAAAAACTCAAGTTTCATTCAAGATATCGCATCGAAAAAAACTGCAAATGAAAATTACAACATATATCTCGATTTCTCTCGAGACAAGTTCTTCCTCACGTGAAAAACCAAAAAGGTTTAGGCGACGTATAAATTGGACTGCACGACGAATTTTTTCTTGAGTTACGTTCCAACTAAATAATTTTTTTCTAAGATTTGATTGCTCTAAAATTATTCTCAAGTAAGTTTTATGCATTCAGGTGATACAATGAGCATTGGAAGAAAAAATCAGCATTTTATGTTAGATTGTAAGAGAGTAATGGCAGTTTCAAAAATGTTCACGGGTGAAAACTCGGCAATTCATTCAATCTTCGCTTTTAACTTTGTTGTTACTGCTATAAATGCATAAAAAATTCACTGTTGTGTTGATAGAGTTATTTTCATTCAGATTCCACGAGAAATTATGTTTAAATTGTTCAATGTACACTACGAATCTTCGTTATACCTGTCCGAATCCGTAGCTCCGCGTAAAGGCGACCCGGCGCGCGAGGCTTTGCCTTTCTCCCATAAGACAAAACTGACTGGAAGCTTGAAACGGACAATAGAAAAATATCAAATCCCCTTAAGTATTTAGGGCGTTAAAAATTTTCCGGAATACGTTTATTGTCGTTCGCGATAAGCTATTGTTACATTTATTGCGAGAGCGTGTTCTTGATTGCTTTCAATTTTAAAACTGCTAACGTATATTCGTCACTTCGTAAATTAAGTAAATCCCTCCTAATCTTCAACAAGCATTTCATTTAAAACAAAAATCTGACGCGTCTTATCGATAAAAATTAGACCGCCTAAAAAATTCCTTGTAGGCAATAATGTCATAGTGCAATTGATTAAAATAATGGACCGAGTAAAAGATTAGATTAGATTAAACATAAACATACGGAAGAGAGAATTAAAATAGTAAGATCCTTTTTTGGACGAAGTCATGGTGGAAGGACTACAGTCTATCCAACGTCATGAGACACCACGTAAATCGTATGGGCCCGTGTAATCCTAACGGGAGAACGGCGCGCGCTGTTGCTACATTTGCGCAGAAAAAGGAAGTCGAGAAGAACTTATTTGGAAGGCATTAATAATAATATAAGTAATAATCTAGCGAAAATTTATTCGCAACATCTTAAAACTATTATTATTTCCTGCTATTGGCATGCGGGATTTCTGTCGGCTCCTACTTCCAAGGGATTAGGCTAATAAATCAGATGGTCTGTATTTCTTTTCCACTGGTAGCTCTTGCTCAACATGAGAAGGCACCATACTTCGTCTCCTTAATCCCCCAGAATAAAGGAAGATTCTCTTCAACAAATACTTAATATGAAAATCTTGAAAATAATCGCAATATCGGTGTGTCGTTCCCCCTGCTTCTTCCAGAAAACAACACTCGAAAACTACATTTCCCAACTCCCCTGAAGTTTTATTGCCCTCCTTGAAGCCTTATGGGAAATACCTTTCCATATGCACATGGAAGCTTTAACTCGTCTCTTACGCAGTTAGTCGTCAGTGTTTTTCGGTACAGTATTGTTCGTGATTGATTTTGTAATGAGATTTGGTGTTATCTTCGCTTTTCGTGGAGTGTGACGTGGGTGCATGTACGTTGTATGCATATAATAATATATATTCATTGCCGTGAAGGAAATATTGCATTCATCGTTTTCTACCACTATATATATGAATAGAGGGAAAAAAAATTCCTTAGAAGTGGCGAAAGGAAAACAGTGACACCGTTTTTTGAATATTTTAATATTTTTTCTAAAGAAAGTGATAGGTTAAAAGTATAGGTAGATATAAGGAACGTGTGAAGCAACTGATGTCAGTAGAAGTACTTTCATTAGGATTACGAAAGACATCTTCAAATGACCACTTCTCACTTCTCCCAAGTATTGAAAAACGTGGAAAATCTACGATTCGAGTAGAGAAGTTTAAGTTGAAATTAAGAGAAGGAGTAAGTACGACATTTTCGTGATGAGTCCCATACGTTGTCCGGTCCTTTCTTTATTTTTTAAAACTATCCCTCAGACAGCTAATCTAGTTTTACAAGCAGTGAAAAATGAAGCCAAATATAAGCGTTCGACCTTATGGAACTTAAAAATTGGGAAATTTCACGAGCAGAGTCACGATATAATCTATTCAGACGAAACATGGGTAAATGTTGGTCGTACCACATCAAAATCTTGGAAAGATATTAACATTAATTTATTAAGAATGCTCAGTAACTTATGTTAGCGCTGAAATTCATGCATGATAGGGTGAGAATTCAGAATTCCCTAATCTCGGACAATTTGATGACCTGCAATCATAAAAACCGTCGAAGTTGATCGAATCGATGAGAGCAGCACAATCATTGCGAAAAATAGAAGTATCGGCAGCATAAAAGCCGTGCGGGCCGAGTTTCGCGTCGCCATCAAAATATATGTGCGTTTTTTGAGGTTATCAATAGATTTAAAGGATTTTCATTTGCACAAAAAATGATTTCAGCATTTCCTCAGTAAATTGCCCGCTAGAATTATTTCTCACGAAAAGAGGATAAAAAGTAGCAGGCGACTACATCTCTCCCTGCATTTTCCCTAAAACTCGCGTATTCTTATAGATTTTCCCAAGAAACTCTTATCAAAAAATTTTAACAGTAGATTGATTAACATACGAGAAAAGTAAATTCTACACGGAACATGTTGTACCGGAAAGGACCTTGTTTCTTAAGGCTGCCATAGCGCTCCGAGATTTCCAAATGTAACGGACACGTCATTTTAGTTTCCCGCGGATAAAATTTCCAGTGGCGGCGCGCCGTAGTTTTTTCTTCGACGGCGGCGGCGTGCCTTGTATTGTCGGCGGCGCGGCGTAATCGGCGCGGCGCCCACCTCTAGTTCTTACATTCCACGTACCAATTTTTATTTCGTTATTTTTTTTCCTTTCTGTCGACCAGCCATGTGCTTCTTCGAATACTACCCTCCCGTAGTACTACACCTGACACCCAAATGCTACCGATGCGGCGATAATCATCCATTTCAAACCTGTCCCAATCACGACCTCATTACCCCCAGATGTGCCAACTGCCAAGGTAATCACACCGCAACATACCGCTGCTGCCCTAAATTTAGAGAACTTCGAACGAGCATTCTTCATAAAGTATTCTCTTCCTGGGAAAATGCCAACCTCAACCCCACTTCTCCTCCCGACCTAACCCAACAATCCTTCCGAAACTTACCAAATCCCCCCTCTACTTTCCCTTCCCGGGAAGCGGCTTTATCAATTTTGTCATGTCAACATGGAACAAAGTCCAAAACGCTTCATCCCTTCAGTCTAAAATCCTTATCTTTCATTTTTAATGGACTCTTTACAAATCAATCTCCTCTCGTGGAACTGCCGCAACCTGAATCCCCATCAAGAAGAGCAGCTCAATTTCTGCGATGACGCCAAAATTCATGTTTCTTGTTTACAGGAAACCCGCTTACATTCATACTCAAAATTTTATTATTCAGCATATAACATCATCCGGCTGGACCTGGAGTTTAAAGCACCTGGCTGTGCCATTTTTAATCATAAAAATCTTCACTTCTCTCACCTCCTAATTCCTATATTAAAATCCCTAACTCTTCTAGGAATTCGTATAATCATCGATATCTCTCAACATATTCTGTGTCTACGGTATCGCCAATAAAATCACCCTGACGGATCTCCAAATTCTCATAACTTTTGACGTTCCCTCCATATTCATTGGAGCCTGGAATTCCAAAGACCCCCTCTGGGGCTCATCTAAATCCAATCAAAACGTCCGCTGCTTAAAAAAACTCATCCAAAATTCTTAGCTTGTAATTCACTCTTCCTTTTCGAACACCTTTTCCAATAAAAATATCAGGACTTACTCGACTTTGCGATTACATCAAACTTCGACAACTTATCTCCTCCAATTGTCTACCAAAGTCTCCACTCCGATCACTTTCTAATTCTTTGCTCCATCCACGGACGACCACCGACTTCTTCCCCCCCCCCTTTACTGAACGTATCAATGGAAAAAAATTTTCTTTCTTTATTGCCAACAAAATCCTTCACTACCCCCTTAACCCTACCACTTACGACGCTATCGACACCCAAATCATTTTATTAAACGATCTCATCCTTTCCGCCAAATCCTCAGCCACCACCTCCTCACCCCCTCCCCCTCCAACTCACATTAACCTCCCCAACTCAATCCACTAGCTCATTTCCAATAGAAAAAGACTGTGGAGACAATTCAAGCTCTTTCGTCACCCTATTGACCTACGAAGTTATAAAAGACTCAACTCAGAATTTAAATCTAAAATCAAAAAGCACACCTCTATGAAATGGAACACCTTCGTCTCCACGTTAGACTTCGACGATAACTCCCTTTGGAAAGTGAGCAAAGCGCTTACCAAACAAAAACAGTTCACGCAGCCACTGCTCATTAACGAACGGCTCAACTGCAACTCCAAGGACAAAGCCAACTTTGCGGCTGACATTCGACAAGACTCAATCACCGACACTTTCCCCCTTTCAACCATCGGACCTAGACATTCTTTCATTTAATGAGAATCTCTTAACCTCTGACGACAACGGCAACGTTTTGGCAACTAATCCACTCGAAATTATCGACATCCTATCATCATTAAATATCCACAAAGCCCCTGGTCCAGACCCTTTTAGTAACAAAATTTTGAAACTACTGGTCAATTGTAAAAATATTATTGAACTCATAGTTAATTTATTTAATGCCTGCCTGTACAATAATTACTTCCCAGATCCTTGGAAATTGGGAACGGTTATTATCTTTCCAAATCCTGAAATAGACCCGCTTATAATTAGCAATTACAGGCCCATTACACTTCTTTCTTCTTTGTCAAAACTATTTGAAAAGATTATCATAAAATTTATCGATAACCATGCAAGCAGCAATAACATCATCACATCTGAGCAGATGGGATTTCGCGAGCACCATTCAACGATTCGCTCTATCCTTCGCCTCGTCGAAAACATCATCCATGGATTCCACAAATGTAATGCCACTTCACAAGAAGTCTTTTTTGACATTGAAAAGGTGTTCGACCGCATTTATCATCCTGGCATTATTTATAAAATGGCACAAAAATCCTTCCCCTTACCCATCTCAATACTAATTAATTCCTTCCTCAACAATCGCCGCTTTCAGGTTAAATTCATAACGAGTATTCACCAATTAAAATTATAAATGCAGGAGTGTCTCAGGGCAGCACCTTAAGCCCAATGTTATTTAAACTTTTCATTAACGATATGCCTTCCGACCCCCACGTTACAAAACATATCTATGCCGATGATTAACTATCTCAAATAAATCCATTTCCCCAAACCTGGCCACAAAAAGAGTTAACGTTTTTATTGAAAAATTAGAGAACTGGCTAAAGAAATGGCATCTTAAAAAATCAACCCGATTCAATTCCAGCATAGGACGTTTAAAATAAACCAAAAGAGAACCTCTGATGCTCGCATTAACTTTGACAATGAGATCCTTCCTCTAGTCAATGAAACAAAATTTCTCGGCGTAATAATTTCGGATAACTTTTCTTGGAATAATCATATTAATAACTCTATTCGGAAAGCGCAAACGACTAATTTCCTTTGAAATCCACTTCTAAATAAATCCTCTCCGCTTCCTTCCCACTACAAAATTCGCCTCATCAACTCCCTTACCCTTCCCCACCTCACGTACGGTGCAGTAGTAAGCTTTAATACCACTAAATTCAACGTAACTAAGGTGGAAAAATTTTACAATAAATATATAAGACAAGTCACATCTACCAACAAATTGGTTCCCCTCTCCGAAATTAAAAATTTCCACCAAATTACCACTGTTTCGAACCACATAGCAAAAAGTTTATGTAAATTTAAATTAAATCTGGAAAATATTAATAATCCCCTTTTAAATGACTAATTGGCACTATACCCCAAAATCAAGAAAAGGAAAGAAAAAATTTCACAACCAAAATCCATACATTCGAAATTACAATTCACTCCCTACAAAAGAAAGAGGAAAAAAATTAAAAATATATATAAAATAGAAAAAATTAAAAATTAAAAATTAAAAAATTAAAAAATTAACAAAATAAAATAAAAACGAGTTTAAAAATAATAACAACAATTAAACAAATAAGGTAGCCATTCTTCAATCTTCCTTACACTCTCGAGCCTCATACCTTCATCAAATCATCACCCATCACCTAAATCAAGATTCCTTAGTATATGAATTTCCTAAAGAAAAAAGCCTTAAACTCTCTTTCCCTTCACTTCCGAATAATTCCCAAAAAGTTTACCCCATATAATGTCTGACTACACTTAAAATGCATCAACAAGCATATAGTGTTTCAATCATTGTCCTTCCGAACTCTTTACAACTGGGTAAATAAATAATTTAAATCTTTTACTCGGACCATTATTTTAATCAATTGCACTATGACATTAATGTCTGTAAAGAATCTTTTAGGCGGTCTAATTTTTATCGATAAGACGAGAGAGATTTTTGTTCTAATTGAAATACTTGTTGAAGATTAGGAGGGATTTACTTGTTTCACTGTGACAAATTTCTGCGAGCAGCTTTAAAATTAAAAGTAATCAAGAACACGCTCTCGCAATAAAAGTGACAATAGCTTATCGCGAACGACAATAAACGTCTACCGGAATATTTAACGCCCTAAATACTTAAGGGATTGAATACTTTTCTAAAATTTCACACTCCTCCTTTCCTTCTTGTAGTTCAGCGTTTTCCCTCTGTCGAGCAGTCAAGGAGAATGTGGAATGGGAAGTTTAGGACGGGAGAGGACCAACCCCTCCCCTTAAGTTAAGCTTAAAGGCGATATTTTAACACAGGGCATCAAATGCGAGAAAGCACGAGCAATTTACGGTGACTTGCTGAATCAGACCCCGCGCACTTCCTCGGACGAGGCATCGTAAGACTCGTTTCAAGCCAGTCGAGGCTGATTTGACAACTTTAGGAAAAGGACCGGCATTTACTCCGTTGTCAGGCATGGTGAGGCTGCAAGTTCGGATCTGAAGGCAGCTGAGGATTATCTCAAAACTTTTTCCGAACCGATAGAAGCCAAAGGACACATCCACCAACAAGTCTTCAACTGTAATGAGACGGAGCTTCTCTGGAAGAAGATGCCGAATAGGACTTACGTAACAACAAAGGAGAAGATTAACCGCCTAACTCATTTCCGCAACATTCTGAAAGGGAAGAAGGAACCAACCTCCTTAGACATGTTTTTTTTATTATGGCGGAAAAAGACAAAGACCAGAGAAGATACGAGCAATTTGACATACAATCAATATTACGGAACGAATTAAACTCGTATCTCGAGGTATCACTGTATTTATTTTTACGCAGATATTTATCTTTATAAATAGGTATAAAGGGATATCCGGAGAAGCGTCTCTTTGTATAGGAGATATTCTTTTTTGAATTTCATTGCTAATGGAACTATGTAGAATCACAAAGAATGATTTTCTTAAGGAAATCTCCGGTAAGAATATTCTTAAATGAAAATCTTGCATCAATTGCGATTAGCGCACTTATTGAATCACAACAAATAGTTCTTGTCATTTGAATCTAACTCCAATCAATTTTATTAGATTTTCATATCATATCCATAGCTACTGGATTAATGATAACGATTATATCTTGTTACATGTTATTTGGATTGAAAGGAAATATTTCATAGATTATTCTTAGGAAATGGAAAATAGGACAGAAAATGAGCGATAAGGAAGAACTCCGCGGCGTCCTATGCCCTCGGTAACGCTGTGAGAGGAGGCATTCATGAATAATTTATAGTTATGAGTGAAAGAATGAGTAATCGATATTTATTACTATTTTGTTTATAGTATACGAACATAAAATATATTTAATACTTATATACTTTGAGAATTAATTAAAATAATTCAAGTTTTTACTCATTGATTGAAACTGTTAAGCAAAGCATATTTTGATTTGGTCTAAAGTAACTATTTTTTTAAAGCCTGAAATAAGATATCTGCGAGGAACTATTCCCTTTTCGCATCTTCATAATAATATGAATTTTATAATCAGGCAAAGAAATTGTACAGTGTCAAAGATGCTCAGTTATAAAAATATAAAAAACTGAAATAAAACGAAATGTTATTAAAATATTTTCTTTTTTCTGTGAGGTATACCGTTCAACTATAGAAATTGAAATAACTGATGCAACAAAGACAATATTCCTGTGTAAATGGATAAAATAGAAAATTGGATCAGTGATCATCATATCATATATTTGCTTTAGAATTTGACAAGTTTCCACATAATATAAGCTTCATAATGTTTATCTACCATTATTCTAGTGTGTGAGTTGAAGGCGAGATAAATCACGAACGCCGTAAGCATCCGGAGCTACGGGAAATATTTCGAACGTTGGATAGTCATTCCTCACCCGCTCTACTACCAAACCCGATAATGAGGTGAGACTAGTCCCCGCACGAATAGAGGCCCGATGACCTACTTTCGTATTGGAAAATGAGCTCTGCTGGAATTAGCGTCGGTTCTCTCTGCCGCATTTTGAAGTACCATGGCTTCATTTTTTAGACTTCATTAGAGATATCAATTTATCCCTATGATCAGTCCGCCTACGGCCACGTAATTTTCGCTTCATCTTCGGTTATGAAGCCGCAGTGAGACATATGTTATTTCTTATCCTTATTATAACCTTCGTTTTCATTTGCTGTGTCAACAGACGGCTCGCCACTCATAACTATGGGAACCTTTGCTTAAGAATATTCTGTGCATGATTCTACATTACGCTTCTCTTTTATCATCTCAATCTCGTTTACATGCATGAAAAACACAAAAATATATCTAGAAGAGATCTAGACGTCATAATTCAAATTTCCATTCACCTAATCGTGTGACACGTTCAGTAATTATATATACTTTTATATTATCATTTCAGAGAGAAAAATGCCAATGTTAACTCCAAGCGCTCAAATGAACACGCTGGATCAATTGGGACCAGAGATTTTTTATTTCAGCAGGCGAACGTTGCCGTGGTGATTTCGATTTCCTGCGGGAAATTCCGAGAAAACCAAAATAAAGGGGAGTCGCACCCCTCAAAACACTGCGCGTGCTTGTTTATATTGATTTTTTATCTCATTGCTCAGCCCACCTGAATGGACTCCGATCACAGGTTACACTTTACTTCAATCCGCCGTATTAATCATCTGTAATCAGCGGATGATCTTGGATTCAGACCTGTTGCTCAGAGGCTGAGATACGAATGGATAATACGGATTCTTTCCCTCTGAAATCTTTCAGGCATGTTTTAGGCAATTTACTAATATACAAACACTGATTTACTAAAATATAACCTTCCTGAGCTCAGACTAAAATGCCATCTGACTCATCGAGTAAAAATATTTGGACACCAACAGTTATGTCATACATTCTAAGCAAGTATCTTTTTTGGCGAATATATACCGCGTTAACTCGTTAATCTAACCCTCGGCGACGTAAAGACGTAAAGATTTCCTATCGTTACCATGGATGCAGTTACCCTGGAAATATTGGAAATGCGTTATATTTTCATGTAACTTGCGCGTTTTATCCGACGAGATGAATTCCAAAATTGTGAAACAGAAGCATATCGAGGCAAACTGAAATTCTCAACAGCTCTTCAGCAACAACTTTACTCAGAATATACGGTTCGTTACGTTACTAATGTAAAGTAAGTAAACTATAAAGACCTTTAGTAGGGTTATTTTGATGATGTCAGGATGTTTCAATGTTCAGCTCTTGATAGACGAAAGATTTAACTTGAACTATTCGAAATCCCATAGTCGCATGCTATATTTTAAATGAAGAAACGAAGGAGAAAGTGTCTACCGTTGTGGGGTCTTAATCTGAGAACTCACTTGCCGGGCGGAGTTGTTGCTCTTAATTAATTAAGCAAATTGTGCACCCATCATAGCTTCAAAAATCAAAAGAGACATTGATTTGTCGTGATATTCGTAGCTTAGGAGACTTAAGTTCGGGAGTGGATGATCCTGATTTCAGTACGGCTACTACGGTAGACCTTTTCTCCTTCATTACATTAGCGCTCTTTTTCATTTATCAACCTTAATGTGCTTAAATGATGACTGCGAGTATTCCTAGTGTCTGTGCATCGATATGTGCTTTTATATTTTTTTATTCCGTATTGCTAAAGATGTGACCTATCATAATGTAACTTTTTCTGTCTAGATAATTCTTCTTTTTTATCAAAGTATTTTTTATTTTCATTACTATGTAATATTTACCTGTATTTATTTTGTTTTCAGATGTCATAACCTGCCTTTTCCCTAAAATTTAGTATAACTATCTGAACTTAACTAAGATTCAATAAAATCGTATTATTATAGCATACGACTACTGCCTCAGAGAGAAATTTTACGGATGGTTTCCTACTTTCTCCACGAAATGTCTACATAAAAATAATGCCCTCGAAGCCGTCTTCCGGCGAGTGGCAAGGGGTGCTTTCTCTTGTGCTTTGGAGACTTTCCTCTAAAAACTTAATATGTTTACATTTAGCTTCGTTGATCACCAACCCATTTTCAGCTAACTATTTTAGATCACTTTGCAATAGTTCTCGATCTAGCCCCTCACTTATACGCCTACATAATATGCAGTCGTCCGCAAAAAGCCTTACCTCGGATTAAATATACTTTGGGAGATCGTTAACATAAATTAGGAAGAGCAATTATTCTAGAACACCACCTTGCGAAATACCGGAGGTTACATGAGTCTCTTTGGAGTAGACATCACCTACTCTAACTCTCTGTTTTCTAGTTTTTAGAAAATTTTCGTGGTGGAGTTTCTGACGTTTACTGAGAAAAAGGTGGAGTTTCTGACGTTTACTGAGAAGAAAGAAAAATAATTTTGCTTTTTCGGTTTTTGGACCGGTTCTGATTCTATTTCCTCCCTCAGCTTATCTTATATCTAATGTAAGAAATGTTACCATATGAGCATGAGTTCGACGCAAGTTGGGTGCGAAATTCTTTCGTAAGAAATGCATTGCTGCAATTTTTCAGTTTTTTTTCTTCCTTCTCGATAAGATGGGAAGATATAACCCGGAATGATAACAGAAGCGTTTCAAAACATTCTTTCACGTTGTTCATCGTTTCACTAATGGTCCTTGGTTCGATGCAAGAGCGTCATTTCTATTCTACCATGCATTTCAAACGGGGATAACGGAATACTATTTAGGACCTTCCCGATTAGATAATAAATGGAAACTTTGGAACAGGTCAGTAAGGCACTTATCTAACATTGATATGCGATAGTTTCTCACTAATGGGTCCTGAGTTCGATGCAAGGCGGTCTTTTGCGCGTTTTTTTTAAAACTGTTTTGAGGACTTTCTCCATTTAGACCATTCAAAATCACCGAATTTGCGATTGAAGTGGACTTGAAGTGGTATGAAATGAGTGTTGTTTAGACGTCAGTTTGATGGAAAATTCTCTCTTTTAAAATATATTATTGTGTTTATTAAGAACTGTTTGGAATGCTTTTACGATTACGTGGAAAGATGAAATCCAGAAAGAGAATAGGGGTCATATATACCTATGAATAATCGGATATTTACTATATATATATACATATAAACTCCACTATTGACTGATATAGACAAACCCACGCTAAGAATCAGTTGATAAGAATTTGTAAAAAATTAAATAAAATATAATCTAATATATTCACTTCTACAGATAAAAATCTTTCTTATCTTTTTTCCTTTCTCTCTTCCCTTTTTATATTCGGTCCTTTTTATGTGAGATATAAAAAGGGAAGAGAGAAAGGAAAAAGATACGAAAGATTTCATCTGTAGAAGTGAAACTCCACTTTTGAATGATAGATACAAACCCGTGCTAAGGGAAAGCATCAGTTGATAAGAATTTGTAAAAACTCAAATATAACATATTCAAATATATTCACTTCCACAGATAAAATCTTTCGTATATTTTTCCTTTTTCTATTCCCTTTTTATACCTTATTTCTCCCTTTTATCCTCATTTAAAAATAGCATACGAGATTATTTGAAAGAGAGGCCTGCTCGAGCTCAACCTCACCTAAAAATGGTCGAATATTAAAACCATAGGTCGAAGTCAGAACACAGGTGGTGTCTAGTGACCTATGACCTTAGGAAAATGGCAGCCGTCAAAGCGTCGGACTTCCGACGCGGCATTACTAGAGTGCTTTCCCGAGAAAAACTTCGTCATACAAATTAGCAGGAGAACCTTAATGATAGCAATATCCATTCTTTCTATTAATCTGTAGGATTATCATGATTAACATCGGTAAAATAGAAAAATAAAATAACCGTAGCAGATTTATGGAACAGGGAATTCTCCGTCGCATAACCATTCTTCGAAATCCATATTTCTACTGCAAACCCAGAATGTAATCTGCACAAAAGCTCAAAATAAAGCTCATGCCTCAAAAATTTCAGAGGGAAAGAATCCGTATTATCCTCTCGTATTCTCAGCCTCTGAGCAACAGGTCTGAATCCAAGATCATCCGCTGATTACAGATGATTAATACGGCGGATTAAAGTAAGGTGTAACCTGTGATCGGAGTCCATTAAGGTGGGCTGAGCAATCAGATAAAAAATCAATGTAAACAAGCACGCGCAGTGATTTTAGGGGTGCATCTCCCCTATATTTTGGTTTTCTCGGAATTTCCCGCCGGAAATCGGAATCACCTCGGCAACGTTCGTCTGCTGAAATAAAAAAATCTCTGGTGCGAATTGATCCAGCGTGTTCATTTCGCTTGGAGTTAACATTGTCATTTTTCTGTCTGAAATGTTAATATAAAAGTATATAAAATTAGTAAACGTGTCACACGATTAGGTGAATTTAAATTTGAATTATGACGTCTACTTCTTGGCAGTAGTATAAGCTTTATTAATGTCTTGTGGATATAATTTTGAGATTTTCATGCATGTAAACGAGAATGAGATGATAGAAGAGAGAAGCGCAATTTCGAAACATGCACAGAATATTCTTAAGCAAAGGTTCCCATTCTTATGAGTGGTTACGAGCCGCTTGTTGACACAGCCAACGATATTAAATGTTATAATAAGGAAAAGAAATAGTATAGCACATTTCACACGTATTAAGGGTAAAAAATAACATATGTCTCACTGCGGCTTCATAACGCAAGGATGATAAAGCGAAAATTATGTGGGCCGTAGGCGGACTGATCATAGGGATAAATTGATATCTCTAATGAAGTCTAAAAAATGAAGCCATGGTACTTCAAAATGCGGCAGAGAGAACCGACGCTAATTCCAGCAGAGCTCATTTTCCAATACGAAAGTAGGTCATCGGGCCTCTATTCGTGCGGGGACTAGTCTCACCTCATTATCGGGTTTGGTAGTAGAGCGGGTGAGGAATGACTATCCGACGTTCGAAATATTTCCCGTAGCTCCGGATGCTTACGGCGTTCGTGATTTATCTCGCCTTCAACTCACACACTAGAATAATGGTAGATAACCATTATGAAGCTATTATTACGTGGAAACTGGTCCAATTCTAAAGCAAATATATGATATGATGATCGCTGATCCAATTCTCTATTTTATCCATTTACACAGGAATATTGTCTTTGTTGCATCAGTTATTTCAATTTCTATAGTTGAACGGTATACCTCAGAAAAAAGAAAATATTTCAATAACATACCGTTTTATTTTAGTTTTTTATATTTTTATAACTGAGCATCTTTGACACTGAAGAGTTTCTTTGCCTGATTATAAAATTCATATTATAATAAAGATGCGAAAAGGGAATAGTTCCTCGCAGATATCTTATTTCAGGCTTTAAAAAAATAGTTACTTTAGACCAAATCAAAATATGCTTTGCTGACCAGTTGCAATCAAAAACTGAAAACTTGTATCATTTCAAAGAATCTCCTGAATCTTGACGGCCTGGTTTTAATATATTTTCTCATGCATTCTTTCCCCGTAAAACAATATCTTCAAATAATAGGAAAAATATTCATACTGTGATAGATAATGGTTATGTTTGTAGGTTAACATACAAATAAGACCGCTCTAAATTATGCGAAAAAGTCCGAGATTTTCTTTCTTCATAACCCATGTTTCGTCTTCACAGAGAAAAGAATTTTTATGTATTTTAGTATTGGACATACATACAACGAAAAGAAGAAGATAATTTAAAATATTACTTTACTACAAAATATAATGGAATTTATCTTGCTAGCAGATTAATTACTTCATCCTTCTCAGCAACTAAATACTTACAAAAGTAGATCAACTTCAGGCCATTGAAACGGAGGTTACCCGTTGAGTTCGGTAGGTAGGTTTTTAGAGTTGAATATATTGCTCTTATTTAGCGATAGATATATGAAACGAATGAACAACACAGTATCACAATCAACATGGATAAATTCGGAGATAGATCACACATTTCCATTGATGTTACGGCAGTTTTAGGAAAGTATTTGTCTGTCCACCTAAATATCACTACAAAATTTTAACTCGACTTCAGCCCCATTATCACAGTCCTGGCCATGGAGATATTTCAACTGTTTTTTAATGATTTATAATCGTTTTTTATTATATTCCATTTTTTTAAAGTTTGCTACGTTATTTTCCCTTGCTCGAAAATGTTCCAAAAATCTTTTTCCGCATTTGCACTGAGTCTAGCTGCTGTAACAATCACATGCGTAATAAGATTTATTGCTCCAAGCTAATATAAACCATCCTCTTGTGGAAACTTACATAACCACAATGCTGTAATAAAATATTTGCTTTAGAGCTTGCATAGAAACTATAAACTTTACATAAATCAACATGGAGCCTATAGGGATTGTTTCCCTCGACCTCGAGTATTTTATACCTCTTGTTCTACATTGGGAAATTCAAGGACCCTCTTCCAAGCTAGAATATTTTAAGATTAGGAATGGTATCGGCAGCTTGCGGTCATCAACTCCAAGAGGATATTCATACTCTTCGTCTCATGTTGGAAGGGCTACAGACTCTCTAGTCCTTCCACCATGCCTTCGTCCAAAGAAGCATCTTGCTATCTTAATTCTCTCTTCCGTATGTTTATGTTTCGTGGATTTTATGGAAGACAATTGTTGATTATCTAACGTTGATTGTAATTGATTCACAAAATGTTAAATTTTGTTTCCCAGCAGTATTTCTAGAAAGTAATCATTGAATATGCATTCTCAATGTATATACGTATTAACTATATATAATGTTCGTATACCATACACAAAATGATAATAAATATCGATTACTCATTCTTTCATTCATAACTATAAATTACTCATGAATGCCTCCTCTCACAGCGTTACCGAGGGCATAGGACGCCGCGGAGTTCTTCCTTATCGCTCATTTTCTGTCTAGCTCCATTCCAGATCATTTTCCATTATCATCCTTCCTATGCACAGATTGAATAATTTTCTTTGTGCGTCACTGCTCGTTTTTTTTAATTCCTAAGAATAACCTATGAAATATTTCCTTTCAAATCAAATAACATGTAACAAGATATAATCGTTATCATTAATCCAATAGCTATGGGTATGATATGAAAATCTAATAAAATTGATTGGAGTTACACTCAAATGACAAGAACTATTTGTTGTGATTCAATAAGTGCACGAATCGCTATTGATGCAAGATTTTCATTTAAGAATATTCTTACCGGAGAATTCCTTAAGAAAATCATTCTTTGTGATTCTACATAGTTCCATTAGCAATGAAATTCAAGGAGGAATATCTCCTATGCAAATAGACGCTTCTCCGGATATCCCTTTATGCCTATATATAAAGATAAATATATGCGTAAAAATAAATATATGTAAATATGCCGTTTTGTTAATTATCCCTGGTTCGATGCCAGAGCGTCATTTCGATTCTACCATGCATTTCGAAGGGGGATTCTTATTTGTACACCTTTCCGATGAGATACTGAATTGAAACTTAGGAACAGTTCAGAATGGCACTTATCGCTTTATCATATATTAACTCTTTCCATCCCCTAGATGCGTGGGAGGGGTTGGTCCTCTCCCGTCCTAAACTTCCCATTCCACATTCTCCTCGACTGCTCGACAGCGGGAATACGCTGAACTACAAGAAGGAAAGGAGGAGTGTGGGATTTTAGAAAAGTATTCAATCCCTTAAGTATTTAGGGCGTTAAATTTTCCGGTAGACGTTTATTGTCGCTCGCGATAAGCTATTGTCACTTTTATTGCGAGAGCGTGTTCTTGATTGCTTTCAATTTTAAAGCTGCTCACATAAATTTGTTACAGTAAAACAAGTAAATCCCTCCTAATCTTCAACAAGTATTTCATTTAGAACAAAATTATTTCGCTTCTTATCGATAAACATTATACCACATAGAAAATTCTTTACAGACAATAATACCATAGTGCCATTGATTAAAGTAATGGACCGAGACATAAATAGATATGAAATAGACTTCATTATAGTCAACCAAAGATTCAAGAATAGCGTTACGAATGCCAAAACCTTTCCAGGTGTTGACGTAGATTCAGAGCACAACCTGTTAATTGCAGACCTGAAGACAAAACAGAAACACCTGAAAAGGAAAAGAATTGAAGGAAAGTAATTAGATGTAAAGAAGCTGAGATCAGAAGGAACAGCATTCACTACAACTCTAAAGGAAAAATTTCGAACACAAGGAAAGAAAAAATGTGTTAAAGAAGAGTGGAATTTTATGAAGTCTTGTATAATAGAGGTTCTAGTACAGGAAGTTGGGAGCCTGGGAAACCAAAATAATAAAAAAGAATGGATCACTCAGGAAATGATAGACAAGATGGAAGAAAGAAGAAAAAGGCAGTGTGATAATACAGAACATGGGAGAAGAAAATACAGGAAGCTAAACAGCGAGCTGAGGAGGGAGACAGATGAAGCTAGAGATAATTGGCTGAAAAGACAGTGCCGCATGATAGAGGTATTGGAGAGGACTGCGAAAATAGAGGAAATGTATAAAACTGCAAGATATATGACTAAGAGAGACCATAGAGGGATAAGTTAAAATGGATTGATAGACAGAAATGGGAAAATAACTACAGATGAGGAAGAGATAAAAATTCTGTGGAACGAGTGCATAGAAGAACTGTAATGTACACATGAATTCATTGGAAGAGTTCATCTAGAGGCTCAGAGGACGTGTGAGGAGGATTCGAAGGAACCAAGGATTCTAAAAGAAGGAGTTGAGAGAGCGATAAGAGACCTGAGAGAAGAAAAGACAGTGGGCTCTGACGGAATTCCAGCCGAGGTGTTTCAGGTCCTAGGGCAAGGTGCAATTAGTAGAATCACTGATCCTGCTAAGAAGATATATGATATTTAAGTGGCCTGATGATTTACCAAAAACAACAACGATGCTATTGCATAAGGAAAGTAACGCTCAAGCTTGCAAAGAATTCTGTACAATCAGTTTCATAGCACGTGACAAAGATGTTGACCAGAATAAAAATGAAGAGGATTGAGATTATGATAGAGGAAAACCTGTGGGGAAAGTTCAATAAAACAATTGTATATAAGACTAAAAGTAGTGGTGAGGATTGGGGGAGATGAGACGAAGGAGACATCAATAGGCTAAGGCGTGAGACAAGGGTGTTACTTGTCACCAATATTTTATAATATATATGGTGACAAGCTGATAGATGTATCCTTGGAAGGGATTGAAGGAATAATGGCAGGAGAAGAAAGAGTTAAAACCATTAAATATGCAGACGATCAGGCTGTGATAGCAGAAAGTGAAGAAATGCTACAAGAAATGGTAGAGAGATTCAGTATAAAAGGAGAGGATAATAGAAAGATAACATCGGTCGAAGATGATGAAGGTATCAAAGATGGCTGGCCCAGTGGAAATTAGGTAGAATGGGAAGGAATTTGAGCAGGTCGAAACATTCAAATTTTTTGGAAGCACTATCACATCTAATGGTAGTTTTACGAAGGAAATAAGAAGTAGAATAGCTGAGGGAAAGGCAACGTTCCAAAAGATAAAAGAAATTTTGACGTCGAAGAACATCAAGACAGAATTAAGAAAAAGATTTGCGAAGTGCTTTACCTGGAATATTGCGCTATATGGATCCGAAACATAGATGTTGGGAACGAAAGCAGAAAAATACTTGGAGAGCATTGAAATGTGGCAATGGCGAAGAATAGAGAGAATAAGTTGGACAGACAAGATAGGCTCGAAGAAGAAAGAGTAATTTTGGAAAACATGAGGATAAGGAAAGGAAAATGGATAGGCCATATATTAAAAACATAATGCCTACAGGAGAAGATATTTGAAGAAAAGATCAATGAGAAACGAGGAAGAGGGAGAAGGAAATTTCGATTGCTAACCGATTTGAAGAGAGGAAAAGATATATCGAGCTCCAAAAAGGGATGCTCAGAATACAGGTGCCTGAAGAAAGCAGTTCCATTGAAACCTCTCCGAGGGCAGAAATACAATGATGATGATGAACTATGCTTCGCATGTGGCTCGTTCTTGGGCCGTGGCAGGGCTGACTGGTCGGGGTCTTCTACAAGATACAATGGGGGTCGGGACTGTCATTGCTGCTAACCGGATCGGGGGTTTCAAAAAGGCACATGCCCGGAGTGATGATATCTGCTCTCCTGGTTCTGCTTCAAGAGCTTTATTTTTTCTTTGAACACTAATTACATTGTATATTTAGAGGAACCCTATAGGCTTGCTCTCCTTGTCCTTTGTTCACCTTTATATAGGTCTTTTCTGGGTTCAGGGGGCGCCCAACTCTCATAGTGGGATAAAGCCCCGAATACAATATTTGCCCTGCCGTAGAGCGGCGCTGGGGATGTATCCGAGAGCCGGAGAACGTTAATGTTGTGATGGTGTATGTCAAACTATCCTCCCCGCAATACTTAATGATGAATTATCAATAAGCTTGCATTAAAACGTGGCCTATACCATGAAAGTATTATTTTGTTTCGATCCTTAAGTTCCACATAGACCATAATAAAAACTAGTTGATGGTGTAAATTAGAGATGGGAATTTTCAACGAAAATATAGATTTCCCAAGTCGAATCGAATCATTTCCTTCCATTCGATTCAAGCACGAGATCGTATTTGAAAGATCGATCGGATCCGATGAGATCGATTGTGCTGTCTATTATTAGCTGTTTTGAATAGTTTACAACAGCTTCTATTCGCTGGAATGGTCACGTAACATTGGATTTTCTGAGTCTGTGTCTGTAAATATGTTGTACAAATTACTTAAATTAATTATTATTCCCTTATGTAGAATTTGACCAATTCCATTTAAGGGAAAAAAAACAAACGAGAATGAACCAGGAGAAAAATGATCCCGCTAATTTAGAATAAAACTCTCATAAAATGCTATAATTTCGAAACATCGTTCTCAAGTGAGTCCACTACAACGTCATTCTTCTTAGAACGAAAGCATTCTGCGTAGGATTAAGAAAATACATGTGAAAAGTGGCCCCCTACTGCGTGTACATCACTGTTATTTTTCTTTCCCAAACGCCGTATGATGGGCGCGTGCGTGGAGTCTGCCGATCGATGTTGAATTAGATCAGGAGGTGCGTTGCCGGGCGATTCATATCCACCCTGATAATACGATTCTCAGAATTGTCTCGCATCAATAGGTGACTTCACCCAGGAGCGATGCCGTACTGCGCTCTTGTTTTCCATCGGGTAATGATGGGTATAGCGGTGAATTTCTATGTGTTTTTATTAGCAGCATTATTATCCCGCCTGACCTTGTATGATATTTTCATATGTGCATAAAAGAGAGAGAGGAGTAGAGAGAAGGAGGGGGAGTAGAGAAGGAGGGAGTGGATAGAAGGAGTTAGTAGAGAGAGAGGGTGTGGGAGGGACGGAGAGATAAAATAGACAAAAAAGAAAAAAGAGATGAACGTATGATTGGATTTCTGTGAAAAATCTTCGAGACTGAGGGTTGATAGAGAAAAAGCTCATTTTAAAGGAAAACGCGCATAAAAAAGGGAGTGAAAATAAGACCCTCGAAAACAGAGTGGAGGAAAAATTTTAATATAAAAAATCGAAATTACGATTTGTAGCTTAAATTAGAAGATTATTTTTATTCCAACTAACTGACAGAAAAAGAAGAACACAATGTAGGCTGAACGTCGCCAGCCTGCAAAACGAGTATTGCCGCACCAGACGTATATGGTGATAAAATATGTATTAAAGCTTATATGAATATGAAATATATTAAAAGCGATCCCTGACTTCACCTCTGACATTGCCCAGTCGAGCACTCCTTTAAAAAAGATATTATTTTTTTTCTTCTTTGGAGAAAATTCGTGAGCTGTGTTCCTAGTTACTGCCGAAATTTATAACAATATGTTATATATGCTAACATAGGTTATCCTGGTTGTTAGTTCAAGGTAAAGGAAATGGAACAATCCACTCAGGAAACAATAAGAGTTAGTCGGTATTATCAATGGGTCAATGAGTATTCATTGAAATTAATCCCTCATTAAAGAAAGATATCGTAGTTAAGTTGAGACGGCATCACCACCGTGTGCTGCCATCTTTCAGATGATCACTAACAAAGTTTTATATTGATTTATTCCTTCGTTTTAATTTGAAATACGCAAGGAATTAGGGTCATAAGTTAAACATCCTAAAACAATCACAGGAGACTAAAAGGACACTAGCGATTTAATTTCGTCCTCCACGAAAATAAAACTGGGGAGAAACGTAGAATTAAAGGAAACTACAATTATCATTTATACCGAAATAATACTCCAGCTTTCAAGTACATTTCTAAGGCTGAGTTCATGGGGAAGCTGCTTTTTCCGAGACGAAATTCATATTAATATTGGGGTCAAAATTTATGCATGGATCATTAAAGAGCAAAAATACGATGATTGTAGTGATTTTCGTAGTATTTTATGCGTCATAACAATCGTCTTGTTAAAAAAATTTCATTCATGAATGATTCTGATTGCCGATTTAGGATGGTTGCTGATTAAATATGGCAATCGACTATTGAAGTATCCCACAACGAGAGCAAAGGAAAACAAAATAACACAAGAACAAACATTTCAATAAAAATGGAAGACGCAATGTTGAATAAGCAAAATATCGGATAATAACATAGTGTGACGATGTGTTCCGGGTCTGTATAGCTAAAACTTTTCTTAAGTTATTCCTGCTCTCTTTGAAATTGATATCAGAAATTTATGTCTATCCTTTGGCTTCCAGAGAACGTTGGTCAAGCTGAACATGTGATTATAAGCTATACCTGGCTTTATATTTTAAGAGATAATAAAAATATGAAACGTAACTGAGATCAGATGTTACTTGGGTATTTTCGGTTATCATTCAAATTCCTGATGATGAATTTTACTTCATGAACATTCCTTTCATCGTGGAATAAATGTTCATAAAGTAAAAATTTAATTAAAGATTTAGATGGCTTTGGGAGATAAACTTTGTAACATTTTACGAATCATAAGTGGCTTTTATGCAACATCTGTCTTAACGGCGCTAATATTTTCAGTAAGCTATTGGGGGAGGAGCAATATCGATCCGTAATTCGGTTTACATTTCCGGGTGGGAAGAGATTCGCAGAAATATATGGGTAGTTATACGAGGAAGGACCCGCACCATCTATGAAATCCGTGAGATATTGGTTTTGCAATTCAGAGGATGCGGAACATCTGTTTTTGATGGTAGTCACCGTGTTTCCTCGCTGCGGAGGAAAAAGAATTGGAAATTTCCACGACATGATTCCTGTTGATCGCCGAAGAAAAGTGCGCTAAGTGGAAGCGTTGTTCCTCGAGGAACGTCCTTATCTATACATCAATTAACCTATCAAAACTGTTTAATTTTATCCCGTGTCTATATGCCCCGAATTTATATGTATGGTTGACCACGTTGAATTCTTCGCTTGGCAAAAATCACTCTTTGAAATTAGTTACGGGTGCCCCTGATATTCATGATGGCAGAGCGTTCTCCCTTTATGAAAGCGCGTGATTTTGATTTCTGGGGGGGCCCATATGCGCAATATTATTTCAACTCTAGATGAACTTAAATATAAATATTGCTAAATACCTATTTACTGATTAATCGTCTATTTCTATGGTCTGTAAAAACAAAAAATAATTTTCAGTCCAGTTTCAGAGGGCCTTAACTTGTTGCTACATATATTTTTTGAAAAGACAGAGAGCTAAAAAGATTTAATTTATACTAAATTACATAAAAGCATATACAGCACGACCCTACTTTTGATGGCTGGCAGGTACCATCAGACGAAGACAAAGAAAATAACTGAGAATAAGACTATGATATATAAGAGAAATAATAGAATATTAAGAAGAGAATAAGCAGGAAAAGAGGGAATTAGAGCAATAGGATATTGGCAGAGATTGGAGAAAATATGGTTAAAGTTAAGTTTCTCCCTACTCCTTTTTGTCCAATACTTTAAATGAATCCATATTTTCTCCAAATCTCGCTAACCATCTTTTTTTCTCCTTACTTCCTCCCCTATTTATTCTCTATAATCTTCGCAGATGATGGAAATGAGATTTAACTTAACACATTAAGTAGTGCGACTAAACCCAAATTTAAGAAAGAAGTGAAAAATTGTGATATGTCTGGGACTCGAATATGTAATAACATAGACCGTTATATACCCTGGAAATACTCCAAAAACGATTGCCAACCTAGATGGTACAACAGCGAGGTTAGAAAGGCTCTTCGTAAACAGAGAGCACTACATGGAAAAGTAAAGGCTTTTGAGGTTAAAGATCAGCCTGATTTGAGTCTAGCGATATCACTTTTGTTAGAGAAACACAAGAAAGCGAAATCCGACACCAAGAGAGTTATGCGTAACACCCTCCGTAATTTCAAACAGAAACTTCTAGGGGAGAGCCTGGACGAGGACCCTAAGGCCTTCTGGTCTTACGTTAGAGAGGTACAGGGAAAGACTCAAACAGTAAGCTCACTTAGGGGTAGTGAAGGTAATTTAACTAGCGATTCGAAGAAGAAAGCGAACATTCTAAACGACTTTTATCGAAGCGTATTCGCGTGCGATAGTACAGCTAGTTCCAAAAAAAACTTACCACCTAAGCCGCAACCCGCATAACAGGCAGTGAATTTCCTCCGAGCGAGCCTTAAGAAGTGAGAGAGAGAGAGAGAGAGGGAAAACATGGAGGAGATGGTCTGCTTCTGTCCTGGCTCCGCTTGCAGAGTTGAAATGGATTTATTTGCATTATTGATATTGCAAAGATTTATTAGTATCCTTAGTTTGGTGGCATTGGCGTAGCAGAATAGTATTATAACAATAATGGATGTTGTAATGCAAGAATTCAGTTATTATAAAATGGTTATTACAAATCAGTATATATTCTAGCTTTGCTTCTCGCACCGAGGGAACCGGCGCACACGAGGTCCCGTTATTCCTAGGAAACCGAGGCAAACCCCCGTCCCCTCATAAAATTTGAGTCTGAGACGAAAGGCACAAGCAGGACGAAGGAAATTTTTGCAAAATCTGCCTCTGAGCCGCTCTGAGCTTAAGTTTAGGACTCAGATGGGAGGAAGAAAATTTCCGCGCAGTTTGAATCAGTGTCGGACCCAAAATGTATAGACCTCGAATTCGACGCCTTCGCTTGCAAAACTCTGCGGTTATAATGGGTCGTATTATATATTATAATAGTAGATAATATTATACATCGTTCAAGAGAAGAGTTATTAGCCTTTAAATTATATACCTAAGGAGTCCATATCGATCACCTGTTTTATCACAGCCTGTGTGAATGCAATCTACAAAAGTTAAAGTAAGGCGAACTCATGGCCATATCTACGCTATTACTTTAAATCTATTATATATAGCTAACTCTCCGGATATACCTATATATATACGAGGAAAAGTTGCTTGCATACTGCAAGCTAATTGGTAAAAATTTACTATAAGTTCCCCATATGGGTATCATTTTCGAAGCTTATCCAGCAAAATTCTTAAAAAAAGCCGCAATGCATTTGATACGTGAGAAATGTTCATCCATCTGGCATCGAACCCACGGTCAAAGGTAACCTTTCTTCCATTGGTTCTATGGAAAAGTACTTCAAACGCAAAGGCTGTGATTTTGAATAGTCTCCTGCATTGAGAAAGGCCCCAAAACAATTTTTAAAAAATTGCGTAAATGACCGCCTGGCGTCGAACACAGGACCCGATTGTGAGAGACAATGGCATACGAATCTTAGATAAGTGCCACTCTGACGTGTTTCAAAGTTTCAATTCAGTATCTTATCGGGAAGGTCCTAAAATAAGATTCCGTTATTCCCGTTTGAAATGCATGGTGGAATCAGAATGACCCTCTTGCATCGAACCAAGGACCACTAGACGAACGGTGAAATTCATGAAAGAATGTTTTCAAACGCCTCCGTCGCCACACCGGGTTTTATCTTTGAAGCTTATCGGGAAGGCATTAAAAAAAATCGTCCAAAATTTCACCAATGCATTTCTTACGGAATCATTTCGGACCCACCTGGCGTCGAACACACGGTCATTTGGTAAAATTTCTTCCTTTTGTACTATGGAAGACCATCTCATCTGCAAAGACTGTGAGTTTGATTGCTCTATCGCACCGACAACTGCCTCAAAACAAATTGCAAAAATTCGCGTAAAAGACCGCCTAGCGTCGAACTCAGGACCCTTCTGTGAGATTGAATAGCAAATTAATATTAGATGAGTGCCATTCTCACTAATTCCAAAGTTGCGATGCAATATCTTATCGGGAAGGTCCTAAAATAAGATTCCGTTTTCCCCGTTTGAAATGCATGGTGGAATCGGAATGACCCTCTTGCATCGAACCAAGGACTACTAGACGAACGTTGAAATTCATGAAAGAGTTTTTTCAAACGCCTCCGTCGCCACACCGGGTTTTATCTTTCCAGCTTATCTGGAAGGCATTGAAAAAAATTTTCAAAAATTGCAGCAACGCATTTCTTATGGAAGAATTTCGGACCCACCTGAGTCGAACTTACGGTCATTTGGCAATATTTCTTCCATAAGAACCATAGAAGAGTACCTCAACTTCAACCTCCGTGATTTTGGTTCCTCTATCTTACCGATAAGTGCCTCAAAAAAATTTTCAAAAATCAGCGCAATGCATTCTTATGGGAAAATTGCAATTTTTGGGACATTCTGGTATCGAACCCATGCCACCTAGCGTCAATGTCTGCATTATTCTGGCATCTACAGGGTGGGGCCGGTACGTCGTATTAATATGACGTGGACGGCGCTTGTGGAACATGGTCAGAATTCGTATCCCCTATATCTATATATATATATATATATATATATATATATATATATATATATATATATATATATACGAGTAAAATTTGCTTGCATACTGCAAGCTATCCGTTGAATACAGTATCATACCAAGTACTGCCTCAGTTCAAATTTAAAACTTCGCGCCAAAGACCGCCTGGCGACGAACTAAGAACCCGATCGTGAGAGAAGACAGCAAAATAATATTAGATAAGTGCCATCCTTACTTGTTCCAAAGTTTCGATTCAATATCTTATCGGGAAGGTCCCACGCCTCTGTAACCATTCCCGGTTTTATCTTTCCAGCTTATCGGGAGGGCATTTAAAAAGATTTCCGCAATGCATTTCTTATGGAAGAATTTTGCATCCACCTGGCGTCGAACTCACTGTCATTTGGCTACATTTTTTCCATGAGAAGCATAGAAGACTACCTCAACTTCAACCTCCCAAATTTTGGTTACTCTATCTTAACGATAAGTGCCTCAAAATAATTTTCAAAAATCCGCGCAATGCATTCTTATGGGAAAATTGCGATTTTTGGGAATTTCTGGCATCGAACCCATGATAGCTAGAGTCGAAGTCTGCATTATTCTGGCATCTAGAGTGTAGGGCCAGTACGTCGAAAAAATCTGACGTCGATGGCGCTTGTGGAACATGGTCAGAATTCGTATCCCCTATAAATATATAGGTATATATATATATAGGTATATCCGGAGAGTTAGCTATATATAATAGATATATATATATATATATATATATATATATATATATATATATATATATATATATATATATATATATATATATATACGAGTAAAAGTTGCTTGCATACTGCAAGCTAATTGGTGACAATTTACTATAAGTTTCCCTTACGGGTTTCATTTTCGAAGCTTATCCAGCAAAAATCTTAATAATTGCCGCAATGCATTTCGAACGTGAGAATTTTTCATCCATCTGGCATCGAACTCGCGGTCATATGTAACCTTTCTTCCACTGGTTCTATAGGAAACTACTTCAAACGCAAACGCTGTGATTTTGAATAGTCTCCTGCATAGAGAAAGGCCTCAAAACAATTTTAAAAAAATTTGCGTAAATGACCGCCTGGCGTCGAACAAAGGACCCGTTCGTGAGAGACAATGGCATATGAATGTTAGAGAAGTGCCACTGTGACGTGTTTCAAAGTTTCAATTCAGTATCTTATCGGGAAGGTCATAAAATAAGATTCCGTTATTCCCGTTTGAAATGCATGGTAGATTCGGAATGACAATCTTGCATCGAACCAAGGACCACTAGACGAACGGTGAAATTCAAGAAAAAATGCTATCAAACGACTCTGTCACCATTCCGGGTTTTATCTTTCCAGCTTATCGGTAAGGCATCGAAAAAAAATTTCAAAAATTGCAGCAATGCATTTCTTACGGAAGCATTTCGGAACCACCTGGCGTCGAACACACGGACATTTGGTAGCATTTCTTCCTTTAATACTATGGAAAACCGTCTCATCTAAAAACACCGTGATTTTGATTGCTCTATCGCATCGAGAACGGTCTCAAAACAGATTGCAAAAATTCGCGCAAATGACCGCCTAGCGTCGAACTCAGGACCCTTCTGTGAGATAAAATAGCGAATTAATATTAGATAAGTGCCATTATGACTTGTTCCAAAGTTTCGATCCAATATCTTATCGGGAAGGTCCTAAAATAAGATTCCGTTTTCCCCCTTTGAAATGCATGGTGGAATCGGAATGACCCTCTTGCATCGAACCAAGGACCACTAGAAGAACTGTGAAATTCATGGAAGAATATGTTTTAACACCTCCGTCGCCACACGGGGTTTGATCTTTCCAGCTTATCGGGAAGGCATTGAGAAAAAATTTCAAAAATTGCAGTAATGAATTTCTTATGGAAGAATTTCGGACCCACCTGGAGTCGATCTCACGGTCATTTGGCAACATTTCTTCCATTCGTAATATAGAAGACTAACTCAACTTTAACCTCCGAGATTTTGGTTCCACTATCATAACGATAAGTGCCTCAAAATAATTTTCAAAAATCCGCGCAATGCATTCTTATGGGAAAATTGCGATTTTTGGGAATTTCTGGCATCGAACCCATGATAGCTAGCGTCGATGTCTGCATTATTCTGGCATCTAGAGTGTAGGGCCAGTACGTCGTAAAAATCTGAATTATATATAGCTAACTCTCCGGATATACCTATATATATATATATACCTATATATTTATAGGGGATACGAATTCTGACCATGTTCCACAAGCGCCATCGACGTCAGATTTTTTCGACGTACTGGCCCTACACTCTAGATGCCAGAATAATGCAGACATCGACGCTAGCTATCATGGGTTCGATACCAGAAATTCCCAAAAATCGCAATTTTCCCATAAGAATGCATTGCGCGGATTTTTGAAAATTATTTTGAGGCACTTATCGTTAAGATAGAGGAACCAAAATCTCGGAGGTTGAAGTTGAGGTAGTCGTCTATATTACGAATGGAAGAAATGTTATAAAATGACCGTGAGTTCGACGCCAGGTGGATGCAAAATTCTTCCATAAGAAATGCATTGCAGAAATCTTTGAAAATTTTTTTAAATGCCTTCCCGATAAGCTGGAAAGATAAAACCCTGAATGGTGACAGAAGCGTTTGAAAACTTTCTTCCATGAATATCATCGTTCGTCTAGTGGTCCTTGATCGATGCAAGAGGGTCATTCCGATTCCTACATGTATTTCAAATGGGGAAAGTGGAATCTCATTTTGGGACCTTCCCGATAAGATATTGAATCGAAACTTTGGAACAAGTAAGGATGGCACTTATCTAATATTATTTTGCTATCTTCTCTCACGGAAGAGTCCTGAGTTCGACGCTAGGCGGTCTTTTGCGCGAATTTTTTCAATCTGTTTTGAGGCCGTTCTCGATGCGATAGAGCAATCAAATTCTCGGTGTTTACAGATGAGATGGTCTTCCATCGTACCAAACGAAGAAATGTTACCAAATGTCCGTGTGTTCGACGCCAGGTGGATCCGAAATGCCTCCGTAAGAAATGCATTGCTGATATCAGGGACGATTTTTTAAAATGCCTTCCCGATAAACTGGAAAGATAAAACCCGGAATGGTGACAGAGGCGTTTGTAAAGATTCCTTCATGACGTCCGCTGCTTCTCTAGAGGTCCTTGGTTCAATGCTAGAGCGTCATTCCGATTCTACCATGCATTTCAAACGGGAATAACGGATCTTATTTTAGGACCTTCCCGATAAGATACTGAATTGAAACTTTGAAACACGTCAGAGTAGCACTTCTCTAACATTCATATGCCATTGTCTCTCACGAACGGGTCCTGTGTTCGACGCCAGGCGGTCATTTACGCAATTTTTTAAAAATTGTCTTGAGGCCTTTCTTTATGCAGGAGACTATTCAAAATCACAGCGTTTGCGTTTGAAGTAGTTTTCTATAGAACCAGTGGAAGAAAGGTTGCATATGACCGTGAGTTCGATGCCAGATGGATGAAAATTTCTAACGTAAGAAATGTATTGCGGCAATTTTAAAAATTTTGCTGGATAAGCTTCGAAGATGACACCCGTAAGGGGAACTTATTGTAAATTTTTACCAATTAGCTTGCAGTATGCAAGCAAATTTTACTCGTATATATATAGGTATATCCGGAGAGTTAGCTATATATAATAGATATATATATATCTATTATATATAGCTAACTCTCCGGATATACCTATATATATATATACCTATATATTTATAGGGGATACGAATTCTGACCATGTTCCACAAGCGCCGTCGACTTCAGATTTTCTCGACGTACTGGCCCTACACTCTAGATGCCAGAATAATGCAGACTTCCACGCTAGCTATCATGATTTCGCTGCCAGAAATTCCCAAAAATCGCAATTTTCCCATAAGAATGCATTTCGCGGATTTTTGAAAATTATTTTGAGGCACTTATCGGTAAGATAGAGGAACCAAAATCTCGGAGGTTGAAGCTGAGGTAGTCTTCTATGGTTCTTATGGAAGAAATGTTGCCAAGTGACCGTGACTTCGACTCCAGGTGGGTCCGAAATTCTTCCATAAGAAATGCATTGCTGTAATTTTTGAAATTTTTTTTTAATGCCTTCCCGATAACCTGGAAAGATCAAACTCCGTGTGGCGACGGAGGCGTTTGAAAACATTCTTTCATGAATTTCACAGTTCGTCTAGTGGTCCTTGGTTCGATGCAACGGGGTCATTCCGATTCCACTATGCATTTCAAACGGGGAAAACGGAATCTTATTTTAGGACCTTCCCGATAAGATATTCAATCGAAACTTTGGAATAAGTCATAATGGCACTTACCTAATATTAGTTCGCTATTTTCTCTCACAGAAGGGTCCTGAGTTCGACGCTAGGCGGGCTTTTACGCGAATTTTCGCAATCTGTTTTGAGACCGTTCTCGATGCGATAGAGCAATCAAAATTACGGTGTTTGCAGATGAGATGGTCTTCCATAGTATCAAAGGAAGAAATGTTAGCAAATGTCCGTGTGTTCGATGCCAGGTGGGTTCGAAATGCTTCCGTAAGAAATGCATTGGTGAAATCTTGGATGATTTTTTTTAAATCCTTCCCGATAAGCTGGAAAGATAAAACCCAGAATGGTGACAGAGGCATTTGAGAACATTCTTTCATGCCGTCCACTGCTTCTCTAGTGGTCCTTGGTTCGATGCTAGAGCGTCATTCCGATTCTACCATGTATTTCAAGCGGGAAGAACGGAATCTCATTTTAGGACCTTCCCGAATAAGATACTGAGTTGAAACTTTGAAACACGTCAGAGTGGCACTTCTCTAACATTCGTATGCCATTGTCTCTCACGAACGGGTCCTGTGTTCGACGCCAGGCGATCATTTACGCTAATTTTAAAAAATTGTTTTGAGGCCTTTCTCTATGCAGGAGAATATTCAAAATCACAGCGTTTGCGTTTGAAGTAGTTTTCTATAGAACCAGTGGAAGAAAGGTTGCATATGACCGTGAGTTCGATGCCAGATGGATGAAAATTTCTCATGTAAGATGTATTGCGGTAATTTTTAAGAATTTTGCTAGATAAGCTTCGAAGATGATACCCGTAAGGGGAACTTATTGTTAATTTTGTACCAATTAGCTTGCAGTATGCAAGCAACTTTTACTCGTATATAAAACATCTATAAGTAAATATGTAGTATGAAGTCTTGAGGCATTCTCTGCGTATTTTAGATAAATTTTGTTTCATTTGATAAGCATCAAAATTAAAACTCGATCGGTAAAAAATCAGTAAATTTTATCATCTATGCATTTGGTATTTTTAATATACCGTCCAAATCAATTGAGAGAAAATGTGCTAGGATCGATTTTCCTGAATTAATAAAGATGAAGGATACGAGACAACCATCTTTCACATTAATTTTGAATCCAATATGAATTTTTTTGGTGTCATTGAACTGTGAATCGAATAAACGTGATTTCTTCTGTGGATTCCTCTTGAAATGGTTGCAGTCACAAACCATTACGTTCTTAAACGTTCTTCTCTCGTATTTATCAAGTTCTAAAATACACAAAAAGATATGGCGAATGAGGTTTTGTCATAATGCTCATTGAATGCTACTGTAAGCTATGAATGTGAAATTTTCAATTGATTTTGAATGCATACAAAACTACTTGCATTGTTTATATTTCAACTGTTTATTATCACGTTTACAATTATTATAATGTAGAAAACGTTAAAAATACGCGAAATAATAGGGACTTGGTGCAATAGTTTTTCCCAGGGCCTTTTTACCTGTAATTCGAACCCTGTAAGTATCACACGGGGATAAGAAGCGCATATGAGGCTCATGTTGAAATTTTGCTCCCCTCGGTTGATGGCTGGCCCTACGTAACTCTCATATTTTTCGACAGAATTTTAATGATTGAGATGAATGGGCGGTGGTTTGGTATGAATAGTCTATCTACATATTTATCGCTCGGTGATATTGAAAATATTCCTTCGTATTTGAAATGTATGGCTATGAGAAACTTTTCATCTCTCCACATTCCATGACAAATTTGAAAAGCAAGATAGAGGAGTGATTGGAAGAAGTGGTTAAAGCAATGAATTCACCAGGACTTCAATAGGGGGACTGTTTTGATAGAGATAGGGAAGTGAGAAACGACGGCAACAGTAATACATACACTCACATGAATTTAACAACCGAAAGGGTAAGAGGTATGTTAATTCCAGATTTTTGGATAAATCACAATAGGTAATAGCATTTCTTGCGTTCCTTCTCGACCAACTGATTACTTTGAGTAGGAGCAACGACCTCTTTTAAAAATATAACCCACTCACTCACCTTCTCAATTTTCTCATCCAACATATATTTCTTCCGTTTATGACAGCCTCCAGAGAAACAACTCATTTATCCAATTTAAGTAATATCTTAGTCAAACATGGTTAACATTCAAATATACAGGATATAACGCCCATGGCTTATCATACTTTCAGAAATTTCCTTCTGATGCATCAGTAATTCCCAGGATCACCGAAATTGTATACAATAGCGATGTTCAATGTATCGTACCAACCTTTTAATTCTATAAGAAAGTTCGAGTAGTTTACTAAGCCAGAACCTAAACCATCTTCTTATCAGCAATTTATTTTGGAAAGAGAGTTCGGTTTTTTCAAACCGATAAAAATTGCTAACATTGGTATTACTATCTATGCAAGCCAATGGTTTATTGTAAATCTTACCTAACTTTAGAGATGTAATTTATCTGTAATCGGCGTATAAACTTCAAGTTTCTGCGACACTAAATATGCGGAGTATCTAAAATTCCATATTTACGTTTCAATTCATATTTTAGTGACATGATAATATAAACTTTAGTCGATGTAGTAAGATCATCTTCAACGCTCTATATATTTTGTATCATAGATGTTATAAGAGAAGTGAAACGATTTGGTTCTCGTAAGCGTAAGGAATTAGATGGCATTTCTCTAGTTCATTGTTCATTTCTCAAGTTATTTCAAACTACGAAATTTTTAGCTCAATGTAGGGACAAAATAAAGCATAAAAAACAATTTATATAAATAAAGCAAACAATCATTGACGATGAGCTTGATTGATATAAATTGACGATAGGCAGCATTACTTATTTTTTCATTTTTGTTGTTGAATTAGTTATTTAGTATAAGCTAATACAGTTTATACCATTCACTTTAAAAGCAGAATATAGAGATACTAATTCTGATATGATGCACCCAAACATTGTCAACTTTATGTTATCATTCAGATTTTCCGAAGATCCTATTTCAACTAGAATGATCTTCCTTGCATTATTTTTGAAAATACTATAAAAAATTTAAAAAACATCTTCGCAAAGTTCGTAGAGAATTATGATGTGCCTAGGATGAAGGATGTTACGAAGGTCCTTGGAGTGAATGTTGGAGTAATAGATTACATATAAAACCAAGAATACTTTAACAGCTAGCGTAGGAATCATGAGAATTAGAGGAATATTCTCATATAAGTCCGGTTAACATCCGTTGGTTTCTATTTTTAACGTGTTCTTCCATGACTCCTTTTACCCATCATTCATAATTATTGATAGTGATTTTTGTTTTAATTATTATACATATTATGCACCATTCAAACAATTCGGGTTATATAGCTTACTTGAGGCATTCTGAAACCGAAGCAGCAATCATTAATCATTAGTCTTATTAAACATTAGTCTAGCGCATAGTTCTGAAAATCATTTCAGTAACATTGGAAATCCTGTTGTGGTTGTTTTCACACCCCCTGACATACGTCATACGGCGGCTCGCGGGGTATTGATGTAAATGTAAATAAACCAGGTGTTAACGTGTAAACCTGCAATATGCAAATATAGGAAACCTGGAGTTTATATGCAATATACAAATCAGTCTTAAGGTTCTGATTTGCCATACTAACTGTTGTTTCTTAACCATCTTAAACTGTATTCCTTGCAAGAAGTCCTGAAAGGTCGTCTACCTCAAAAATAGAGTTGAATATCTTCATTCCCTAAGGGAATACCCGTGGCGAAGATTACAAATCGCGGATCCACCATTTCCCACCTTACTTGTGATCGGTCGCCGCCACCATACCCTAACCTTTGATACCTGCTCAGCAGGGGTGCGGTCAGGAATCCTCATTAGCGCTTTCAAATTCGCTACCCCGGATACATACGACCATCCACAATCTGCCGAAAAGGGGGTTTTTCTTCTCAGAGCGGAGTTCACCTTCACCCATTAGCCGTTTTATGGTTCCTTTGAGAAAATAGACAATACCTTTTGATGGACGCAACAAAAGAAAAAGAAACAACAAAGGAATGAATAGGGGATACTCCTAGGGCCAGGGTGGAGGGAAGAAAAGACCTCCTTTCTCTATGGAAGAATTAGTGAAACCTCAGACGCGAATTCGTCAGAAACAGCAAAATCTCATCTCAAAATCATAATGCTTCATCTGATACCGTCACCACGAATGCCTGGTGGAAGTAAGAACAGAATGACATGTTGATGCATATATTCTGAAATACCTAATGCTCTGTTAATTGTCGTATCAAGCAAATTTTATACTTCTCTGTATTGCAGAATAATTCAACTGCGAAGAAATCGAGTCAAAATTTGCACCACGGGGCAAGAAAGAGATTTAGCATCAGATAAAAGTTGGGACAGCATAATTTTGCGAGTAACATGAACTTGATTTAATTAAAGGGATAGTTTTTCTGGAACTGGCAATGAACAATATTTTCGGAAAAATGTTACGAGATGCTGGCGTTAATTTCGTGGTAAATTAATTTTTTATTCGATACGTGAAAAAATTTTGTAGCCCTCAGTATTTAAATTGTGCTACTATTCTAATATCTATGTTATTTTCTAAAATATTAATTTAGCAATTTGAATTTTAAACAATTACCTTAGAAAATGATGAAAGCACACCAATAAATATTTTACTTTCTATCATATGATTTGGTGGTATTTAAAATTTTTATGACATTTGATGTAATTATCTGATGTAGCTGATCGTAATTTACTTGGTTTACTTTATTGTAATATGTTTTGGGTCTAATTTTCAGAGCTCTTTACCAGGTTGACTTAAAATGATTCTTTCTCGGTGCATTCGTCCAGATAAAGTTTCTTTTCATCTTTGCTTTCATTAGTAGGTTTCGCAGTTTTTTCATGCTCCCCTTTTCGATAGCATTTCTTCTGCAACATAAATTAGTTGACATACAGTTGATTGTGTTCTTATTCCTAATTATTCTTTATCTCCTTGCAGAGTTTTCGTTCATCTTTCTATTTGAGTCATAATCGTGAATTTCCTCTAAATAAATTTAAAAGTTCGTCCTGTAGGCGACAAGAGCATAAAAAACGTAATAATATAATCCTTTTTAATCTTGCAATGACATAATTTTTTATTGGATAATTGAAGCAGCTAAAGTAAGTTTACCCGACGCCTCCAGAGAAAGGTGAATTACGCAGAAATCTCTGGCCGAAATAAGGAATCCGATTTTCATTCATTTTTTAATACTCTGCTGCTGACATAGTAAAAAGTAACACTAAATCTAGTCTAACTAGATGCTAATAAAGACGGTACAAATACGTTCAACGCGTTTCACAACGGTTTAAAAAGGCGCCTTCCTTCCAAGAGCCAATAGAATGCGTGGAAAACTCTAGACTCGCTCTCATCGAGCTTCACGTCTGTTATGCGGGTTGCGGCTTAGGTGGTAAGTTTTTTTGGAACTAGCTGTACGACAGACACTCTCCCGGAGATTAATACATCCGTGTCGATGCCGAGTATATCCTTTACCGAAGATGGGATCATTAAACTCTTACGCAAAATTAAGCCGAGTAAGTCGCCGGGTCCCGAAGGTATTCCGGCTAGAGTATTAATGGAACTGGCAGAGAGCATTGCCCCGTACCTCAAAATTATATTTTCGAAGTCAATAAACGAAGATCATGTTCCGATAGATTGGTAATTGGCAAATGTCACACCTGTTTTTAAGAGTGGGTTAAAAGATGATCCAGGAAACTATAGACCCATCTCATTAACTTCGCTATCAGGAAAAGTTGTGGAACATATCGTTGTCAGCTCGCTCATGAGATTTTTAGATACTAACCGTTTCCTCAGTAAGAACCAGCACGGTTTCAGGAAGTCGCGATCGTGCGAAGACAGCTTGCGCTATTCGTTCACGACATCTTAAAGTCTACCGAGAGTAGAAAGCAAGTAGACGCAATTTTCCTCGATTTTAAGAAGGCTTTTGACAGAGTCCCCCACTACAAGTTAACTTACAAATTAAAATTAGCGGGAATTAATAAAGAAGTAATTGACTGGGTTAAGGACTTTCTTTACGAACGGGAACAACAAGTAGTACTTGATGGCGTTATTCCGAACAGAGTCAAAGTTACCTCAGGCGTACCTCAGGGAAGCGTAATTGGCCCTCTTCTTTTCCTAATATATATTAATGACTTGAGTGAAGAGATAGATAGCAATGTTAGGATATTCGCGGATGACTCGGTCATATATAGAGAAATATCTAACGATGACGATCGTATTTCTTTATCTAATGATTTGATAACAATTCAAAAGTGGTGCGAAAAATGGGAACTTGATCTCAATATGAGTAAATGCTCCGTAGTTAATTTCTTCGAAAAGAAAGAATTGCGTCATAATTACCCATACTTAATAAATGGATTAGTCATAAATGTAGCAGAATCAGTTGAGTATCTTGGGGTAACTCTTACCAATAATTTAAATTGGAGCACTCACATTCGTAAAATCTGCGGTAAAGTTAGTAAAAAGCTCGGCTTCATAAAGCGTATTGTCGGTAGATGCGATGAGAAAGTTAGAGAGCGATGTTATTTCTCCTTGGTCAGGCCCCATCTCGAATACGCGGCAAGTATATGGGACCCAGCGGATGAAACGGGTACCTGCGAACTTGAGAAATTTCAACGCAAAGCGATACGTTTCGTTAAAAATGCTACGAGAAAAATGTAAGCGTCACGAAAATGCTCTCAGATACAGGTTGGGTATCATTGAAAGAAAGGTGGTTAGAAGCTAGGTTGCGACTCCTTAATAAATTTAGAGAAAGCACGTTTTCCCATGACGTAGTTGATAATATGCGACCCCCCTGTTACTCCGGCCGATACGATAATGAGAGCAAAATAAGAGAAATAGACGCTAGAACTAGTCGATTTAAGAAATCACTCTTTCCGCGAACAGTACACGATAGTAATAGGCTAAAAAAGTATCTCAATCGATTGGTGTTTACACCTCCTGCCACACGCCGAAAGGTGGCTTGCAGGGTATTCATGTAGATGTAGATGTAGATCCGCGAAAGAGAATGAAATAATGTACGCATGCTGTAAACCAATAATTATCGTGGTCCTCCTCATTCTCCAAATTCTGAACCGGTTTAATCTCTCGATGAGAATGAATGAGTGCAGCTGCAGCGTACGGGATGTCATCTCTTCTCAGACGCGGCGGCTGAGGATGCTGAAGGGGATCTTCGCGGAGAAGGCGGGACATCCCTAGACGTACGGAAATAGCAGTGGTTCCGGGACGCGACTGTTTCTCGGAGAAGAAAGCGAATTCTCGGAAAAACGGACTAATACGGGAGACAAGTGTCAGGCGAGTGCAATGTATGTACATAAGATGAGAGTGAATATTAAGTGAAGGGAAAGCGAAAAAAAGGTTTATTTTAGTGATTTTCTTGTCTTTTGTTTTGGGCCACGTATAAGCGGGAGATGCAATTTAATACTTAGTAAAGGGCATACGAAAGAAAGGTTTACTTATGTGATCTTCTGATATTTAATGTGTATCATGTACTATGTACGTGATATGCGGGTGAATGTACAGTGAAAACTGATAGGTTTTATAGCAGTGATCTTTCGTAATTTGGTTTGGGCATCCACGGTTATAGGTAAGTATTTGTATAATGATGCTTTAAAAGGCGAAAAATGTCAGTGAGTATGTCGGATTGAAGGACGAAACCAACTGACAACAAAACTGAGTATGAGTACAAGTGAATATTTAGTGAATTTATGAGTTCTTTTAAAGGGAGTGATTTTGAAATTGAGTAATAATATTAGTAATGGTAAATATTTCAATGCTCTTACAGTGATTGTTTACGATTGAAAGAGGAACAGGACTAAATATGCACTAAATCCTTTCATGGGAGTTATTTTGGAGCTTTTGATTTCTTTTTTTTTCACTTTTTGATAGTGCGAATTCTGATGTTAAAAGTTTTTTTTTTATAGTGAGACATTCTAATGATATATGTTTTAATGTCTTTTGGGTATTTTTGTAACATTGGTGGCTCCATTTTTCTAACCCCGGGTTCTAACTGCCAACAGGGTGATGTGGATGATTATATTTGTTGTACCTGTGTTTTGTTATGTGCCATTTATTTTTTTTTTCTTTCTCTGTAAACCGTATATTGCCGAGGAACTAGGAGGATTTTCCCCCAGGGGCTTAATTGCCAACGTAGTGATGTCGGAAGGGAAGAGGGCATGGGAAGATTCAGAGTCAGTCGCAGATGAGTCTTAAGATTATCTATGATGCGTTGTCTTGCACTGACTCTGGCATCCCTCACCCTCCAATGCATTGGTGGTGCCCTCTAACCTTCCGAAACAGTTATATGGATGGCACAACTGAGGGTCGGGGCCTTCTGCCCACCAGCGCCTTGGAGAACACTTGCTTCCGTGACCGTCCGGTCCTCAACCGGCGGTCATGATAGTCTTCCGCCTAGTTCCTCCGCTTAGTAAGTTCCATTTCGTGTATGTTAAACTATAGTAAATAAATCCGCTCAGCCAACCGAGTTAAGTATTTCATTATCTTTACGACACGGGCTACACTTTTTCCGGGGCTCCAATATGGAGAGGCAAATAATGTAGAAAATATCTGTAGAAAATATTGTATCGCTAAATACCATGCTCTATGTTTGAGCAATCAATCATCACATGGGCAAAGGAAGGGAATAGAGGGGCCTTGGATATTTTGCGACCCTGTCCCCTTTGCAACGCAGCCGGTTCTGCACGTTTATTCGTGACTATTTACGGCAAAATATTTCATGTTGATTTACAAAATCAGAAAAATTCGGATACATCTCTGAAATTAGAGTCTTTAAGAACAACCAAGGATGAGAAATGTTAGAGCTACAGTCCCACGACAAAATCAAGCAACGGGTCTTGTAAACCCTCAAAAAACGAAGCCCAAAATGAGAAAATGAGATGAGGGAAAACATACATACAGTAGCAGAAAAACTGAAAAATATTGAGATATATCATAAATGATTCGCCGGTATTCAGATATCAAAATAACTTATTTCAAGTAGAAATTGTGATAATTCAACAATGACTAAAACGTAATTATTTATTATCAAGCGGTAAATGACGCAAAACTCAGAATACAAACGATATAAAATATATTACGAAATACTATTACAAAACGTGATAAATTTGAATAGTAAAGAGAACTCCCTTTATTTTAAATTAGGAAGATAAAAGCTGGAAATAATGCAGTATTCCTTTTTAAAAAGAAGTTATTCTAGCATATATTATCTTGGCATAGGTATTTGCAAGAACTAAGAATTTCTAACTAACTATACTTGGTGAAATGTACTTGGAATCCTTCCGCTTTATTGTCTTATACGCTTATTACACAACGATGAGCTATTTAACGAGTTACTGATATTCAGACTTGTCCGAAAAACCTTTAACTGCCAATATTATCGAATTTTCAGGTAATTCGTAAAATGATATCATCTGGGTATTGAGAACACCTAATAATTACGAAAGATGTAAGTTTTCGTTTATCAAAGGGAAACCTTACCGCAGATCGTCTAGAGCGTAACTTCGAAGATAAAAATGCCTTTCTTGGTAAGCGGCCTGAATGCCTTCCCTGTGGCATCAAAAACCTTAGGTCGTTTCTAGATGGAAAAAATAGGAATCACCGAAAGGAAAACATAGTGTTAAGGAAAATACTACCACCAGTTAATGACGGGAAACAATATATAAAGCGCCTTAATAAGGCATTCTGTACACGTGTTGATAAAGTTTCAGATACAATTCGAAAAGGAAAAACTACATTTTATGGTCGCCTTTAAAGAGTGAATTCCTGCGAAAAATGGGATGTTTTTCCCTCCCGTCTAAGGAAAAAGAAACAGTTCTTTCCAAGGAAAGAGAAACACCAGGAAATACTAACTGACTAAACTTTCTCTGAAGGTAAATAAGTGAAGAAACGGATGAAATAAACTTAGGCTATATTGCCTTAAGAAGTAATTAACCTTAACCATTTGTGTAACGTGTTCGCTTTCGGCGGAGGTGGTCCCGTGTTCGAACCCCGATGGGGGTGAGGATGTTTACCCAGCATCGAAACAATCGTGATGCTACAATTGGGAAGAGGCAGGGGTCCAGGTCTAGAAAAAGCCAATCACGGCGGTGTGGGAGTCGATGCGCTGACCACATGTCACTTACGGTGAATGCCTAGCTTAGGCCAAATCCCATCATATGCGATGAATGAATGTAAAATTTAACTATATTGCCTTAAACTATGAATAAGAAATAACTAAAATAAATAATGCATTAATTCTCCTTGGTTTGATTAATTGAATATAAGGTTCGAGAATGATATCCGCAAAATTATATGAGCTGTAACTTAACTGTAACTGTAAATATATCCAATTTTAAATTGAGCTTTTCGTTGTTGGGGAAATTTCTCACTTAAATTTGCACGGGAACATTGGCATTTCAGTACACAAAAAGGCGACAACTCATTTCAAAAACGATTTGCACAGCGGTGACAGCGGGCGAAAATCCTTATCCAAATTTTAATATTAAAAATAAAATTTGAAAAAATTTCCTTTTCTTCGGCCAGACTATTGTTATGAATATGTAATCAAGCTCAAAATAAAAACAATACGGTATATTGTGTAAATATTAACCAAATTCGTTGTAAAAATTTTAGGAACTATGTATCGAGCACACCTAATTTAAGGCTATCTGAGAGTGAGTAATTTTTCTCATGCTACAAAGCTTACAGATTTACGCTAATTATTTTGCATCGGTGCCCATGGGCACTCAATTCAGTTCACTTGGATATATGTTACCCGCTTAAAACTCACTTCCTAGGAACCCGTGAAAATTATTCTCCGATTGTTCTCCAATTACATCGAATTTTATAATTGACGTCGACAAATAAACTCAAGCATTCCCTGACGAAAAAAATTGACGAACCGGAATCTAATCCGGGAACCCGTGTTTACTTTTCTAGCACGCTAAACACTTCGCCACCACGACCGATAATCTGAAACGCAATAAACTTTTGCGGTACTTATCTTTAGTTTACTGATGATATGACATTTGGCAATAAATAATCCTTGAGTTCTAAATTAATTCTAAATTAAACCTTTTCCTCCACTGTGTGTTCGAGGGTCTTTTTTCACTGCCTTTATTTTGTGCGCGTTTTCTTGTAAAATGAGCTTTTTCTCTATCAACCCTCAGTCTCGAAGATTTTTCACAGAAATCCAATCATACGTACATCTCTATTTCCTTCTTTTGTATATTTTGTTTCTCCTTCCTTCCCTCGCCCTCTCTCTCTACTACCTCCTTCTCTCCACCCCCTCCTTCTCTCTACCCCTATCTCTCTTTTAAGCACATATGAAAATATCATACGAGGTCAGGCGGGATGATAATTCTGATAATAAAAACACATAGAAATTCACCGCTATACCCATCATTACCCGCTAGAAAACTAGAGCGCAGTACGGCGTCGCTCCCGGGTGAAGTCACCTATTGATGCGAGACAATTCTGGGAAGCGTATTATCAGGGTGGATATGTATCGCCCAGCAACGCACCCCCTGATCTACCTCAACATCGATCGGCAGACTCCACGTACGCGCCCATCATACGGCGTTTGCGAAAGAAAAATAACAGTGATGTACACGCAGTAGGGGGCCACTTTTCACATGTATTTTCTTAATCCTACGCAGAATGCTTTCGTTCTAAGAAGATTGACGATGTAGTGGACTCACTCGAGAACGATGTTACGAAAATGCAGCATTTTTTACAGTTCTATTCTAAATTAACGGGATGATTTTTCTCCTGATTAATTCTCGTTTGATTTTTTTTACCTTAAATGGAATTGGTAAAATCCTCCTTAAGGAGTTAATATTCAATTCAAATAATTTGCACAACATATTTACAGACAAAATTGCAGAATATCCAGTGTTACGTGACCATTCCAGGGAAAAGAAGTTGTTGTAAACGATCCAAAACAGCTAATAATAAACAGCACAATCGATCTCATCGGATCCGATCGATCTTTCAAAAACGATCTCGTGCTTGAATCGATTCGAAGCAAACGATTTGAATCGACTTGGGAACTCTACATTTTCGTTGAAAATTCCCTTCTCTAATTTACACCATCAACTAGTTTTTATTATGGTCTATCATTCAACTTTTGAATCGTTATCAATTTTTGTAACTTACTATAATTTCCTAATACCATCGTTATACATAAGTGAGGCTACGAATCAATTGTAAAATTGCTCATTGGACGGGTTCCATCGATAGGAAAAAGCATAACAAAAATATTATCTTGTGATAGGTGGAACTTAAGGATCGAAACAAAATAACACTTAAATGATATAAGCCACGTTGTAAGGCAAGCTAATTGATAATTCATTATAAAGTATTGCGGGGAGGATATTTTGGCGTACGCCATCACAACTGTAACGTTCTCCGGCTCTCGCATACATCCCCAGCGCCGCTCTGCGGCAGGGCAAATATTGTATTCGGGGCTTTATCCCCCTATGAGAGTCGGGCGCCCCCTGAACCCCGAAAAGTCCTATATAAAGGGGACCACAGAACAAGCAGAGCAGATATCCATCACTCTGGGAAGTGCCTTTTTAAATCCCCCGATCTGGTTAGCAGCAATGACAGTCCCGACCCCCATTGTATCTTGTAGAAGACCCCGACCAGTCAGCCCTGCCACGGCCCAAGAACGAGCCACATGCGAAGCATAGTTCATCATCATCATTGTATTTCTGCCCTCGGAGAGGTTTCAATGGAACTGCTTTCTTCAGGCACCTGTATTCTGAGCATCCCTTTTTGGAGCTCGATATTCTTTTCCTCTCTTCAAATCGGTTAGCAATCGAAATTTCCTTCTCCCTCTTCCTCGTTTCTCATTGATCTTTTCTTCAAATATCTTCTCCTGTAGGCATTATGTTTTTAATATATGGCCTATCCATTTTCCTTTCCTTATCCTCATGTTTTCCAAAATTACTCTTTCTTCTTCGAGCCTACTCAGCACCTCATCGTTTTCGATCTTGTCTGTCCACCTTATTCTCTCTATTCTTCGCCATTGCCACATTTCAATGCTCTCCAAGTATTTTTCTGCTTTCGTTCCCAACATCTATGTTTCGGATCCATATAGCGCAATATTCCAGGTAAAGCACTTCGCAAATCTTTTTCTTAATTCTGTCTTGATGTTCTTCGACGTCAAAATTTCTTTTATCTTTTGGAACGTTGCCTTTCCCTCAGCTATTCTACTTCTTATTTCCTTCGTAAAACTACCATTAGATGTGATAGTGCTTCCAAAAAATTTGAATGTTTCGACCTGCTCAAATTCCTTCCCATTCTACCTAATTTCCACTGGGCCAGCCATCTTTGATACCTTCATCATCTTCGACCGATGTTATCTTTCTATTATCCTCTCCTTTTATACTGAATCTCTCTACCATTTCTTGTAGCATTTCTTCACTTTCTGCTATCACAGCCTGATCGTCTGCATATTTAATGGTTTTAACACTTTCTTCTCCTGCCATTATTCCTTCAATCCCTTCCAAGGATACATCTATCAGCTTGTCACCATATATATTATAAAATATTGGTGACAAGTAACACCCTTGTCTCACGCCTTAGCCTATTGATGTCTCCTTCGTCTCATCTCCCCCAATCCTCACCACTACTTTTAGTCTTATATACAATTGTTTTATTGAACTTTCCCCACAGGTTTTCCTCTATCATAATCTCAATCCTCTTCATTTTTATTCTGGTCAACATCTTTGTCACGTGCTATGAAACTGATTGTACAGAATTCTTTGCAAGCTTGAGCGTTACTTTCCTTATGCAATAGCATCGTTGTTGTTTTTGGTAAATCATCAGGCCACTTAAATATCATATATCTTCTTAGCAGGATCAGTGATTCTACTAATTGCACCTTGCCCTAGGACCTGAAACACCTCGGCTGGAATTCCGTCAGAGCCCACTGTCTTTTCTTCTCTCAGGTCTCTTATCGCTCTCTCAACTCCTTCTTTTAGAATCCTTGGTTCCTTCGAATCCTCCTCACACGTCCTCTGAGCCTCTAGATGAACTCTTCCAATGAATTCATGTGTACATTACAGTTCTTCTATGCACTCGTTCCACAGAATTTTTATCTCTTCCTCATCTGTAGTTATTTTCCCATTTCTGTCTATCAATCCATTTTAACTTATCCCTCTATGGTCTCTCTTAGTCATATATCTTGCAGTTTTATACATTTCCTCTATTTTCGCAGTCCTCTCCAATACCTCTATCATGCGGCACTGTCTTTTCAGCCAATTATCTCTAGCTTCATCTGTCTCCCTCCTCAGCTCGCTGTTTAGCTTCCTGTATTTTCTTCTCCCATGTTCTGTATTATCACACTGCCTTTTTCTTCTTTCTTCCATCTTGTCTATCATTTCCTGAGTGATCCATTCTTTTTTATTATTTTGGTTTCCCAGGCTCCCAACTTCCTGTACTAAAACCTCTATTATACAAGACTTCATAAAATTCCACTCTTCTTTAACACATTTTTTCTTTCCTTGTGTTCGAAATTTTTCCTTTAGAGTTGTAGTGAATGCTGTTCCTTCTGATCTCAGCTTCTTTACATCTAATTACTTTCCTTCAATTCTTTTCCTTTTCAGGTGCTTCTGTTTTGTCTTCAGGTCTGCAATTAACAGGTTGTGCTCTGAATCTACGTCAACACCTGGAAAGGTTTTGGCATTCGTAACGCAATTCTTGAATCTTTGGTTGACTATAATGAAGTCTATTTGATATCTTTTTATGTCCCCTGGACTTTTCCAGGTGAACAACCTTCGATCATGATTCCTAAACAATGTGTTTGCCATCCATACGTTGTTTTGTCCACATAACTCCAGCAATTTCCCTTTTCTGTCATTCCTGTTTCCCAGACCGTAATCCTCCACCATATTATCCGGATGTACGAATGTGGGTAAGTTTTACCTTCGGAAAAATCTTCCATTACAGGAGTCATGTCTATTTCTGCGCAGTTCCATGGAACTAGGAATATGCAAATGGATCTTTAATGCGATGGTTATCCGTTGCCTTTCGCATCCTATGCCGTTAGCCATTTTCCTGTCTCATCCGCCTCTGGAGGGGATATCTCCCCTCAGGGACAAGAGGGTGCCCCAAACCCATCTTTTCATGGGAGTGAATTTTATCCCGGCATTCATTCGGTACCCTACCTCGTTAGTCGCATACAAATATATTAAGGAATATACAACTCGGTAAATAAATCATTTAAATCTTTTACTCGGTCCATTACTTTAATCAATGGCACTATGACATTATTGTCTGTAAAGAATTTTCTAGGTGGTCTAATGTTTATCGATAAGAGGCGAAATAATTTTGTTCTAAATGAAATACTTGTTGTGGTTGTTATCATTGGTAGGAGATTAAAATATATAATTACGGAAACTATTAAAGCTTCCATTGATAAATGTGGATTTAATTCTAATTTTATTCTAATCTAACGGACAATTTGCAAGATATTTGTGTAGCTATGATTAATAGAAAATCTATCGAATCTCCAGGAAACTTGGTTAACCAGAGAGCTGTATTCTTGCTAATGAAACATAAAGCAGTTTTCAGAATAGAGATAAAATTTTCAGCTTCGATTCCTTTGCAGTTTAATCAGTAATCGATAAAAAAAGCTACCACTCAATTGTTTCAGCGTCAAAAATTGATATTATTTGCCGTATATTCGTTCAATTAATAACGCCTGAGAAGGAGTCGCGCTCGGTTGTCGTAGCGCTCAGTTTTCGTAACGCTCAATTGTCGTAGCGGTCAGTTGTCCTAGCACTCAGTTGTCATAGCAATCAGTTGTCGTAGCGCTCAGTTGTCCGCGCCCAATTGGGACGCGCTCAATCGTGGCGCGCTCAGTTGTCACGGAACCAATTGGCTGATAGCAGAGCCTAGTGTGGGAGAATAGCACTCGTACTCTCCGATTATCTATCCAATCTCTTAGCTTAACTCAAAAAAGTATCATTTACGAAGAAAGAGTTTAAATGGTTAGGTGCGATGGATTTGTTCTGGATTTTAGGAAAGAATAACAAATATCGCGCAGTGGGCTAGAAACGAAAAAAACTGGCCAGAAATAGTTTTTTTGAGTGCGAGTACTGAAACATCGCACTGATATTACAAAATGATTAAATATCATATTCTTTTTTGTCGTTTTTCGATATCCTTACGCGTTAAAAAGATATTTGCGTCAAACTTGAAACACTCTTACAGAAATGAGCAGTCTTGGATTTTTCGGGTAAACGTTCAAGTTTCCTACTATGAGGAGTTTTTAAAAACATACTTTTGGAAAAAAACGATGCAATGACCTACAAAGATTCTTTGTTTTCTAACTGGTTGCAATTATCGCTTTTAATGATAATCGCTTTAAATGATAATTTGCTCATTTAAAGCAACAGAATGGCAGACACCTTTTTCGGAAAATTTTCGAGATAAAATAAGGAATATCTTCTATTATATATAGCTAACTCTCCGGATATACCTATATATATAGATATATATAGGGGATACGAATTCTGACCATACACTCTAGACGCCAGAATAATTCAGACATCGACGCTAGCTATCATGGGTTCGATACCAGAAAGACCCAAAAATCGCAGTCTTCCCATAAGAATGCATTGCGCGGATTTTTGAAAATTATTTTGAGGCACTTATCGCTAAGATAGAGGAACCAAAATCTCGGAGGTTGAAGTTGAGGTAGTTTTCCATATTACGAATGGAAGAAATGTAGACAAATGACAGTGAGTTCGACGCCAGGTGGAAGCAAAATTCTTCCATAAGAAATGCATTGCTGAAATCTTTGACATTTTTTTAAATGCCTTCCCGATAAGCTGGAAAGATAAAACCCGGAATGGTGACAGAGGCGTGGGACCTTCCCGATAAGATATTGAATCGAAACTTTGGAACAAGTAAGGATGGCACTTATCTAATATTATTTTGCTATCTTCTCTCACGGAAGGGTCCTGAGTTCGACGCTGGGCGGTCTTTTGCGCGTATATTTGCAATCTCTTTTGAGGCCGTTCTCGATGAGATAGAGCAACCAAAATTAGTCTTTGCAGATGACATGGTCTTACATAGTACTTTAGGAAGAAATGTTACCAATGGCCGGTTCGACGCCAGGTGGGTCCGAAATGATTCCGTAAGAAATGCATTGGCGAAATTTTGGACGATTTTTTTAAATGCCTTTCCGATATGCTTCAAAGATAAACCCGGAATGGTGACAGAGGCGTTTGAGAAGATTCTCTCATGACGTCCACTGCTTCTCTAGTGGTCCTTGGTTCGATGCTAGAGCGTCATTCCGATTCTACCATGCATTTCAAGCGGGAAGAACGGAATCTCATTTTAGGACCTTCCCGATAAGATACTGAATGGAAACTTTGAAACACGTGAGAGTGGCACTTATCTAACATTTCCATGCCATTGTCTCTTACGAACGGGTCCTGTGTTCGACGCCAGGCGGTCATTTACGCTAATTTTTTAAAATTGTTTTGAGGCCTTTCTCTATGCAGGAGACTATTCAAGATCACAGCGTTTGCGTTTGAAGTAGTTTTCTATAGAACCAGTGGAAGAAAGGTTGCATATGACCGTGAGTTTGATGCCAGATGGATATAAATTTCTCACGTAAGAAATGTATTGCGGCAATTTTTAAGAACTTTGCTGGATAAGCTTCGAAGATGATACCCGTAAGGGGAACTTATTGTTAAATTTGTACCAAGTAGCTTGCAGTATGCAAGCAACTTTTACTCGTATATATATATATATATATATATATATATATATATATATATATATATATATATATATATATATATATATATATATACATCATCAGCCATTTTCAATCCGATGTCGGATGTAGGCCTCCCCAAGCGCTTTCCAATTCTCTCTATTCTGAGCTTCTCTTTGCCATGTCACACCTAAGTACTTAATGATGTCTCTGTTCCATCGGTCCTTTGGTCTCCTTCTTGGTGTCTTCACATCTCTTGGTGTCCAGTTCAGAACCGCTCTTGTCCAACGGTTGTCGTTTCTTCTCGCCACATGGCCTGCCCACATCCATTTCAGTGATCTTACTTTAACTATGATGTCTGTCACTCCGGTCTTCATCCTCACCCAGGTGTTGCGTTTCCTGTCTCTTCTTGTGATCCCAAGCATACACCTTTCCATACTTCTTTGCGTTGTCTGAAGTCGCTGGGTTATTGCTGCGTTTAACACCCAGGTTTCACTTCCATCTGTCAACACTGGTAGAATGCGTTGGTTGAAGACCTTTCTCTTCAAGACCATTGGCATTTGTGACTTCAGAATGTGTGCATTTCTTCCGAAGGCACTCCAGCCGAGTTTAATTCTTCTGTTTACTTCGTTAATCCTGTTGTTCTCTCCTGTGGTTACTAGTTGTCCTAGGTATGTGTATTCTGAGAAGACCTCCAGAGGCGTCCCTTCAAATTTGATTGTCTCTTATGCTGCAAAAGAGTTATACATTACCTTTGTTTTTGTTAAATTTATCCTGAGTCCTATCTTCTGTCCTGCTGTGTTCAGTTCATGAAGTCTTGAAGCTAAATCTTCTCCGTTGGTTGCGAAGAGTACTATATCATCTGCAAAGCGCAGATGACTGATGTGTTCCCCATTAATCCGCAGACCTTTCTGCTCCCAGTTCAAGGTTTTAAAAACTTCCTCCAGAACAGCTGTGAAAAGAATTGGGGAAAGGCAATCTCCTTGTTTAACTCCCTTCTCAATCTTGAATTCTTCAGTAACTTCGTGTAGCATTACTGAGGCTGTGGCATTTTTATAAATGTTGCGTAGGAGTCAGATGTATTCTGCATCTACTCCTTGTTTTTCCAGAGCTTCTAGTGTAGAGGAGGTGCTTACTGAGTCGAAGGCCTGAGCATAGTCCACAAAGCATAGTACTAGTGGCATCTCATATTCATTCGTCCTGCTGATTATTTCTTGTAGTGTGTGGATTTGGTCCATAGTACTGAAGCCCTTCCGGAATCCTGCTTGTTCAAGAGATGGGAAAACAATGTACAGAAGATAGAAAGTATATCTGACAGAATTTGCAAGCCCATAATCAAGATAAATGAGCGTTACTCTGTTCAGATCATACAAATCTACGCACCAACAGCAGCAAGCAGCGAAGAAGAAATTTAAAAAGTTTACCAGACCTTGGGCACTGAGCATGATAAGGAATCCCACTATTATAAAATAATTATGGGCGATTCAGAAGAAGAATTCAGTTATTATAAAATGGTTATAACGAATCATTCTAGCATTGCTTCTCGCACAGAGGCAAACGTCGCACACGAGGTTCCGTTATTCCGAGGCAAACCCCCTTCCCCTCATAAAATTTGAGTCTGAGGGCGAAAGGCACGAGCAAGTCGAAGGAAATTTTCGCAAAATCTGCCTCTGAGCCGCTCTGAGCTTAAATTTAGGACTGAGATGGGAGAAAGAAAATTTCCGCGCATTTTGAATCGGTGTCGGACCAAAAATGTATAGACCTCGAATTCGACGCCTTCGCTTGCAAAACTCTGCGGTTATAATGGGTGGTATTATATAATACAATACTAGCTAATATTATGCATCGTTCAAGAGAGCAGTTATTAGCCTTTAAAATTATATACCAAAGGAGTCTATATCGATCATCAGTTTTATCACAGCCTGTGTGAATGCAATCTACACAAGTAAAGTAAGGCACACTCATGGCCATATCTAGGCTATTACATTAATATGCTACATTAAAAAACAATAAGTAAATATATAGTATGAAGTCTTGAAGCATTCTCTGCGTATTTTAGATAAATTTTGTTTCATTTGATAAGCATCGAAATTAAAATTCGATCGGTAAAAAATCAGTATATAAAAAATCAAATTTTTACTATACCGTCCAAATCAATTGAGAGACAATGTGCTAGAATCGATTTTCCTCAATGAATAAAGATAACGGATACGAGACTACCATCTTTCACATTAATTTTGACTTAATTAATTAATTTTTTTCGGTGTCATTGAAGTGTGAATCGAATAAACTTGATTTCTTCTGTGGATTCCTCTTGAAATGGTTGCAGTCACAAACCATTACGTTCTTAAACATTCTTCTCGCTATATTTATCACCTTTAAAAGTTTTAAAATACACAAGAAGATAGTGCGAATGAGGTTTGGTCATAATGCTCATTGAATGCTACTGTTAGCTATGAATGTAAAATTTTCAATTAATTTTGAATGTATACAAAACTACCTACATTATTTATATTTCAATTGTTTATTATAACGTTTACGATTATTATACTGTAGAAAACGTTAAAAATACGCAAAATAATAGGGACTTGGTGAAATAGTTTTTCCCAGGGCCTTTTTACCTGTAATTCCAACCCTGTAATATCACATGGGGAAGCGCATATGAGGCTCATGTTGAAATTTTGCTCCCCTCGGTTGATGGCTGGCCCTGCGTAACTCTCATATTTTTCGACAGAATTTTAATGATTGAGATGAGAGATGAATGGGTGGTGGTTTGGTATGGCTAGTCTATCTACATATTTATCGCTTGGTGATACTGAAAATATTCCTTCGTATTTAAAATTTATTGACTATGAGAAACTTTTCATCTCTCCACATTCTGTGACAAATTTGAAAAGCAAGATACAGGAGTGATTGGAAGAAGTGAATAAAGCAATGAATTCACCAGGACTTCAAGAGGGGGACTGTTTTGATAGAGATAGGGAAGTGAGAAGTGACGGCAACAGTAATACATACACTCACATGAATTTAACAACCTAAAGTGTAAGAGGTATGTTAATTCCAGATTTTTGGATGAATCACAATAGGTAGGCGCAATTTTTGCTTTCCTAGTCGACCAATTGTTTACTTTGAGTAGGAGGAACGACCTCTTTTAAAAGTATAACCCACTCGTTCACCTTCTCAATTTTCTCATCCAACATATATTTTTTCCGTTTATGACTGCCTCCAGAGAAACTACTCATTTATCCAATTTAAGTAATATCTTAGTCAAAAATGATTAACATTCAAATATACAAGATATAACGTCGATGGCTCATCATACTTTCAGAAATTTCCTTCTAATGCATCAGTTTATTCCCAGGATCTCCGTAATTGTATACTATATCGATGTTCAATGTTTTATAGCAACCTTCTCTTAATTCTATAAGAAAGTTCGAGTAGTTCACTAAGCCAGTAACTAAACCAGCTTCTTATCAGCAATTTATTTTGGAAAGAGATTTCGGGGTTTTTTAAACCAATAGAAATCGCTAACATTAGTATTACTACCTATGCAAGCCAATTTTTTCTTCTAAATAACTTTAGAGATATAATTTATCTGTAATCGGCATATAAACTTCAAGTTTCCGCGACATTGAATATGCGGAGTGTCTACAATTCCGTATTTACGTTTCAATTCATATTTTAGTGACATTATAATAGAAACTTTAGTCGATCTAGTAAGATCATCTTCAACGCTCTATCTACTTTGTATCATAGATATTGTAAGAGAAGTTAAACGATTTGGTTCTCGTAAGCGTAAAGAATACATATTAGGTGGTATTTCTCTAATTAATTTTTCAAGTAATTTCAAACTACGAAAGTTTGAGCTCAATATAGAGACAAAATAAAGCATAAAAAACAATATTTATAAATAAACAGTCATTGACGAGGAGCTTGATTTATATAAATTGACGATAGGCACATTACTTATTTTTTCGTTTTTGTTGTTGAATTAGTTATTTAGAATAAGCTAATACAGTTTATGCCATTCACTTTAAAAGCAGAATATAGAGATACTAATTCAGATATGATGCACCCAAACATTTTCAACTTTATGTTATCCTCCAGATTTTCCGAAGGTCCTATTTCAACTAGAATGATCTTCCTTGCATTACCATTAACCCTTTCGAGACTGTTGTCGGCTATAGACGACGATACTTTTCCTTCGCTTAACTACTGTTGTCGGCTATAGACGACGGCATTTTTCCTACGCAGAAACACGGCTGTCGTGTATAGACGACGCAGGTATAAATCGCGCGTGTATGCAGTTTCAGAGGATTAGGATATTATAAACTTACCCTTCTGACCCTTTTTTTGGGGATTTCTGACCTTTCCTTCTGCACCGCACAAAGGAAACTCAGCCCCTGGGGTCATTTATAACCCTTTTCGCAGTATGGTACCGCGGCAAATTAAATCTCATTGCAATAATTTTGCGAAACAATTGTTTTAGGAGTAATTGTCAAAATCACATTAGATATTAAAATCTCGCTCTTTGCTGACTATGTACAACTTTTAAACGAAATTCTACTGCTAATATTAAGGTTTTTAGTATACTACCATGTAAAAATCATGAAATAGTCACTGATGTTTTGATATGACTGCAAAGAATATTTCTCATCCTTCTTTTCCAACCGGGCTTTGAACAGGAAAACTCTGTAGTACTGCTGGCACAAAACCATAGACTAAAGTGAGAGCGAAATTCTCGAATAGTATCCAAAGTGGTAGGGGAATAACAATAGAGCCCTTTCTGCTTATTTAAGAAATTCAAGGAAATTCATTGATGGAGTATTCAGTGGAAAAGTTTCAAAGGAGAGAAAACAAGTGGGATCGCTACTGAGATATCTGAAAGGAATGGTGTGCTTCTAATGTGCATGTTCTAGGAAAAAAAGATGGGACTCAACGGCTAAGAGAACAATTCAAAGAATTGCAAGCTGGATGGTAGGCGGGGACCTTTGATGCATTTCCTAAGGATTAAGAAAGAATTTAGCGTTGAATTAGGAAAAACCCGCTAAAAAGATAAGTGCCTGTTTCATAAATACATCTACATTCTGTGTAAGGAGGAAAAAATAAGACATGAATGTTCCGTACATAACAGAATTTCAAACATGGAATAGCATATGAGACCAGACGAAGAAAATAAGGCAAAGTGAAATTAAATTAATAGAGATGAAATACATCGTAATATAATTATACTATTAGAATTACTTTATAATAATTCTTCAACGAGTGCATTTTTATGCCTTCTACTGCAGTAAACTTCTGCGTCGAAAAAAGTTTCAAAAACAATACTGTACCTTGCATGTGCTTGAATTTGCAAAAGAAATTAGAAAGATGGAATGTATTTCAAAATTATCAGAGGAAATCCAAGATGCATCATTGCCATTATAGCAGTATACTGAATTCCTTAATAATAACGCTAGAATTTCGTTTAAAAGTTGCATATAGTCGGCAAAGTGCAAGATTTTAAGTTCCAAATTCATATTGACAACTAATGCTAAAAATTACTCTTTGGCAAAGCGACAGCAATAACATTTAGTTAGCCGCGGCCCCTTGCTGTGAGAGGGAAGGTTAATTACCCGGCGACGATTGCGGTTGCCGAGGAAGGAGCCCGCTTAGGACTAAGAAGGGTTCAATTCTATACCTGACACCATCTGAGTCGAAAAATGCTTCCGTGTCCTGGGGAAGTTTTTCCTTCGAATGTATTAGGTGCCAGAGAGCGATTTTAAGAGTAGCAGGCCGTCTCGAAAGGGTTAAAAAAATTCGAAACATCTTCGCAAAATTCGTAGAGAATTATGATGTGCCTAGGATGAAGGATGATGCTACGAAGGTCCTTGGAGTGAATGTTGGAATAATGGATTACATATAGAACCAAGAATATTTTAACAGCTAAGGTATGAATCATGAGAATTAGAGGAATATTCTCATGTAAGTCTGATTATCATCCGTTGGTTTCTATTTTTAGCGTATTATTCCATGACTCATATTACCCATCATTCATAATTATTGACGGTGATTTTTCTTTTAATTATTATACATATCATGCACCATTCAAACAATTCGGGTTATATAGTTTACTTGAGGCATTCAGAAACCGAAGCAGCGATCATTAATCATTAGTGTCACTTTCACTTAGCGCATAGTTCTGAAAATCATTTCAGTATAACAATGGAAATCGTGTTGTGGGTGTTTTCACACCTCCTGACATACGTCATACGGCGGCTCGCGGGGTATTAATGAAAATGTAAATAAACCAGATGTTAACCTGCAATATGCAAGTATACAAAAACCTGGTATTTATCTGCAATATGCAAATCAGTCTTAAGGTTCTGATTTGCCATACTAACTGTTGTTTCTTAACCATCTGGATTCCTTGCAAGAAGTCCTGAAAGGTCGTCTACCTCAAAAATAGAGTTGAATATCTTCATTCCCTAAGGGAATACCCGCGGCGAAGTTAACAAATCGCGGATCTACAATTTCCCACCTTACTTGTGATCGGTCGCCGCCACCATACCCTAACCTTTGATACCTGCTCAGCAGGGGTGCGGTCGGTAATCCTCATTAGCGCTTTCAAATTCGCTACCCCGGATACATACGACCATCCACAATATGCCGAAAAGGGGGTTTTCTTTTTCAGAGCGGAGTTCACCTTCACGCATCGGCCGTTTTATGGTTCCTTTGAGAAAATAGATAATACCTTTCGATGGACGAAACAAAAGAAAAAGAAACAACAAAGGAATGAATAGGGGATACTCCTAGGGCCAGGGTGGAGGTCCTCCGCTCTCTCTGAAAGACTCGGTAAAACTTCAGACGCGAATTTGTCAGAAACAGCCAAATCTCATCTCAAAATCATAATGCTTCATCTGATACTGTCATCACGAATGCCTGATGGAAGTAAGAACAGAATGGCATGTTGATGCATATATTCTGAATTACCTAATGCTCTGTTAATTGTAGTATCAAGCAAATTTTATACCTCTCTGTATTGCAGAATAATTCAACTGCGAAGAAATCGAGTCAAAATTTGCACCACAGGGCAAGAAAGAGATTTAGCATCAGATAAAAGTTGGGACAGCATAATTTTCCAAGGAACATGAACTTGGTTTAATTAAAGGGATGGTTTTTCTGGGACTGGCAATGAACAATATGTTCGGAAAAGTGTTACGAAATGCTGGCGTTAATTTCGTCGTAAATTAATTTTTTATTCGATACGTGAAAAAAAAATTGTAGTCCTCAGTATTTAAATTAAGAGTGCTACTATTCTAATATCTATGTTATTTTCTAAAATACTAAATTAGCAATTTGAATTTTAAGCGATTACCTTACAAAATGATGATATCACAGCAATTAATATTTTACTTTCTATCATATGATTTGGTGGTATTTAAAATTTTTATTATATTTGATGTAATTATTTGATGTAGTTGATCGTAATTTACTTGGTTTACTTTATTGTAAAATGTTTTGGGTCTAATTTTCAGAGCTCTTTAGCAGGTTGACTTAAAATGATTCTTTCTCAGTGTATTCGTCCAGATAAAGTTTCTTTTCATCTTTGCTTTCATTAGTACGTTTCGCAGTTTTTTCATGCTCCCCTTTTCGATAGCATTTCTTCTGCAACATAAATTAGTTGAAATACAGTTGATTGTGTTAATATACCTAAGTATTCTTTATCTCCTTGCAGAGTTTTCGTTCATGTTTCTATTTGCGTCATAGTCGTGAATTTCCTCTAAATAAATTTAAAAGTTCCTCCTGTAGGCGTCAAGAGCATAAAAAACGTAATAATATAGTCATTTTCAAACTTGCAATGACATTTTTTTTTACTGGATAATTGAAGCAGCTAAAGTAAGTTCACCCGATGTCTCCAGAAAAAGGTGAATTACGCAGAAGTTTCAGGCCGAAATAAGGAGATCCGATGTTTATTCATTTTTTAATACTATGCTGCTGACATAGTAAAAAGTAACACTAAATTTAAACAAGATTTCGTGCTAGTAAAGACGATACAAATACGTTCAACGCGTTTCACAATGTTTAGAAAAGCGCCGTCATAATGCTCCTCCTTCCAAGAGCCAATAGAATGCGTGGAAAACTCTAGACTCGCTCTCATCGAGCTTCAGGTCTGTTATGCGGGTTGCGGCTTAGGTGGTAAGTTTTTTTTTGGAACTAGCTGTACATAAAAAATATATATTTCAAGAAGAACCCAAAAAGGATGTGGATTTGGAGAGGACCCAACGGAGTAAAAAATGAAATAGATTACATATCGGTTGATAAACTCTACACAGTAACAGACTATGAAGACTTGAATAACTTCAGCACTGGAAGTGACCACAGGATCGTAAGATGCTGATTGATGATTAATCTCCAAATAAAACGCAAGAAGATGAATTCATGCATGAAACATGTAATAAGTATCAGAATACTAGAAGAAAACAAGAATAAAGATCAGCTTGTGCTAAAAAATAGATTCTCAGCACTTCAAGAAGAAGAACTAGAAACCAAAGTCATGCAAGCTGTTAAGGAAGCAGCAGAAGAAGTGGCAAGCTCACCAAGAAGAGCTAAAGATAGAAAGCTAAGTGACAGCAACCGACAAATGATGAAACGACGTAAGGAACTGAAGAATTCAGATTCACAAAAGGATAACATCGAATACGTCGAGCTTATTAAGGCTATCAGAGAGGCAATTAAGGAAGACGTGAGAAAATTCAATGAGAGAATTGTGCAATAGGCTATAGAAAACAGCAAAAGTATGAAGAAGACCAGACAACGCCTAGCCATTGGAAGAAAACAGAGTTTAGCCATTCAGAAGGAAGATGGTACAAGAACTTGCAACAGAAAAGCAATACTAAGGACGGTAGCAGAATACTTTGGCAACCTCTACAAGAAGGAAGAAAATACTGAAGAGGAAAACCAAGAAGAAAGACAAAACCAACGAGATACTCTCTCTTTTCTCCCAGAAGAAGTAATTACAGCAATAAAGCTGACAAAGAACGGAAAAGCAGGGGGCATAGATGGAGTGTTAGTAGAATATTTAAAACTTGATGGAACAGAAGTTCACACGTTTTAGCGCAGTTATTCACTAACTGCCTGAAACAAGGAAGAATCCCCCAGGACTGGAATCATGAAAGAAAAGTCCTTTTGCTCAAGAAAGGATGCAAGGAAGAGCTGAAGAAATACCGTCCGATCAGTCTCCTTCCTGTTGTTTACAAAACATTCATGAGGATAATAGCAGAACGGATAAAGATTACTCTATCATTTGCCCAGCCTAGAGAGCAAGCAGGATTCCGAAAGGGCTTCAGTACTATGGACCAAATCCACACACTACAAGAAATAATCAGCAGGACGAATGAATATGAGATGCCACAAGTACTATGCTTTGTGGACTATGCTCAGGCCTTCGACTCGGTAAGTACCTCCTCTACACTAGAAGCTCTGGAAAAACAAGGGGTAGATGCAGAGTACATCCGTCTCCTACGCAGAATTTATAAAAATGCCACAGCCTCAATAATGCTACATGAAGTTACTGAAGAATTCACGATTGAGAAGGGAGTTAGACAAGGAGACTTCCTTTCCTCAATTCTTTTCACAGCTGTTCTGGAGGAAGTTTTTAAAACCTTGGACTGGGAGCAGAATGGTCTACGGATTAATGGAGAACACATCAGTCATCTGTGCTTTGCAGATGATATAGTACACTTCGCAACCAACGGAGAAGATCTAGCTTCAAGATTCATGAACTGAACACAGCAGGACAGAAGATAGGACAAAGGATAAATTTAACAAAAACAAAGGTAATGTATAACTCTTTTGCAGCACAAGAGACAATCAAATTTGAAGGGACGCCTCTGGATGTCTGCTCAGAATACACATACCTAGGACAACTAGTAACCACAGGAGAGAACAACAGGATTAACGAAATAAACAAAAGAATTAAACTCGCCTGGGGTGCCTTCGGAAGAAATGCACATATTCGAAAGTCACAAATGGCTATGGTCTAGAAGAGGAAGGTCTTCAACCAATGCATTCTACTAGTGTTGACATATGAAAGTGATACCTGGGTGTTAAACGCTTCGATAACCCAGTGACTTCAGAAACCCAAAGAAGTATGGAAAAATGTGTATGCTTGGGATCACAAGAAAAGACAGGAAACGATACATCTGGGTGAGGATGAAGACCGGAATGACAGACATCATAGATTAAGTATGGTCACTGAAATGGATGTGGGCAGGCCATGTGGCGAGAAGAAACGACAACCGTTGGACAAGAGCGGTTCTGAACTGGACACCAAGAGCTGTGAAGAGACCAAGAAGAAGACCAAAGTATCGATGGAACCGAGACATCATTAAGTACTTAGGGGTGACATGGCAAAGAGAAACACAGAATAATAATAATAATAATAATAACAATAATAATAATAATAAAGTCCCATGAGAGCAAACAAAATACAAAACAAAAAAAATATCTGCACGTATCGTACATAAGATAAAACAGCTCATAATATATAAAAGAATGCAAAAGAACAATTTACAATTAATTCGAGGAAACCAGAAGATAATTATATAGTTTTTCTTTAAAGGATGGCAACGAAGTAGAGTATTTAATTTCGTGTGGTAGTGAGTTCCGAAACTTAGAGGCAACAATTTTTAAATGATCTCAGATAAACATTAGTGCGGGGGATTGGAAATATGAGGTGGTTAGGGCCTGATCGTGTGGTTTGGGAAGGGATAGAATGTTTAAAAGTAAAAAAGTCGTAGATGAATTTAGGTTCACATTGGTGAAATACGGACAACAAGAACGTTCCCAGCATGTATTTCCATTTAATGTTCGGTCTTAACCAATTGAGAGCACGGCGATGACTAGAGATTTGTTCATGTTTACGGATATTAAAAAATAAATCTATTACAGTTATTAAGTAGTCGTAGTAACTTTAGATCTTGTTCTGCGGTTAGGTCGTCATATACTAATGACCAGTAGTCAAACGCCGGTAGGACAAGAATGCTTACAAGCACTTTACGCGTAGCTGTGGGTAGGTTCTTCTTGTGCAGTTTTAGTTGGTAAAGCGTTTTGTTTACCTTATTTGAAATTTTGGAAATTAACAAATTCCAAGTGAGAGTGTTAGACAGATGCCAAGATTTCGGACTGAATTCCTGTAAGGGATAACAGAACCATCCACTAAAATATTGGGGATATTAAAGAAGTCGATTTTGTTTATGGATTTGGAGTTGCCGAAGATAATTGTTTGCGTTTTAGCAGGATTTAACAAAAGGTTATGGTTACTTCCCCAGGCACATAATGATTTGATATCGGAGTTGATTGCAGCTATTGCATCAGACAAGTCATCTAAGGTCGAATGGAGATCAATTTGCAGGATATCAGCGTAGAGCATATATTTACAATGTTTAATACTATCTGAGATATTGAGAATATATATTGAGAACAAAAGAGGACCCAAAACTGAACCCTGCGGCACACCACTAGTAACAGGAAGCCAAGATGATAGGTCATTGCCAGTTCCCATAACTGCCTGGCTCCTATCATCTAAGTAGGACCAAAACCAATTTAAAACGGATGTAGAAAAATTAAGTTCTTTCAATTTATTTAATAAAAGAAAGTGGTTGACACGATCGAATGCCTTGCTAAAATCAAAAAGGACCAAGACCGTGAATAACTTGTTGTCCGTAGCGAAGCGAATATCCTCCGTTACTTTTATTAAAGCAGATTGGGTACTAAAACCACGGCGAAAACCTGATTGATACGGGTCTATTTTTTTGATGTTATTTAAATAATCGGAGATCTGATTAAAAACGATCCTTTCGAGGGTTTTAGAGAGGACACAAAGAATGGAAATTGGCCGAAAATCAGCAGGGAAATTAGGTTTGTTTACCTTTTTTATAGGTCTGATGAGAGCTTTTCTCCAAGTGGAAGGAAAAACTGAGTAAGATAAGGAATAATTGAAGATTTCGAGAATTAACGGCGCAAGCACGGGAGTAGCCTTAACAATGAAACCAATCGGAATGTCATCAACACCAGGAGACTGGGACTTGGAATACGATAAATATTTAAGCATTAGCTCGGGTGTCACGTATTGAAAGTAAAAATTGTTGGGACTAACAGGAACTTGAGGGTCAAAAGGAATGGGATATGTGGAAGAAAGGCGATTCGCAGCAGAAGATAACGAGTTAAAGTATCCATTCAATTCTTCTATTGAAATATTAGGGGGAAGGGTATAGCTTTTTTGACGAATTAGACCTAGGTGCCTCAACTCACGCCAAACCTGATTGGGATCGTGCATGGAAGAAAATTTCGTAGCGAAGTAATGTCGCTTTACTTCAGACACGCGTGATTTGACAAGATTTCTAATTTCTTTAAATGCGCTATGAGATTCAGTAGTTCTCGATCGTATAAAAACATTGCGCAGGCGGTTACTATGCCTTATTAATCCCTTGATGTCTTCACTGATCCAAGGAGCATGAGACCGTTTAGCTGGGTAGTTGAAGGGGAGCCATCCGGTTTAAACAATTTAATAGGTTAACATTGAAACAATCTAATTTGATGTCAATATTTCTAGATTTATAAACCTCACTCCAGTCGAGAGCGGCAAGGTCTTCTTGAAATTTAGCCTCATCAAAATTCTTGAGTTTCCGGAATAGAAATTGCGACGGAGGAAAATATGGGAGTTTAAATCGATAATTAACTTCAATTACATCATGGGCAGACAGAAAGCGAGGTAACTAAGAATACGAGATAATTTTCCCAGGGTCATCAACAATACCTAAACTAAGAAATGTATCAGTAGAAATAGTATGATGCGTAGCATCGTAAGGAACAATATAAAAATTGTTATATAACATAATTTTCTTAATACAGTTGCTATCAAAACTATCTTTATAAAGATCAGAGTTAAAGTCACCCATAATAACAATGTTAATGTAAGTTATTGAGAAGCGGGGAAGCTCCTGTTGAAATTCATTGAAGTAGCCAATTTTTGGAGGGCGATAAACCACACAAAGGAGCAACTTAGATGTACTACGGCCTGATATTTCAAGAATTAAATATTCTGGTTTTAAACAATAATCAGCAGAAGAACTGGCCAAGAATAATACTGATTTTTAGATTTTTATTAATAAAAACGCCAACAGTACCACCAATTTTGCCAAGTCTATCAAGCCTTACAAAATTAAAGTTAGTACCATTTAACATATCATCAGGTATATTTGTTTTCAACCAAGTTTCTGAAAGACAAATAATGTCATACTGATTTTCGTGAAAAAATAATCGAAACCCGTCGATGTGAGGAAAGAAGGACTGACAGTTACAGTTACATATGCGGAGGTAATCAGGTCGAGTTTGTGGGACATGAGGGGTAATAGTAGAACAATAAGACAAATCCTATTCCAGCCGGTGAATATCATCAGTACAAACAACAGGTATGCGATCACATCCATCACCTTTGCGAATATAAATTTTGCCACCACGAACCCACAAATATTTAATTTTCCCATCATTCTCTAAACCTTTGGCCATAGGATAGAGCTTTCTATTTAATGGAGTCAGTGCCTCATTGACATATATAGGAGAAACACTCGGCGAGTTTAAACCAATATCTTTGGTCGATAAGTTCCTTTTGACCCAACGTGCATTCACTAAATAGAGAGAATCGGAAAGCGCTTGGAGTGGCCTACATCCGACATCGGATTGAAAATGGCTGATGATGATGATGATATCTCCTATTATATATAGCTACCTCTCCGGATATACCTATATGGATACGTATAGGACATTCCTGGTAAGATATTGAATCGTAACTTTGGAGCAGATCAGAATGGTACTTATCAAAAATTAATATGCAATTGTAACGCACGATCAGGTCCTTAGTTCCACGCCAGGCGGTCATTTACGCTAATTTTAAAAAATTGTGTTGAGGCCTTTCTCTATGCAGGATACTATTCAAAATCACAGCGTTTGCGTTTGAAGTAGTTTTAGTAGCGAAGTTTTGAACATTGTTTTAAGGCAATCCTCGGAACGATACTGCATTCAACTAATAGCAGTATGCAAGCAACTTTTACTCGTGAATATATATATATATATATATATATATATATATATATATATATATCTATTATATATAGCTAACTCTCCGGATATACCTATACATATATTTATAGGGAATACGAATTCTGACCATGTTCCACAAGCGCCGTCCACGTCAGAATTTTCCGACGTACTGGCCCCACCCTGTAGAATAATTCAGACATGGACGCCAGCTATCATGTGTTCGATACCAGAATGTCCCAAAAATCGCAATTTTCCCATAAGAATGCATTGCGGGGATATTTGAAAATTATTTTGAGGCACTTATCGGTAAGATAGAGGAACCAATATCTCGGAGGTTGAAGTTGAGGTAGTCTTCTAAATTACGAATGGAAGAAATGATACAAAATGACCGTGAGTTCGACGCCAGGTGGGTGCAAAATTCATCCATAAGAAATGCATTGCTGAAATCTTTGACATTTTTTGAAATGCCTTCCCGATAAGCTGGAAAAATAAAACCCGGAATGGTGACAGAGGCGTTTGAAAACATTCTTTCATGAGGCTCACCGTTTTTCTAGTGGTCCTTGGTTCGATGCAAGAGCGTCATTCCGATTCTACCATGCATTTCAAACGGGGAAAACGGAATCTTATTTTAGGACCTTCCCGATGAGCTATTGAATCGAAACTTTGGAATAATTTTGAATTGCGCTTCTCTAATATTAATATGCTGTTTTCTTTCGCGAAAGGGTCCTGAGGTCGACGCTAGGCGGTCTTTTGCGCGATTTTTTGAAATCTGTTTTGAGGCCGTTCTCGATCCTATAGAGCAATCAAAATCACGGTGTTTGAAGATGAGATTGTCTTTCATATCACCAAAGGAAGAAATGTTACCAAATGACCGTGTGTTCGTCGCCAGGTGGGTTCGAAATACTTCCGTAAGAAAGGCGTTGCTGAAATCTTGGACGATTTTTTTAAATGCCTTCCCAATAATGTTGAAAGAATAAACCCGGAATGGTGACAGAGGCGTTTGAGAACATTCTGCACTTATGTAACTTTCGTATGCCATTGTCTCTCACTAACGGGTCCTGTGTTCGACACCAGGCGGTCTTACGCGCGAATTTTCGAAAATTGTTTTGAGTTCTTTTTCGGAGTGATAGAACAGTGAAAACCACGGAGGTTGGAGATGCTGCGGTTATCTATTGTACTAACTGAAGAAATACTACCAAAAGACCGAGAGTTTGACGCCAAGTGGGTACAAAGTTCTCAGTTATGAAATGCATTTCGGTCAATTTTGACAATTATTTTTAATGCTTATCCGAATACCGAGAATGATATATAATGGGATGTACATAGAAGCAATTCATATGTTTCATATACACTTCGCCGTTTCTCCGACGGTTCTTGGTTCCATGCCTGAGCGTCATTTCTATTCTTCTATGTATTTCAAAGGGGGATAGCGTAATCCTATTTTAGGAACTTTTCGATAAGATAAGGAATACGTTAGAAATTTTCCTCCATCTGGCATCGAACTCACGGTCATATGCAACCTTTCTTCCACTGGTTCTATAGAAAGCTACTTCAAACGCAAACGCTGTGATTTTGAATAGTCTCCTGCATAGAGAAAGGCCTCAAAACAATTTTTAAAAAATTAGTATAAATGACCGCCTGGCGTCGAACACAGGACCCGTTCGTGAGAGACAATGGCATGGAAATGTTAGATAGGTGCCACTCTCACGTGTTTCAAAGTTTCAATTCAGTATCATATCGGGAAGGTCCTAAAATGAGATTCCTTTCTTCCCGCTTGAAATGCATTGTAGAATCGGAATGACGCTCTAGCATCGAGCCAAGGACAACTAGAGAAGCAGTGGACGTCATGAAAGTATCTTCTCAAACGCCTCTGTCACCAATCTGGGTTTTATCTTTGAAGCTTATCGGGAAGGAATTTAAAAAAAATTTCAAAAATTAGAGCAATGCATTTCTTAGGGAAGAATTTCGCACCCACCTGGCGTCGAACTGACTGTCATTTTGTAACATTTCCTCCATTCGTAATATAGAAGAGTACCTCAACATTAACCTCCGAGGGTTTGGTTCCTCTAACTTACCGATAAGTGCCTCAAAATAATTTTCAAATATCGGTGCAATTCATTCTTATGGGAAAATTGCGATTTTTGGGACATTCTAGTTTCTAACCCATGATAGTTAGCTACGACGTCTGCATTATTCTGGCATGTACAGGGTGTGGGAAGTATGTCTTAAAAATTTGGCGTCGACGGCGCTTGTGGAACAGGATATGAATTCGTATGCCCTATATATATATATATATATATATATATATATATATATATATATATATATATATATGTATATATATATAGGGTTGATGATGTAGGGGCTGATGATGTTGATGATGATGATATATATATATATATCATCAACATCATCAGCCATTTAAATTCGATGTCGGATGTAGGCCTCCCCAAGCTCCTGGATTCCTGACGATTTCGTGATTGTTTAACGGCCAGGAGATCGCCCCCAGTTCACTTTTCCGATCTCCGTGCTAATTCTGAGGTTACGTCGCGTTTCCTTTTTAGCCCTGAAAAGGGCCGTTTGAAGCTTTTTTCGCGATCCTTTTGAAAAAAGTGTAATTTTGCGTGTGAGTGACAATTAGGGGCTAATCCCACCCAGGATTTGCCCCAGCTTTATCGACTATGGAAATCGACGAGGAAAACTCCGTCGACGCCTCACCTCTTCCAACTGATGACAGCATCAACCACATCCTCTACCGCGCGGAAGATGCCTTTGATCTCCTGCAAAAAATTAAGGACGTCATCCTACCCGACGTCCTCCGAGCCACCGCTGCAAAGTTCGTCTCTCTGTTCCCAGATCATCCATCAGTAAGTAACGCTGGTGCTTCCACCTCCTTACCTCCCGCCCCTACTAAACGCCCTAACGATTTTGAATTTCAGACTGTGGCCACAATACGCAGGCATTCCAATCGCCCTAATGTAACTCTTCTCTCGATTCCAACCTCTAACTCCTTTTCAGCCCTGGCGAACGAGAATAGCAGTGCAGCAGCTCCATCAACTTCTTCCCGTCCTAACCCCACTCCCACTAAATCCAAAATTCCTTCCTTAAAAATTAAACTGTTTTCAGATTGGCAGAAGGTGATCCGGCAGCTGAAAGGTCTTACGCAATACCCACCTGTATGTCACTTAGTGAATAATGATGTTATGCTCGTGAAATGCACCTCAGTCACTGATTACCGTATCGCTTACGATTTCCTTCGGAAGGAAGATATTGAATTTTTTACCTATCAAATCCCCTCAGATAAAAATTCCGAATTCGTGCTAAAACATTTGCCGACCTCTATTGATATTGATAATCTTAAAGAAGAACTTGCCTCACTTGGTTTTGATGTCGTCTCTGTTATTCCCCTTTTCACCACTCGTCCGTCTCCCTCAGAAGCCGCCGAAGGCATTACTGTTGTCCCTCGCAGGCAGATCCCTGTTTGCGAAGTTGCTTACTGGTGAAAGTTACCCTTTCACCAGTAAACAACTTTGAAAATTTTAAATCTATTACGACTCTAGCTGATGTCCCTGTTGAAATTCGCCCCTTCACAAAAGAAATCTTTCCCTTCAATGTCGCAAATGCTTACAGTTTGGACATACTAGAAACTATTGTCATCAAAAGCCACAATGCTCTCTCTGCGGGGGGCCTCACCCCCTTAGCAACTGCACCGCATCTGACCCCATCGATAAGCCTACTTGTATTCATTGCCAAGGTCCCCACTCATCTCTTCACCGGGGCTGCCCCAAATTTAAGGAATTAAAAAGCAAATTGGTTACTAAAATTAAAGATAACAGAATTCTTGGCGAAACTCCTACTGGCGATTCCATTAACGTCAATTCTACAACCTCTTTCCCTGAACTTCCTACATCTTACGCTAACGCCGCCCGCAACTCCGCTCGTCCTCCCAACCCACCTGTTACCCCTACTCCTCCACCTCCTCCCCCACCACCTACCTCCTCTTGCCCTGATCCCAGCTCGTCTTCCTTCACTTACCAACAACTCCTCACCAACGTCCTTTCTGATATACAAAAAGTAATGTCCGCTCCTACTATCAAAGACAAGATTTTCACCTTTTTCACAGAAGCGTTCACAATCATAAATGGGTTCCTTAATTAACTTAGTCGCATTTAACGCACACAGCATCCGTCCCAAACTCCCTGAATTTCTCCATTTTTGTGCAGCCAAAAATATTCACATTGCATTCATTCAGGAAACTAAGCTCAACCCTCTCCAAAAATTATTCACCCCCTCGTATAATATAGTTAGACTCGATGTGGGATCCTCCTCCAATGGGCTAGCCATATTTATTCATAAATCTATCAAATTTTCTCCCCTCCCAGTCCCTAAAATTCCATCTATTGATCTACTCGGCATTGAAATCATCTTAAATAGTCACCCTGTTCATCTGTACTCTACCTACCTTAAACACGGCCGCCTCAATCCAGATGATTTTAATTTGCTGTCCTCTTCCTCCAATCCCGCAATTTTCCTCGGTGATTGGAATAGTAAACACCCCACATGGGGCTCTTCTTCTGTTAACCCTAATGGTTCCAAACTCTTCCGTTTTCTTCAATCTTCTAATTAAAATGTCTTCTCTCCATTTTCTCCTAACCATGTAACCAACAGATCATCTGACCTTCTTGACTTCATTATTTCTTGTAATTTCCTTGACATTTCCCTCCCCACTGTCCACAAAGTCCTTGATTCAGATCATTACCCTGTTTGTGCTTCTATCTTCGGCTCCCTCTCTAGCTCTTCCACCCCCCCCCCCCCCAAACCTCATATTAATTGGAAACTCTTCAAAAAATTCTTCGCTGAAAAAATTAATTTCCATCCCCCCATCGGGGAAAAACCTTCGATTGAAAAAATTGACTTTCAGCTCTCCCTTCTAAATCATCTTATCACGGCGCACAGTGGGCTAGAATCGAAAAAAGCTGGCCAAAAATACGAAATCGCTTTTTTTGAGTGAGGACTACGAAACTTCGCATGATTGATTTAGAATAAATTCTGCATAGAACTATGGAGCTCATTTAAGTAGAATCCTCCCCATTAAAATTATACAGGGGGTCAAAGTTAACCAATTTTTGCGAAAATTCCCAGTTTTCGATTTTTCACGAAATTCTTCAACTTCAAGTCAATTGTGAACACAAACTAGGAAAATCATCGAGTAAAATATGATGCCATTTTATAAATATGTTCTTTGTCCTTCTTAAGACTTGGTTTTAATGAGCTATGGTGAATATTTATGTACTTTACATGACAAAATGGCGGACCCTGATTTTGGAACAAATTTTTACCTAAAGCGAGAAAAAAATTTGATTGAGACACCGTGTGACACGAGTTTATTTACACCGCGGAAAGCTACAAACCTTCCTATGGGAATCTGAAATAAAATCTTGCCTCAATTTGCCCCAATAATATATAAGTCGACTTTTCGACAACGCTGCAAGGGCCGAATCCGCGCGGCGGAGCACCGTCCTCCGCTACGCTCTCGTGTTTTGGGAGGAACAACGAGCAAATACGATTCTAATTCGTTCTTTTAGTATATTTTGAGCATTATTATACTTCGTACATATCTTAGATAACTATGTTTGTGATTTTGATACTTAATGCTTCCTCACTCTCACTCTCAACTATACTGAAAATTTTCTTACAAAATCGATACAAAAAGCCACCACTTTGTGTAATTTCATAACAGTAATGAAATATAATTGTGATATTATGAAAATGGTGGCATATAGCGTGGCATTTTCTTCAAATACAAAAATTGGCCACATCTGGAGTTGTTTTGGTGACCGTCGCAGTGCTCTGGAAAAGTTTGGCAAAGGGCTCGTTTTATGACAGGCAGCTGCGCTTTTTCCGGATTAAAAGTACCCTAAGAATTGCATGTCCGTGATTTTTCCTTACAAGCTTAGGAATAGTTCAGTTCTATTTGAACATTGGATAAGAAGGTGTTGTGTTTTGTAGCTACGACAGTTCTGTGAAACAAGAAGTCTTTGACAATCTCCTGGTAGCATTCCTCGAGTGAGGTTTTAGATATTTCATAGGAATTATATGTGGTGAGGTATGTTTTTTCATTATATATCCCCTTAATGTATCAGAATACGGTGGTAATTATGATGTATTTTCTGATCGTTTTAAAATGTGCTCACATTATTTGAGTGTTCTCTACTCCCTTTGTCCTGCATGTATTATAAAATGCTACATTTGCGGTGAGAAATTTTCGAATGTGAACAATCTATCGGCGATTAGTAATCGAAAAGTGGACGCAGAAAATTTGTACTATAGCATTTCTACGCCGCATGGTTGAATTAGAATTTTTGAGTGTTTATTACATATCTTTCCTACTTACCTTTAAGCAACTGTAGGTGAGAGTACCATATTGATGAGTATGATGTTATGTCATAAGACGTACCCATGGAACTTATCTTAATATTCTTAAGTAGGCTCGTGGCAATCACAAATTACTGTTTGAGGAGAGAAAATATCATATTCAGGAGAGAAAATATCATATTCAGAAAGAGTTTAGAAAAAAGATGGGACTGGTTGTAGATGTACCTAAACCAGGATATGGCTCCACAAATTATGGAAATACATCAAAGCGTTTCTTTAAAAGTCCGCTAGTTAAATCTAGCAGCTGAAATAACAGGTGCGAGGTTGAATTTATTTTTATTAATGCGTAATCTTTTATTAAATGTAAAAAACAGGACACTGAAAAAGATAAAGAAGAAATTTTCACTCACAAAGATAAGAGTTCTGTATATGGTTTGTTTTATATTATTAATTTTATTCCTAAACTACCGTCTCCCAAATTTAATTATACATTTCCTAAAAACAATTGACTAAGATCTCATAAAAAGATTCGCCAATACCTTGAAGGTAATTTCAAGTGGTTTTCCACTAAATGAAAAAGCGTTCAAAGATTATTGCTGTGCTACAGCATAGATGTATCTCCGATTATATCCGTGGTACTATATACCACCAACAGTACATAAAGTACTTATACACGGGGCTGAAATAGCAAAACAGGCAATCCTTCCGTTAGGGCAACTGACAGAAGAGGCAATGGAGGCCCGGAATAAAGACGCAAGGAAATACCGGGAGAGATACACAAGGAAACACTCCAGAGTGGCCACGAACGAAGATTTGTTCCGAAGATTACTTCTAACTTCTGAACCGCTAATTTCAATATCGGCACCAGTTTGAACAACGAAAGGATCGAGGAATATGAGCAAAGAGATTAAGGGGCTCCTAGTCATGAACAATGAGGAGGAATTGGCTTATGGGAATGAAGATTCTTCAGACGAGGAATGCATTTAATAGAAAAGGTAATTTATAAAAACACCGTATACTTCATTATAAACTCACTTAAAACTTTGACTGCATGATTTAGTAGAAATTTAGCATTATCGCACAAAAGTAAACTAATATATGATATTAATATCGCATACGTGGTCCCATACTTTAAAGCATAACCCATTTCATTTTTTACAATCATCACCCTACAAGAAATCGTGACTTTGTAATAAATATTGATGTCCAAGATATGAACAAAGTGTAATAGTTCTCAAAATATACAAAAAGAACGAATCAGAAACGTATTGGTTCGTTGTTCCTCCCAAAACACGAGAGCGTAGCGGAGGACGGTGCTCCGCCGCGCGGATTTGGCCCTTGCAGCGTTGTCGAAAAGTCGACTTATATATTATTGGGGCATATTGGGGCAAGATTTTATTTCAGATTCCCATTAACGAAGGTTTGTAGTTTATCGTGGTGTAAATAACTCCGTGTCACACGGTGTCTCAATCAAAGTTTTTTCTCGCTTTAGGTAAAAATTTGTTCCAAAATCAGGGTCCGCCATTTTGTCATGTAAAGTACATAAATATTCACCAGAGCTCATTGAAACCAAGTCTTATGATGGAGAAAGAACATATTTATAAAATGGCATCATATTTTACTCGATGATTTTCCTAGTTTGTGTTCACAATTGACTTGAAGTTGAAGAATTTCGTGAAAAATCGAAAACTGGAAATTTTCGCAAAAATTGGTCAACTTTGACCCCCTGTATAATTTTAATGGGGAGGATCCTACTTAAATGACCTCCATAGTTCTATGCAGAATTTATTCTAAATCAATCATGCGAAGTTTCGTAGTCCTCACTCAAAAAAAGCGATTTCGTATTTTTGGCCAGCTTTTTTCGATTCTAGCCCACTGTGCGGCGGCCAAACAATCAGCCACCACTTATCATAAAACAATCCTTCAACCCCACTCCCCTCTGCCGCCTCATCTTCGACGGCTAATGTCCTGTCGGAATCGCCTCCGAAGGCAACTCCATCTATACAAATTGTCAGAAGATCGAATCGCACTAACAAACATTCGCAATCTCGTAAGGCAGAAACTTCAACTTCACTTGTCTTCCAAGTGGCTTGCTTTCTGCAGCTCACTCAAATTTGAAGATCGATCATTGTGGAAAATTTCAAAATCATTCACCAAACCCCATATCTACAACCAACCCCTTTAAATCGACGACAAACTTAACTTCGACCCGGCTACTAATGCCCATTTTGCTGCAAACTATTTAGCCTCTTTAATGCAAAACGCTGAAACCAATTTAGAATCTGATGCTCCCGTTAACATTTCTTATAACTTCCTTTCTCAGTTTCAGCCAGATGACCCTCCCCTTTCTACCAATCCAAGTGAAGTTTTGGATCTTCTTCACAACTTAAGTATTCTTAAAGCCCCCGGCCCTGATCCTTTTTCCAACAAAATTTTAAAACTACTGTCTGATCCTCCAAAATTTATTCTTCTTCTCGTTGATCTTTTTAACTCTTGCCTTCGAATCCATTATTTTTCCAAGTCCTGGAAACTTGGAACTATTCGTATCATCCCTAAACCCCAAAAAGATCCAACCTTAAAGGCCTGAACCCACCGGTGCGGCGACGCAGCCGCATGCGTTTTTATGATGGTACCTGGTCCTTCCTCTGCGTTCGTCACGTACTCAAATTCAATGGTTTCTTATGGGGCCGACCCCACCGACGCGGAAAGCGCCGTCCGGCGGATTAGTTCAAGGGATTAGTGCAGCGTTTTCGCGCCGGCAAATACGCCGCTCGGCTACGAACTCTGCATGCACAATTTTTCGATTTGCCGCAGCCCGTTTGCAATCAAATATTGTCGTTATTTTGATTAATTTCCTCAAAAGGATGCTTGTACACGATACCTTAACAATATCTGTACACCGTGATAAGTTTTCAGAACAATCAAAGCGATAGTACTCCGTAGAATCTCGTCCCCGTAAAGTACTGCAAAAATGATACGTACGATGTGTTTTCGGCATACAAGTGACTGTTTTCGGCCAAGAGTTGTATAGTTTTGATACTTTTTGTCGCAAGACGTTCAAAATTATCAATAAAAATTCTTGCGACAGAATGTTTAATTTATTTATGTCAAGCATATTTACTTTACTTAATTGTATGTTTCCTCAATGTAATATATGCGGCAATTAAAATAAAGTAACAGGTGTGTGTTATATATACTCCCTGCGCATATAATAGGCTACCTTTTATTTACCTAAAGGTCCCCAGTTCGAACCCAGACAATAAAAACCGTTCTCGTAATAAATGCACGCAAACCTCACTTTTATCGGTTGCAGATTACATTTCCTTTGCAAAATTAAATTAGAAATAATAGTCGTTCGAAATCGAAACTAGCACCAAAAGAAATAAAATATGTTAATAGGAGTCATTAATATTCTGAAATTTTAACATTTGCAGTTACGAACAATTTGCAGGATCGATTTATTTACAGGGGACGATCATTTGGTTATCAGCTCGGGGTTTGTGTTCATTTTTACTTAAAACTCAAGAACAAGAATTAGTGAAACCTTAAAAAATGCGTATTATGAAAATCCATCCCCTAAGAATGAATAAAAGTTTTTCGTCTGTGATATTGGTTCTCGTTTCGACCCCAGGCGGATCCAAGCGTAATCGACCGTAATAGAAACAGATGGAGTTCATTTTAAGTTTTTCCTAATACTAATGATAGACAAGAACATGTGTTCACGACTGGTGGTCGTTCTTGCCGCAGCCGCGCTGGTGGGGCCTACCATGCGGACAGGGTGCATTTCTACGTCACCTAACGGGACTTTGGCCCCCCTCCCAAGTGTCATAAAAACGCGTTGCGGCTGCGTCGCCGCACCGGTGGGTTCAGGCCTTAATTTCTAACTATCGCCCCATTTCTCTTTTATCTTCCCTTTCTAAAGTTCTAAATCCTTCTAAAATTCATTCAAAATCACGTCTCTTCTACTAACTTAATTATCCCCGAACAAATGGGTTTCATGAACCATCTTTCTACTTCTCACCAAGTTCTCCGATTAATTGAGCTGATCACTCACGACCACATTTACAGAAAGCAAGCCACCCAAGTCGTATTCTACGACATTCATAAAGCATTCGATCGAGTTTGGCATCAGGGATTAATCTATAAACTATTAACTCTTTCTTTCCCCCCTCCCTATGTAAAATCATCCAATGTTTTCTTAGCGATAGATTGATTCACGTCAAAGTTAATGACTGCACCTCCCCCCCTCTTCCAATTTCTGCCGGTGTTCCCCAAGGGAGCATAATTAGCCCTTTATTGTTCAATATCTTTATCAATGATTTGCCCAATGATGAGTACCTCACCCGATTTCTCTATGCTGACGACCTAACCATTGCGTCTCAGTCCCCTTCCCCCAGTTTAGTGGTCCAACGTATCAACTCATTTAATCTCAAATTAGAAGCTTGGCTAACAAAATGGCACCTTTCAATCAACCCTACTAAAAGCTCCCACTTAACTTTTAGTATTAATAAACAGCGTCCCACATCAGAGGTTGTTGAGCTCTTTAACACTCCCATCCCCCCTTCCTCCTCTATCAAATTTTTAGGTGTCATCATCAATGACCAACTATCGTGGACGGACCACATCAACAAAAGTCTTTCCAAGGCCCAATTTGCTAAATTTAAACCCTCCCCTTTATTGAATCGCAAAAGCCCCCTCACTAGCAGAATCAAAATCCGACTCATCAACTCTATCATCCTTCCTCACCTCAACTATGCCTCTATCTTGACGTTTAATACTCAAAAACGTAACATAAAAAAGTAGACCAGTTTTATAATAAAAATGTATTCGCTCTGTTACTTCAACAAATAAACTCGTCCCTCTTAAAGAAATTAAAAAGTATTACGAATTAACTTCTGTGAGCAACCTCGTTGCCAAGATGATAAGCAAGTTCGCTTTCAATCTCGAAAATCTTCAAAACCCTCTCCTTCAGAGAATTTGGAACTACTCTCCTCGCGAGCATAGAAAAAGAAAAAAATTAAACAAGCAAAATTAGTTATATCACGCGTTCAATTCATACCATATAAAAAGAGGTCAAATGAACGTCGCTAAAATTTGAAAATAAATTTAATCATTAAACCCACTTCTCTTCAAGATTCACACTACACCTGAAGTCTAATATAATTTCATAAATAACCTTTTTCTTTCAGCCAAAGTCACCTTCTGCCATTCTTTGATCGCTTAATTTTTCTCCCCTCCAAACTTCCCTTTAATCCCCTTCACCTGAATGCTGTATTGTTCTCTCCTCGCCTACTATGTCATGTAACCTCTCCCTAATAAAATATCCTACTCCCTGCGTTAAATGTGTACTCAGTTTGTGATCTTTACCTCACCCTATCCTTATGCATCAGCGATACCGCCTATAAAGCAGCTCAGCTGCATATATGGCTATCACTTGCCAAGTGTCTACTTTCTAGGCCTCCCCAAGCGTTTTCCAATTCTCTCTATTTATCATATTATTTCTACTGATACATTTCTTAGTTTAGGTATTGTTGATGACCCTGGGAAAATTATCTCGTATTCTTAGTTACCTCGCTTTCTGTCTGCCCATGATGTAATTGAAGTTAATTATCGATTTAAACTCCCATATTTTCCTCCGTCGCAATTTCTATTCCGGAAACTCAAGAATTTTGATGAGGCTAAATTTCAAGAAGACCTTGCCGCTCTCGACTGGAGTGAGGTTTATAAATCTAGAAATATTGACATCAAATTAGATTGTTTCAATGTTAACCTATTAAATTGTTTAAACCTGATGGCTCCCCTTCAACTACCCAGCTAAACGGTCTCATGCTCCTTGGATCAGTGAAGACATCAAGGGATTAATAAGGCATAGTAACCGCCTGCGCAATGTTTTTATACGATCGAGAACTACTGAATCTCATAGCGCATTTAAAGAAATTAGAAATCTTGTCAAATCACGCGTGTCTGAAGTAAAGCGACATTACTTCGCTACGAAATTTTCTTCCATGCACGATCCCAATCAGGTTTGGCGTGAGTTGAGGCACCTAGGTCTAATTCGTCAAAAAAGCTATACCCTTCCCCCTAATATTTCAATAGAAGAATTGAATGGATACTTTAACTCGTTATCTTCTGCTGCGAATCGCCTTTCTTCCACATATCCCATTCCTTTTGACCCTCAAGTTCCTGTTAGTCCCAACAATTTTTACTTTCAATACGTGACACCCGAGCTAATGCTTAAATATTTATCGTATTCCAAGTCCCAGTCTCCTGGTGTTGATGACATTCCGATTGGTTTCATTGTTAAGGCTACTCCCGTGCTTGCGCCGTTAATTCTCGAAATCTTCAATTATTCCTTATCTTACTCAGTTTTTCCTTCCACTTGGAGAAAAGCTCTCATCAGACCTATAAAAAAGGTAAACAAACCTAATTTCCCTGCTGATTTTCGGCCAATTTCCATTCTTTGTGTCCTCTCTAAAACCCTCGAAAGGATCGTTTTTAATCAGATCTCCGATTATTTAAATAACATCAAAAAAATAGACCCGTATCAATCAGGTTTTCGCCGTGGTTTTAGTACCCAATCTGCTTTAATAAAAGTAACGGAGGATATTCGCTTCGCTACGGACAACAAGTTATTCACGGTCTTGGTCCTTTTTGATTTTAGCAAGGCATTCGATCGTGTCAACCACTTTCTTTTATTAAATAAATTGAAAGAACTTAATTTTTCTACATCCGTTTTAAATTGGTTTTGGTCCTACTTAGATGATAGGAGCCAGGCAGTTATGGGAACTGGCAATGACCTATCATCTTGGCTTCCTGTTACTAGTGGTGTGCCGCAGGGTTCAGTTTTGGGTCCTCTTTTGTTCTCAATATATATTCTCAATATCTCAGATAGTATTAAACATTGTAAATATATGCTCTACGCTGATATCCTGCAAATTGATCTCCATTCGACCTTAGATGACTTGTCTGATGCAATAGCTGCAATCAACTCCGATATCAAATCATTATGTGCCTGGGGAAGTAACCATAACCTTTTGTTAAATCCTGCTAAAACGCAAACAATTATCTTCGGCAACTCCAAATCCATAAACAAAATCGACTTCTTTAATATCCCCAATATTTTAGTGGATGGTTCTGTTATCCCTTACAGGAATTCAGTCCGAAATCTTGGCATCTGTCTAACACTCTCACTTGGAATTTGTTAATTTCCAAAATTTCAAATAAGGTAAACAAAACGCTTTACCAACTAAAACTGCACAAGAAGAACCTACCCACAGCTACGCGTAAAGTGCTTGTAAGCATTCTTGTCCTACCGGCGTTTGACTACTGGTCATTAGTATATGACGACCTAACCGCAGAACAAGATCTAAAGTTACTACGACTACTTAATAACTGTAATAGATTTATTTTTTAATATCCGTAAACATGAACAAATCTCTAGTCATCGCCGTGCTCTCAATTGGTTAAGACCGAACATTAAATGGAAATACATGCTGGGAACGTTCTTGTTGTCCGTATTTCACCAATGTGAACCTAAATTCATCTACGACTTTTTTACTTTTAAACATTCTATCCCTTCCCAAACCACACGATCAGGCCCTAACCACCTCATATTTCCAATCCCCCGCACTAATGTTTATCTGAGATCATTTAAAAATTGTTGCCTCTAAGTTTCGGAACTCACTACCACACGAAATTAAATACTCTACTTCGTTGCCATCCTTTAAAGAAAAACTATATAATTATCTTCTGGTTTCCTCGAATTAATTGTAAATTGTTCTTTTGCATTCTTTTATATATTATGAGCTGTTTTATCTTATGTACGATACGTGCAGATATTTTTTTGTTTTGTATTTTGTTTGCTCTCATGGGACTTTATTATTATTATTGTTATTATTATTATTATTATTCTGTGTTTCTCTTTGCCATGTCACCCCTAAGTACTTAATGATGTCTCGGTTCCATCGATACTTTGGTCTTCTTCTTGGTCTCTTCACATCTCTTGGTGTCCAGTTCAGAACCGCTCTTGTCCAACGGTTGTCGTTTCTTCTCGCCACATGGCCTGCCCACATCCATTTCAGTGACCATACTTAATCTATGATGTCTGTCATTCCGGTCTTCATCCTCACCCAGATGTATCGTTTCCTGTCTTTTCTTGTGATCCCAAGCATACACATTTTTCCATACTTCTTTGGGTTTCTGAAGTCACTGGGTTATCGAAGCGTTTAACACCCAGGTATCACTTTCATATGTCAACACTAGTAGAATGCATTGGTTGAAGACCTTCCTCTTCCAGACCATAGCCATTTGTGACTTTCGAATATGTGCATTTCTTCCGAAGGTACTCCAGGCGAGTTTAATTCTTTTGTTTATTTCGTTAATCCTGTTGTTCTCTCCTGTGGTTACTAGTTGTCCTAGGTATGTGTATTCTGAGCAGACCTCCAGAGGCGTCCCTTCAAATTTGATTGTCTCTTGTGCTGCAAAAGAGTTATACATTACCTTTGTTTTTGTTAAATTTATCCTTTGTCCTATCTTCTGTCCTGCTGTGTTCAGTTCATGAAGTCTTGAAGCTAGATCTTCTCCGTTGGTTGCGAAGTGTACTATATCATCTGCAAAGCACAGATGACTGATGTGTTCTCCATTAATCCGTAGACCATTCTGCTCCCAGTCCAAGGTTTTAAAAACTTCCTCCAGAACAGCTGTGAAAAGAATTGAGGAAAGGAAGTCTCCTTGTCTAACTCCCTTCTCAATCGTGAATTCTTCAGTAACTTCATGTAGCATTATTGAGGCTGTGGCATTTTTATAAATTCTGCGTAGGAGACGGATGTACTCTGCATCTACCCCTTGTTTTTCCAGAGCTTCTAGTGTAGAGGAGGTACTTACCGAGTCGAAGGCCTGAGCATAGTCCACAAAGCATAGTACTTGTGGCATCTCATATTCATTCGTCCTGCTGATTATTTCTTGTAGTGTGTGGATTTGGTCCATAGTACTGAAGCCCTTTCGGAATCCTGCTTGCTCTCTAGGCTGGGCAAATGATAGAGTAATCTTTATCCGTTCTGCTATTATCCTCATGAATGTTTTGTAAACAACAGGAAGGAGACTGATCGGACGGTATTTCTTCAGCTCTTCCTTGCATCCTTTCTTGAGCAAAAGGACTTTTCTTTCATGATTCCAGTCCTGGGAGATTCTTCCTTGTTTCAGGCAGTTAGTGAATAACTGCGCTAAAACGTGTGAACTTCTGTTCCATCAAGTTTTAAATATTCTACTAACACTCCATCTATGCCCCCTGCTTTTCCGTTCTTTGTCAGCTTTATTGCTGTAATTACTTCTTCTGGGAGAAAAGAGAGAGTATCTCGTTGGTTTTGTCTTTCTTCTTGGTTTTCCTCTTCAGTATTTTCTTCCTTCTTGTAGAGGTTGCCAAAGTATTCTGCTACCGTCCTTAGTATTGCTTTTCTGTTGCAAGTTCTTGTACCATCTTCCTTCTGAATGGCTAAACTCTGTTTTCTTCCAATGGCTAGGCGTTGTCTGGTCTTCTTCATACTTTTGCTGTTTTCTATAGCCTATTGCACAATTCTCTCATTGAATTTTCTCACGTCTTCCTTAATTGCCTCTCTGATAGCCTTAATAAGCTCGACGTATTCGATGTTATCCTTTTGTGAATCTGAATTCTTCAGTTCCTTACGTCGTTTCATCATTCGTCGGTTGCTGTCACTTAGCTTTCTATCTTTAGCTCTTCTTGGTGAGCTTGCCACTTCTTCTGCTGCTTCCTTAACAGCTTGCATGACTTTGGTTTCTAGTTCTTCTTCTTGAAGTGCTGAGAATCTATTTTTTAGCACAAGCTGATCTTTATTCTTGTTTTCTTCTAGTATTCTGATACTTATTACATGTTTCTTGCATGAATTCATCTTCTTGCGTTTTATTTGGAGATTAATCTTCAATCAGCATCTTACGATCCTGCGGTCACTTCTAGTGCTAAAGTTATTCAAGTCTTCATAGTCTGTTACTGTGTAGAGTTTATCAACCGATATGTAATCTATTTCATTTTTTACTCCGTTGGGTCCTCTCCAAATCCACATCCTTTTTGGGTTCTTCTTGAAATATATATTTTTTATGTACATATTGGTGCATTCAGCAAACTCTACCAGGCGGTGACCACGTTCTTTTCTCTGGTCCAGTCCGTATTGTCCTGCGACGGTGTCATCGGCTTCCTGTTGACCTACACGAGCGTTAAAATCGCCCATAATTATTTTATAATAGTGGGATTCCTTATCATGCTCAGTGCCCAGAGTCTGGTAAACTTTTTAAATTTCTTCTTCGCTGCTTGCTGCTGTTGGTGCGTAGATTTGTATGATCTGAACAGAGTAACGCTCATTCATCTTGATTATGGGCTTGCAAATTCTGTCAGATACTCTTTCTATCTTCTGTACATTGTTTTCCCATCTCTTGTTGATCAGGAACCCGATCCTTACTAGTGTTCCATCCTTAGTACCCCTGTAATAAAATAAATTACCTTCCTTGAGTGTAATCAAGTCTTCTGATTTTCTTCTAACTTCGCTGAGACCGATGACGTCCCAATTTATCTTCTCTGCTTCATTCAGTAGTTCCAGTAGTCTGTCTTCACTCTTCAAGCTGCGGCAATTGTAAGTCGCGAGGTGGAGAGTGGTATATCGTTTAATCATGATGGACCTCTGTATTGCCAACACCTCCCGGACATCCGAATAGGTTGTGCTTTTACGTCCTGATAACATTACAGATGCTCGTCATGAAAATTGTATACGAGTATTGTACGAATTCTGACCATGTTCCAAGAGCGCCGTCGACGTCAGATTTTTTCGACGTACTGGCCGCACCCTGAAGATGCCAGAAAAATTCAGACATCGACGCTAACTATCATGGGTTCTATACCAGAATGTCCCAAAAATCGCAATTTTCCCAGTAAAATGCATTGCGCGGATTTTTGAAAATTATTTTGAGGCACTCATCGGTAAGATAGAGGAACCAAAATCTCGGAGGTTAAATTTGAGGTAGACTTCTATGCTTCTTATGGAAGAAATGTAGCCAAATGACCCTGAGTTCGATTCCAGGTGGGTCCGAAATTCTTCAATAAGAAATGCATTGCTGCATTATTTGAATTTTTTTTTCAAAGCCTTGCTGATAAGCTGGAAGGATTTAACCCGAAATGGTGACAGAGGCGTTAAAAATCCTTCTTTCATGAGGTTCAACATTTCTCTAGTGGTCCTTGTTTCGATGCAAGAGTGTTATTTCGATTCCACCATGCATTTCAAACGGGGAAAACGGAATCTTATTTTAGGACCTTCCCGATAAGATATTGAATCGAAACATTGGAACTGGTGAGAATCGCACTTCTCTAATATTATTCTGCTATTTTATCTCACGAAAGGGTCCTGAGTTCGACGCTAGGCGGTCTTTTGCGCGAATTATTTCAATCTGTTTTCAGGCCGTTCTCGATGCGACAGAGCAATCATAATCACGGTGTTTGCAAATGAGATGGTCTTCCATAGTACCAGAGGAAGAAATCTTACCAAGTGACCGTGTATACGACGCCAGGTGGGTTCGAAATCCTTCCGTAAGAAATGCATCGGTGAAATCTTGGACGATTTTTTTAAATGCCTTCCCGATAAACTGGAAAGATAAAACCCGGATTGGTGACAGAGGCGTTTGAGAACATTCTTTCATGCCGTCCACTGCTTCTCTAGTGGTCCTTGGTTCGATGCTAGAGCGTCATTCCGATTCTACCATGCATTTCAAGCGGGAAGAACGGAATCTCATTTTAGGACCTTCCCGATAAGATACTGAGTTGAAACTTTGAAACACGTCAGAGTGGCACTTCTCTAACATTCGTATGCCATTGTCTCTCACGAACGGGTCCTGTGTTCGATGCCAGGCGGTCATTTACGCAAATTTTTTAAAATTGTTTTGAGGCCTTTCTCTATGCAGGAGACTATTCAAAATCACAGCGTTTGCGTTTGAAGTACTTTTCTATAGAACCAGTGGAAGAAAGGTTACATTTGACCGTGAGTACGATGCCAAATGGATGAAAATTTGTATTGTAAATTCTTACCAATTAGCTTGCAGTATGCAAGCAACTTTTACTCGTATATAATAGATACATTGTAGTTCAAGTCGCCGTAAGAAAGTTTTTCTGAACGGAAACGATACAGATACGCTCCGTGTCTGAACGGACAGTATAAATCCACCTCAATTTGGACAGAAGGGGAGCGTGTTCAGAGCTTTTTAAGGCGCAAATACAAATTTCAGAGGCGTTACCGGAAGTAGTGAAAACGGGCCCCCATTCCACCTTTCCCCTCCTTCCCCACCTCCAACCACGGCGCTCAGAAATCTGGGGGACTCGAAAATGTAAGTTAAGCGGGGTCGATACCTCGAGATTGGAATTACTTTGATTTTTTGCCGCTTACGAGGGGATGAGTCTTCCCCTAGCAAAAGGTGGAGTGGGTAAGCATCGTAAAGAGGGGAAGTTGAACGTGGTTGGGGGTACTGAACCGAGTGTCCAGAGGTTCGGTTATCAATGCGATAAGATCTCCCATGCTTTTGTTTTTGCTAGATTTGAGGTATAGAATGATGGGCATTGAGGGCGAGAGGAACGAAAGCGAGATTTGATGTATGCCTCAGAAGGAAAGCAGGAATACTTGCTGCTCGAGATACAACGTGGAAGTTCACATATGAGAATATGCAATGTTATTCATTTACTAGTTAATCACCCCGTCAAAAATGACAAGGGCTAAATTAAACTTATAAAACATGCATAAATATCTCGTCCTTGATTTAAAAGCCGGCCCTCTCTAATTTTAAATAAAAATAATGAAGTTTCCGCCTTCATAGATAGACTAAAACTGAAACTACGAAGATATTTTCCCTTTCCTAACAAACCAAAATCACCTGAATTGAAATAGTTTCTTCGGATTCCACGTATAAATACTTCTGACAATGACGTGGTATAAGAGACTCGATGCACAAAGGTCGTTTTACTATTTATATTCCTAACTTTATCTCGAAAATTGTCTTATAAAACATGCATAAATAACTGGTTCTTCTTGATTTAAAAAAACCAACCCTCTCAAATTCTAAATAAAAATAATGAACTTTCCGCATTCATCGATAGACTAAAACTGAAACTGAATAGATATTTTCCCTTTTCCTAATAATGCAAAAGGCACTCGCTGAATAACCTTAGCCAATGAGTGGATGCGATGAGTGTTTTCGTAGCGAGGGAGTGCCAGAAACCGTACTATACTCCAGACCCTGACGCAAGGGTAGGTAAAAATTTTCAAATGTGAAGATTTCACAAATTAATTTCTGTCAATCGTATTTTCCACCATTATGGAGAGTGAAAACATCACTATAATTTTTTTCACGGTTAAAATTAAAATGCAATCTCATTTTACCTGATTGTTTAGCATTCTTTAATTCTACGTCCTTTGAGTAAAGTTAATGTATAAAATTTCTTTCTTACACTGCCTACACGTATAATTTTGAGTTTTGAGAATAGTTAACCAGAGTTTAACATCTTCATATGACCACAAAGACAGCGAAACTGTATTCGGAGATTCCACGGCGGTGAGTCGGACCTCTCCGCGCTTACGAAAAATCGACTTCCCAAGTTGGCACCTGAATTGAAACAGTATCTTCGGATTTCACATCTAGATACTTCTGGCTATGACGTGCTATAAGAGACTCGATGCATAAAGAATAATATTAGATAAGTGCCATTCTCACAAGTTCCAATGTTTGGATTCAATATCTTATCGGGAAGGTCCTAAAATAAGATACCGTTTTCCCCGTTTGAAATGCATGGTGAAATCGGAATGACCCTCTTGCATCGAACCAAGGACCACTAAACGGACGGTGAAATTCATGAAAGAATGTTTTTAAACGCGTCTGTCATCATTCCGGGTTATATCTTTCCAGCATATCGGGAAGGCATTGAAAAAAAATTTCAAAAATTGCAGCAATGCATTTCTTATGGAAGAATTTTGCACCCACCTGGCGTCGAACTCACTGTCATTTCGTAACATTTCTTCCATTCGTATTATTGAAGACTATCTCAACTTAAACTCCGAGATTTTGATTACTCTATCTTAACGATAAGTGCCTCAAAATAATTTTCAAAAATCCGCGCAATGCATTCTTACGGGAAAATTGTGATTTTTGGGACTTTATGGTATCGAACCCATGATAGCTAGCGTCGATGTATGAATTATTCTGAAATCTAGAGTGTGGGGCCAGAAATTAGATTCAAATGATAATGAATATAAGTTGAAATGCATAATCAAATGAATTTGAATTAAAGCAAGGTCACACTGTTTATTCTAGGAAAGCTGTAGAAAAAATTGAGGAACAATGTTTAAGAAATTAAGCCATATATGCACAATGACATAATTGAAGGTCTACATAATTAGTGATTATTATTGTTATATTTTATTATTAGTGTTATATAAGTATAATTATTATTACTAGCTGAATTGCCCGCTGATTCTCAACGGGGAAAATAGATCTAGGATAAGTAATGCTATTTGTGCAGAAGTGAACTTATCCTCTCCAAATATTTTAGAAGCAAATATAAGGGTTCAAGACCCTCCGAGCCTTTTGGTTGATCACTTAATCCTTTGTATATAGGTATGCATTTAAGCTTTCACTCTATGAAGGTGAACAAGGAAAGATATTTGTAATGTTCGGATAGTAAATACTTATAAATGTAACTCTAGGATTTTATTTGTATGCATTTAATGTTATTCATAATATGACTTAAGTTGCTTTTATACGAATGCAGAAGGTAAAGGGGCTATCAAGACCAAAATCTCGAAGATTGAAGCTGAGGTAGTCTTCTATGGTTCTAATGGAAGAAATGTTACAAAATGACCTTGAGTTTGACGCCAGGTGAGTGCAAAATTCTTCCATAAGAAATGCATTGCTGAAATCTTTGACATTTTTTTAAATGCCTTCCCGATAAGCTGGAAAGATAAAACCCGGAATGGTGACAGAGGCGTTTAAAAACATTCTTTCATGAGGCTCACCGTTTTTCTAGTGGTCCTTGGTTCGATGCAAGAGCGTCATTCCGATTCTACCATGCATTTCAAACGGGGAAAACGGAATCTTATTTTAGGACCTTCCCGATAAGCTATTGAATCGAAACTTTGGAAGAATTTTGAATTGCGCTTATCTAATATTAATATGCTGTTTTCTTTCACGAAAGGGTCCTGAGTTCGACGCTAGGTGGTCTTTTGCGCGATTTTTTGAAATCTGTTTTGAGGCCGTTCTCGATCCGATAGAGCAATCAAAATCACGGTGATTGAAGATGAGATTGTCTTTCATATCACCAAAGGAAGAAATGTTACCAAATGACCGTGTGTTCGTCGCCAGGTGGGTTCGAAATACTTCCGTAAGAAAGGCGTTGCTGAAATCTTGGACGATTCTCTTAAATGCCTTCCCGATAATGTGGAAAGAATAAACCCGGAATGGTGACAGAGGCGTTTGAGAACATTCTGCACTTATCTAACTTTCGTATGCCATTGTCTCTCACTAACGGGTCCTGTGTTCGACACCAGGCGGTCTTACGCGCGAATTTTCGAAAATTGTTTTGAGTTCTTTTTCGGAGCGATAGAACAGTGAAAACCACGGAGGTTGGAGATGCTGCGGTTATCTATTGTACTAACTGAAGAAATACTAAGACCGAGAGTTCGACGCCAAGTGGGTACAAAGTTCTCCGTTATGAAATGCATGTCGGTCAATTTTGACAATTATTTTTAATGCTTATCCGAATACCGAGAATGATATATAATGGGATGTACAGTGGGGGAATAAATTATCGCAACACTTTGCGAGCGCTTGAGTCGGAATTCTCAGAAACTACTTGCAAAACTACTTACTATGACTGACTGACAACATTGAGAAAAGCCTCGAAAAGCGGTAATATTTGAGTTGGAGCCAATAACGTACTCAAAATTACTCTCTTTCGATCTCTTCTTAAATCCTTCGCGCGATCTTTCCTTGAGTTCGTCGTGTTTATATTGGCATTTCTCTTTCACAGATAGTTATCATATTTATAGCATTAGAGTTTAAAGATATATTAATTACTATTGCAATCTTACATGCTCAAAAATATTTGGATAATAATTGGGACTTTATTTGTAAATAATGTTCGGTTGAAACGTAGAAAAATATGTAGAAATAAGGACGAATTAGGTTAGAGAGGGAATACGCGACGTCGTGATTCTTATCTTTACCGAACGCGATATTTTCGGTCTGGAGACCGAATTTTCGGAATTTTAAGGTCTGGAGAATAAAATATATATTTTACCAGATTATAGCGAGAACAGATGGCCTGTATTAGTCTCTTTTTCTGGATAAATTAAGGTGCGCTAATAACACAATTATCTAGGTAGTTTGGTTTTTACACACGGCCACACGTCTTACTGCTGCTCGCTGTATATTAATGTAAATATTAATGTTCATAAGTCCAGTTCAAACATTGGATATTAATTTACTGCGATCGACTTTCCGAGGGCTTTAATTACACGTCTAAAGTTTTTCATTCAGCGATTTGAAATCGAAAATTCGTCAGAGTAATTACTAAGATGGCACAATGCAACAAAGTAAAATTTGTATTTTGTCTACGGAATATAATTTTTCCATAATTTAGTCTTTCACTCGAAGGAAATTCTTAATAGAAATTTATTTACACCATTCGTATCCTAGAATACGTGAAATCTTTGTATGCCCGGAATTGAGAGGAAAAATACCAATTCCATAGTTAATACAAACAGGATTGCATAAAAACCGAATACATTTTGCGCATAGATCGGACTTTTCTTACATTTTGCATCAGCGAGCTCGGTGCCCTAAGTCATTGCGTAATTTGATTTCACGTAGAAATGCATTCAGTTTTCGATGTTTCGCGAGGAAAGTCTTTAACCATATATTGAGCACCTCAAAGCACTGCAGGCGCGAAGAATCGTTTTCCCTTTCGTGCTTCTATCAGCTGGACTAAGGACCCTCCCCTTTACAGCCACCCAGTGGAAACTATCCTCTGCCTTAATTCAAAGCTCCTTCCTAACCACGGGGCTAATAGATGTATTTGCACTCGTGAAAAATATTCCCAAATAATATTATGATTCTAGCGTATTTTAGTCAGTGAGGACTTTCTAACAGACGACCCAATTTTTTAATACAGAAACGTATTTTATGAACGTCTGACTTTATAAAGTTCGTAAGTCGTATTATACTACCATAATAAAATTGTTAATAAGCTGCTAAAATGGACTTATCAGTTTATTGGGAAATGTCATAATTACAACCAATTCCTAATTAAGAGTTGATTGTGCAGCTGCTTGACGCATCTTATTGGCATATGAAGGGCACGAGTTCGAATTCCGCTCAAGTTAAATGTCCATTTTAACTTAAACTTCTCTTGTTGGGGAAATGAACGAATGTGTCATATGGTTGCCAAATATCATGCCATATGCACCCCTGTGATGAATATACATTTATCGGAGGAATAAAATTCACTATGGGAAAATAATAATTGGGTTAATCAAGGATTTGGAACCGATTATTCCAATTGTCGGTCAAGAACATGTTTCGTGTGTCAGCGGAAATTCCTCTTCTACAAAGAATTCGAAGTCCTTCGCTAGAAAGAAGTGTTTTATTTGACAGGGCTTCCTGATTTCTCGAAGCACGATGAGCCTATCGCTTCCAGTGCAGCGGGTTTTCGTAAGCCTATGCGTCACTCACCAAAACAAACAGGTCATTTGGCAAGGCAAGGAGCTTAGCTCAGGCTTATTATTACTATCAAATTATTGAGGTCTTCACTTCGAGAGACGGGCAGCCAACATACTGCTCAAGCGAATCTTTTTCATTTTTAGGCTTTAAACAGAAGTCTTGAGAACTATTGACATTTTTCTGTTAATTATTAATTATTCCTTCTACGGACTACACCTTGACGTGGTGAAGGGGCTTGCGTGTTCCTATGACCTAGAGAGCTATACTGGCTGGAACTTTGTTCCTGGTAGGGTCACTCATGCCAGAAAGGTCAATAGGTAGGGGCCAGACGAAAGGTAGTCCACGCAGCGTCTGTACCTCAGTGAGGCGGCTGCAAAGGCGTCTGTACCCCAGTGGGGCGGCCTATATGAGTGATGGTGTCACGTTAAAAACACTGTTGAGGAAGGCAAGGGGAGACCACCTCGACTATCTATCCCATGATTATGATGTGCCACAATAATTATATTGTCCCTGGCAAAAACGGGACTCAGCCTACTAGGGAGAGTGTCGTGCCCGGCAGGGTTGGTGGTAAGGCCATCCCGGTCGTCATTCCACGAAATCCTTACCCAACGACACAAGAAAAGAAGAAGATGACCAAGGAAACCAGAGTAGGGACCTGGAACGTCAGAACGATGCTTAGGAAAGGGAAGTTAGAAAACGTAAAGTTAGAAATGAAGAGGTCCAACATCAACATTCTGGGGCTATGCGAAGTACGGTGGAAGGATGGGGGAGATTTTTGGAGCGATGATATGAGGGTTATATTCAGTGGAGGAAATGATAGCCAGAGAGGGGTTGCTATAGTGTTGGACAAGGGAGCGGGAAATGCTGTGATAGCCACCGAACTGATAAGCGACCGAGTAATGTCAGTAGAAATCAAGGCAGAGCCAGTAAACACTGTGATAGTGCAAGTGTACCTCCCTACTAGCGATTACACTGAGAATGAAGTAGATTTAGTTTATGAACAAATAGAAGAGGTTATTGGAAGGGTGAAAGGCAATAAAAACCTTATTGTAATGGGGGACTGGAATGCTGTGGTTGGGCAGGGCAAAGATGGGGACGAAGTGGGAGAGTTCGGACTAGGAAAAAGAAACGAAAGGGGACAAAAACTGGTAGATTTTTGCATAAGGAATAACCTCTGTATCACCAACACTCTTTTTCAACACCATAACAGAAGGAGGTACACATGGAAAAAGCCGGGGGACACGGATAGGTACCAAATCGACTATATTCTGGTAAGGAAGAGGTTTAGAAATAGTGTTAAAAACTCGCGAAGTTATCCTGGTGCTGATGTAGACTCGGATCATAATTTAGTAATGATGAAGACCGAGCTTAGATTCAAAAAGATTTATAGGGCAAAAACCGCACCCAAATGGAACGTAGAAGCCCTCAGGGGTAGGAAAGCTAGAGAGTTTCAAGAGTCAGTCAACAGGGCTCTAGAAGATAAGGAAAGGGAACTCACTATAGATGAAGGATGGGAAATGATCAAAACTAGCATTAAAGATAGTGCCCAAAGAACCATCGGAAGGGTCACACAAAGCAAAATCAGGAAACCATGGGTGACGATAGAAATGATAACAAAAATGGAGGAAAGAAGGAAATGGAAAAGGGTCAACACAGAACACGGGCGTAGAATGTACAAGGCCTTAAACAACGAACTGAGGAGGGTAACAAATAAAGCAAGAGAATCGTGGTGGAAAGGCCAGTGTAACGAAATAGAGAAGATGGCTGAAAGTGGGAGGGTCGACCTATTATACAGAAAAGTAAAACAATTAACGGGGAATAAAATTAGTAATAAAATGGCCACTATTAGGGATAACAAGGGAAACATCTTAAGGGAACCAGCTAGCATAAGGAGACGATGGAAAGAGTATGTAGAAGAATTATATTCGAAAGACATGAAGCCTACCCACATAAAGATTGAGGGCATACAAGAAGTAGAGGAAGATGATCTTGGGCCGAATATACTAGATAGTGAATTTGATAGGGCATTGCGGGACATGAAAGGGAAGAAAGCAACGGGTGTGGACGAGATTCCTGTAGAATTTCTGAAGAATCTTGGGGGAAAGGGTAAAAAACAATTCTATAATTTATGTAGGAAAATTTACGACGAAGGAAAGTGGCCAGAGGATTTCACCAAGTCTATCCTGATACCGTTACAGAAAAAGAATAATGCCTTAGAATGCCGGGACTATCGAACAATTAGCCTAATATCTCATGCGGCAAAAGTTATTCTTAGGGTCTTGAATAGAAGAATCGAGGGAAAAACTCAAGAATTCATAGGTAATGATCAGTTCGGTTTTCAGAGAGGGAAAGGGACGAGGGATGCAATTGGGGTTATGAGGGTTCTCGTAGAACGAAGCTTAGAATTTAAAAGGGACGTTTGTGCATGTTTTGTTGATTTTGAAAAAGCCTTCGATAGAGTTCAATGGCCAAAACTGATGGTGATACTAAAGAAAATTGGTTTGGATTGGAAAGATAGGCGTTTAGTGCAAAATTTGTATTTAAATCAGACCGCACGAGTAAGAGTTGCTAATGGGGAATCGGAATGGGCAGAGTTAGGGAGGGGACTAAGACAAGGCTGTCCTTTATCACCATCTCTTTTTAACTTATATGCAGAAGAAATGATCAAAGAAGCTTGGGATGAAATAGATAAGGGAATAAAGGTTGGTGGGGAACTTGTGAAGTCAGTAAGATATGCAGACGATAAAGCTATTGTGTGCGATTCGGAAAAGGGTTTGCAAATCCTAGTAAATGCACTAAACAATAAAGCAAAGGAGTTTGGGATGAAAATCAATGTAAGAAAGACTAAGATTATGAGGTTTTCAAAGGGAAAGAAAGCTAAGTTAACAATAAGGGTGGATGGGGAAAAACTAGAGCAAGTAGATCAATTTCCATACTTGGGTAGCCTTCTTTCTAAGGATGGAAGATGTTCGACAGAAATTAGAAAAAGGATAGCATTGGCAAAGGAAGCTTTCATGAAAAGAAGGGAACTGATGACAAAGGGACTTGATAAAGGAATCAGGAAGAGATTGGTAAAATCCTTGGTGTGGAGTGTAATGTTGTACGGGTGTGAAACGTGGACGTTGAGAAAAGAGGATGTCAAAAGATTGGAGGCTTTTGAGATGTGGGTATGGCGTAGAATGGAGAAAGTTAGTTGGGTCGATAGAAAAACGAACGAGGAGGTTCTGGAGATGGTTGGGGAGAAGAGAGTAATGATTGAAGTAATTAAAAAATAGACAAAAGAAATGGGTGGGTCAAATATTGAGAGGGGAGGGATTGTTGAAGAAAGCGATCGAGGGAAGAATGCTAGGGAAAAGACAGAGGGGAAGACAAAGACAAAAGTTATTAGACGAAGTAAGGGGTGGGATAAGTTACCGGGAATTGAAGGAGAGGGAATTAAAGAGAGAATGTGGGGGCACATGAACCTACCGAAAGGTAGATCACTTTATATATATATTAAAGTATTTAACCGTTAAATTCGCAGGATAATACCGCAAAATGATCATTTAACGTCTGTTATTCCGCCATCAAATACTCTTCTTTGTCATTATCCCACAGCGTACTATAATGACATTCTAGATAACTATTTTGATCACGACTAGCTTTGAATAACAAATAGCAAAAAATAAAGGCAATGAGGCACAGCCAATTTAAGGGAAATTTCGCAAAGGTGATCTTAAATGTCTGCATATATTTACGATACGTAAAGCCTATTTTCCATTTGTAAGAAGTTTGAATATTGCGGTTTTTACTGGCTCGATTCAGAGTTGCCGAATTGTCGGTGGTAGAGAGTTTTCAGTTAGTTCCCATGTAATCCGCGCTCTGACGCCAAATGGTGTTGCGATAATTGTTTCTCCCACTGTACATAGAGGCAATTCATATGTTTCATATACACTTCGCCGTTTCTCCGACGGTTCTTGGTTCCATGCCTGAGCGTCATTTCTATTCTTCTATGTATTTCAAAGGGGGATAGCGTAATCCTATTTTAGGAACTTTTCGATAAGATAAGGAATTGAAACTTTGGAACAGGTCAGAATGGCACTTATCTAACATTAATATGCAATTGTTTCGCACGATGGGGTCCTTAGTTCGACGCCAGGCGGTCTTTTGCGCGAAGTTTTGAACATTGTTTTGAGGCCTTTCTTGGTACGATACTGCATTCAACTGATGGCTTGCAGTATGCAAGCAACTTTTACTCGTATACTATACGTAGCGTTTCCGCACAGACACGGAGCGGCGACGGGCCGACTTTCCAACATTCATCGAAAGAATGTTTTGCCTGATATGCTGCGTGTCGGAACGAGTGATCCATGCCGCACCGTAAGTATAAAACAGTCTCCGTTCAGTTTCGTCCCTGGACTTGAGTTGTGCGCATCTAATCTCGAGAGGAATGAATAAATAAAAACCAATTGTTGCTTAAAGAATCTATTTTTCTTCGTTTTAAGCTTTTGTGTACACTAAAACGACGATGTCGTTCGCGTTTTTCTTGCTTTTCGTCTTCGTCTAATAACACGGCTTAAAAACGCATGAATCTTTTAAAGACAAACGTTTAAACATCTATTACTGTTACTAAAATTGTTCGGAAGCACTTCTTTGCTCTCTCGCACACTGATTGAGAGAAAGAAAACCTCCGAGAGCAGATCTGCGCCGCGTACCCTGTCGTACACGTTACGGTAGTAAGTTGACTTCGCTATCGCATCTTATAGACAAGTAGCAGTCCGATGAAAATGGTCAATTTCGGTATGTTTACCAATTATTTCTTTCAAATGTGGTGAGCGATATGCGTGAATGGAAACATTCTGCATGCTAGATACATCTTCCATGCGTCGAATGGTGAAAACAGAATTCTTCTATCTATTAGTAGAACGTCGTAATTACGGCAAAGCCAATAGTCTGATAACGGCTTTTTCTGTAAGCGCTATAGCAGCCTTAATGTAATCATTCTATCTGAAGTAATGATATTAGAAAAGTTTTTTGCTGTCTTTCAATTAAGAATAGTACGAAATGAAGGAGATTACTCCATTCATATCCTTTGAGGATAACTTACCAAATATTTGCTGCAATGATAAGGACTCAGTCACTGCTACACCTATTTATTATCATGTAATATATAATACATAGATGACTACATTTTGAAATACACTCAATATAGCCATTTACTGAAAAGGTGACCATATGTACCGGTTCGGCAGGGACAGTATAGGTTTTATGGCCCATGCCTCTAAAGACTAAACGATAATACTAATCTATACCGGTCTTCTGATTTTTGCAACCGAAGTTTTGATGACATTGATAAATATAAGACAACAAAGGGATTTATATTGGGTCACATAAAACCCTTTGGTATGTTTATTGCGCATGACCTGTGGCAAAGCGGATCACATAGAACTCTGAAGGACAAGTCTTTCAATCCTTCCCCTGACATAATAAGAGTTACATGTATGGAAAATCACCAGTGCATCAAGGAAAATGACATATTGTCCTGGTTAGGAGATCAGAAATCTGGTTACCTTATTTGTTTACAGTATATTCATTGAAACTACACATTCATCAAAGAGCTGCATAGTTACAAATGATTACAAGCAAAGATTTTGTACCAAACACTAATATAAATATCAGTATGATTACATATCACAATTGTGCATCATTTATCTTAAATATAATACTTTCAAAAACAAACTTACCATTAGAAAAATCATTTCACATGCATTCAGTCTGAATTAAAATCAGCTGTAAAAAAGGAACTTAACTAGTGGAAAACTTTAAGAAACTAATCCCTTGAGTAAGAAATTTTAGTAGAAAATTGAGTAATGATATCTATATAACACTACCAAGAATACATAGAGAGTTCTCCTAATCTACTACAAAAGTAGTACTGTAGTACTACTAAAAAGCTAACATATATTTTGAAACACAATAACACACATGGTAGACTACTCATATGCTTATGGCACTTGCTCAAAGAACAAACTTTAAAATGAATACCTAGTGAAGGTTTTGATTGCAATTTGATGGAATTCTTTCATTATATCCTAGTCTTAATTTATCTCTTTCTCATCTCTCCAGAGCAATGTACTATGTATACATATATATGTACTATGCCTTGGAGTGCCATAAGCTGTAGTGGTACCTATACATCAATACTCTGTTAAAATACAGCTTTTTAAAATGGAATTTTATTTTGGAAAAATTGTTACATTTAATCAATTACTCAACATCATTAGAGACATTTACTGCATCATGAGGAATATTTTGAGCGTGATCTGGTAGACTAATTGGGCAGACATATTCCATCAAATATTCATCATTCATTTCCCCATCAACATCTTCCTCATTATCACAGTTTCCTTGAGAGTAATCCAGAACCAAGCTATCTTCATCCAGTTCATCAGTTTCAGAGAGAAGGCTTTGGGACAAATTTTCTCCATCAGATGCATTCCAACCCCTTTTTTTATTCCCTCCTCATAGCCAAGTATATTCCACTTATGGTTCATTATTTTCCATTTTTGGCATAAATTTAGTAACATCTATAGCAACTGCATTGGCTTCTTCATCTTCCTCATCACTATTATCGCTCAGGATCCTGTGCAAGATGCTGCCATACTTGATTTCAGCATCATCTGTTTTAAATAAAAGTTAGTTAGCCAAGTGGACAGAAATGATACCTAAGGAATATTAATAAATGGGATATCTATCAAAATGTCACTACATAACAAGAAACTACACATATTTGACAAAAACCATCATCACAATATTTTTTAAGAAATGGCACAGTTGCATTTATGTGTTCATTAGGAAACTATTCAATTCTAGAACATATGTTATTTGTGTTCTGTTGTGTTATATGTACAGTGGGGGAAACAATTATCGCAACACCAATTGGCGTCAGAGCGCGGATTATGCGGGAACTAACTGAAAACACTCTACCGCCGACGATTCGGCAACTCTGAGTCGAGCCAGTAAAAACCGGCAATATTCAAACTTTTACGATAACCTTTGCGAAATTTCCTAATATTGGCTTTACCTCATTGCCTTCATTTTTTGTTATTTGTCGTTCAAAGCTTGTCGCAATCAAAATAGTTATCTAGAATGTCATTATAGTACGCTGAGGGATAATGACAAACAAGAGTATTTGATGGTGGAATATCAGACAGTAAATGAACATTTTCCGGTATTATCTTGGGAATTTAACGGTTAAATACTTTAATACTTTGAATTTTGATGGAAAATAATTCTCGCGAATAAGATTAACCATTTAAGAAAACAAATACAGAAATCACTAGGATATGTCCTATTCTTACATTTGTATTTTCTCTCCAGCAGTGTAGTTTTCCACGGCATAACATTTAAAAAATATCCTCGCGATAAAATCTAATCCGTGTGTTGAGGGAGTTTATTCTTTCTTAGTGCTCCTTAGCAATTAACGTATTGACAGGAATTAGTATCACTATTGTTAGCTTTTAGTTGGTGGAAACGGTAATCAACATTTTTCAGCTCCATCAGGCTGTACGTAAAAGAGATTATGTAATAATTCGTAATAGGGAATAATATTCACGATTAATTTCAACATATTATAAAAGATAGTTACAATAAATTGATTGATAAGGATTAATGCAAATGGAAGTAGCTTCATAGTGTCTCTTCAATCGTTCAGTATACGTAAAAGAAATTAAAATAGATGCTTAGACTGAGTGATAAGTACTCACTTGCATTATTTTAATTCATATCTGACAAACGCGCGATTCGACTACTACACTGTAGCAAGAATCGTTTTCTAGATATGAGTCAGATGAATATGGTCATCATATGAAAAAAGTTTTTAAGAGACCGGGATTTACATTTCTTATTCCTCCATAGCGATGACTAAAATTTTCGCTTCCAATTTCATAAATCTCGCTTTCTCTACGCTTAAATATTTTCCAAGGCTATTTTCATACTTATATTAAGCGTCAAACGCAACTTTTATTCTATACTTTAATAAACTTAGTATCCACTTTACGGACTGTTCCGGAAAATTCCCACCCCCCTTTCCCTTCACGAGGACCGACCAGGTAGTTTGTGTCGTTTACTACGTAATTTAGCGGTTTTAATAAGAGCGAATTTACGTAGACAAAGTTCTTTTGTAATTCAACAGTAAGAATAGTTACAAACACCCACGTAAATAGGCAAAATGGTATGCATGAGGTTACTTCCAAAAAATAGAAACAATTACAACGGTGAAAAGCAATTTCACTTAAAAAAGGACAAGGTTATTCCAAATTTAGGCCCAAATGTAATGTGTGTATCATAATGATAGGGATGAAAGTAATTACGGTTAAATCTCTTTAGACATAGAGGCAAGTATATTTAATTTGCAAAGCAAATCTTTCAGAGTTAAGGGTTATATTAACGAGTGCAAGGATGATTTTTTACTCTGCGGATGTAAATTCAGTAAGTGATAGTTGGATAGACTTCCTTCGGAAAACCAAAGAAGGTTTCATTAAATACGTTTCGACTAATAGCGTGCGTAAAGAGCCACGGAGGACGAAGACTAAGTTGCGAGCATTGCATATGAAGAAGAGAGTCATTCACTGGCGATTAAGAAAACTCAAAACATGCGGAGATAACCATGAGCTCGAAGACAAAATTATAGAGAAGTGCTAGTTATAGTTAAAATTATAGAGAAGCTAGTTAAGGAAGAAGCGCGAAAAGAATACCAGGAATATAGATCTCGAACCCCGTTAGAATCATTAGGAGGCGATCAGAAATAATTTTGGTCATACGTGCGTGAGACTCGTGGAGTTCAGTTTTCTGTGCCTAGCCTCATAGCGATGAGGAAATTAACGTAAATAAATCGGAAGATAAGGCTGACTTAATTATAGGCACTATCAGAAATGGTTCAATGTAGAAAATGGCCAAGCTAACGATTTCTTCTTGCGTATCGATTCAGAGTTGTGTCCTATAGAGATATAGGTTGATGAAAATGAAAATTTATTGCAACAGATTGATAGGAAAAAGACGCTCGGTACAGAAGGTATTCCCGCTGTTTTCATAAAAACCTTATGAGATCAGCTTTCTCCTCTTCTCAAGAAATTCTATCGGAAAATAATTAATGAGGGTACGGTCCCAATGTCGTGGAAAAAAGCAGACGTCATTCCGGCGCTTAAGAATGACCAGATGATTATAGATCAATTTCATAGACTTTGTTTTTTTGCAAAATAATGGAGCATATTACAGCAAGCTTTATTATGCACTTTCTTACAAAAAGGTAGCAATCAATCATAGTCAGTACAGATTCCATAAAGGTAGACCTTGTGGGACGCAACTAGCAATTTTTATGAATGACGTATCTAAAGCGTAAGTGCGTTAGCTATCATTCACAAACGTTAATTCCTCACAGTAACAAATTTCGCGACATCTCTTAGAGTTATTGCTTGACAAAAAATACTTAGGAGTCACGTTTAGCTGTAGTTTATCTTTGAAAGAACATATTCGAGATGCTATAGGAAAAGTGAGTAGAATGCAAAGATTGACTAGTAGACCGCTGAGTGGATGCTCACCGAGATTCAAAGAAAAAAGATTATTTTTCTCTTATTCAACCTAGCCAAATGAGAATATACTCCTCCGCGAATACCCTGATCATTCTTTTATATTATTACTTGTATACGATGTTGTTTCATTGATTGTTACGATACGATTCGTGAAGAATTACTATGATAAAACAGCGTTTCTCAGATGATGCAGGACGCGGGATAGGAATCATTAGAAGATAGAAGACTAATTAGTAGGATAAATTTACTAAGTTCAGAGAAATTACGTTCCCAAATTATGTAATTGATATAATGCGACCTCCCTGTATTTGGGCCGCTCTGATACTGCGAGGAAGATTAGAGAAATGGATGCTAGAACTAATCGTTTAAAGAATTCATCTTTTCCGTAAATAATACGCGAATGAATCGACTAGGAAAATGGAGTCAAGTTGTATGCACTCCCTGCCACGCGCCGAAATATGGCTTGTAGGGTTCTTAGATAGACAAAGGGATATTTTGAAGGTGTTTTTGGTCTGTCAACATTGAATTTAAACTCAATCATCAGAGTGTCATAATTATAAAACAACATATATTTTAGGAAGAAAAATGCATTCGATCCCTCATGTAAGCCACGTTTGGTCATCCGTTTTCTTCAAAGTAACTGGATTGTTCAAATTTTAATGCTACCTCTTAAATACTTACGTTTCAATATTATATCCTGAGCCACTACTACTAACGTATTTCTTTCTACATTCATCAACCTTTCAGGAATGCTTAATTAACCTTCCTTTCAAAAAAATTCTCAATGGCAATCGAAATAAATATTTACAATGATAAAAACCTACCACCTACAAAAATAATGACAATTTAATAGAAATTGGCCTTTACAAAACTGGAAATCCAAATACCACTGAGGATTATTATTCATTATTATTATTCAATTAGTCATTTATAAAAACTTAAATCTCAAAAAGGTTTTAAGGTTACCACATAACCGTGAAAATATCCTCGTTTTCCTTGTAGTTATCTTATGTAGTAACATATCCTCTATCATGTAGCGTGCATGAATATACCGACCCCTGAAATGTAGGAATTTTTGCGCTGTCTCTATTGTGTATGACCCTCCCCCATTGACAAATCCTGGCTGCACCTCTGCGACAAAGGAATAATTATTTATAATTTGCAAATTCATGTCCACGCTCGAAGACTGATGAGTACTCAATGGAATCAAAGCGTGGAAATTTCTCTATAAAATATTATCCGATGGCCACGTCCCTAAGTTATCTTATACTTTACATGCATATGCATAAGGGATTCCGATTTCTTCAGATATTCAAACTATCGGGAATTAGAAACAGGAACGCTAAAAAAAATCCCGAGAATTTCTGCACGGAAAACTTACTCCTCTAAAAGAACGTATGCCTTGTGATGGTGAAACTTGGGAATGCAATCCGTAGCTTTTTACACATAGATGATGACGAAAAAATTCTCAGCTCCGCCATAGACCTCAGTACCCAAAATTCTACTCATTTTTCATGCTTTTTAAGAGAGGGAGACTTTTTTAGCATAATTTAGTACGAGTGGAAAATATTAATATGTATTTGTATTTCTCTCAGACTCAGTAACATTGTGCACATATGCACTATGATTCATCATCGAGAATTACGTTAGAATCAAGGTAAAGATAGGAGGATAAATAATCTATCCATCCTCCTTCATTCTCCAGCACATAATTCAGCCTCCGAGACATAGAGTTAACTACATTGTGGCGCAAATTTAGAGGAATCCTTTCCCATTCTTCCTCCACCATTTCCCATAACTCGTCAACATTATGAGGCCTATGCCACGCATCTCCCTCATCATGTGTGCCCAAATATTTTCTATAGGGTTCAGGTCTGGGCTCCTCGCATGCCACTGCATCTGGCTTATGCTATTGGTTTGGAACCACTGTTGAGAATTCTGGCAAGTGTGAACCCGTGAATTGTCCTGGTTGTAGAGGAAAAATGAATATTAGTAAACGTAAGAATAAATTGTAGCGGAAGTTCTCAACACAGTTTAACTATTACCTTTCACAAAATTGATAAATCGTGATTTTCATACTTAAGCAGTAAACAAAAGGTCACTTATATGCTGGAAAATGAAATCATCTCCAAATACATCTCCAAATACTGATGATACCGAAGGCAGCAATACGTTGTCCAATATTTGGACGTATTTTTCACTGTTTAAATTGCCATCAATTCTCCAGCATACGCCTGGACCTTCGGCGCAAATCCATGCCCAGGCGTGGATCGAAAATCGGCCACTCCTAGCTCGTTCCCATATGTATCTTGGAGAGAATCGAGTTTTATTTGGTCGATATACAAGTACATGCCCCGAAGAGGAGGAAGGAAATGTTTTTTCATCGGAAAATATAACGTTGCGCCAAAATTCTTCTCCTTGAGCAGCATGGGCATTCGCGAATTCAATGCGTGCTGCTCGGTGCATTGGAGTTAAAACCTCCTTAATCGCTGCGCGCCTTGGGTGCAGATTAGCTTCCGTAAGGCGATTTCGCGCAGTTCTAGAGTTCGCGGGGAAGTTCGTCTCCATCCGAGCCACCGTTGCTGGGGTGAATGGGTTGTGTTGTACATAATGAACTAGCCGCTCATCATCTTCGGCGGTGGTGGTACAAGGCCTTCCTGGACCCTCCCTGCACTCAACGGTGTAATCCGTTTCCCACCTTGCCTTAATCCGGGTGATGGTTGAGGGCGTAACACCCATTCGACGAGCTATATCTCTGCAAGAAATGTTGGACTGGAGCATCCCAAGCACCTGGTTCCTTCTCCTGGGAGAGAGATATGGCATTCTATAAGCCTCTTAGGGTTTTCTCAACATAAAAATGCAATACTACTGTCTTTCCTCGAACTGTATGTATTCGTTGTCTATCGACCTGAACCTCTATGAAGTAATACTCACCAATAAGCACGTGAAAAGCTACCATTCGTTTGAACCGGTTTGTGAATGACGAATGGGTTTCCGAAAACCCGCTGCACTGAAAGAAAAGCCTCATCGTGCTTCGAGAAATCAGGAGTCCCTGTCAAATGCATGTGGTTTTAAAATATAAGCCAAAATCCACTTCTTTCCAGTGAACGACTGAGCCTCGAATCCTTGAAAGACGAGGTATTCGCTGAGGCGCGGAAAGCACATTCTTGACAGACGATAGCGAGAGTCAGATCCGAATCCTTCAAATCAAATGATTTTTTTCGTATTGAATTTCATCCCTATGATAATTCTATATACTCAGAAAAGGATTACATTATAGTATGTAGCAATCATATCTTACATTCGCTCATTTTGCAAATAAGAAAAAATTGCATAATAACACATTTAATGGAAGGAACAAGCGGAAATGGAACTGGAACCCTTCTTTTACCGATCAGACACGTCTGGCTATTGTACAACAGATTCTTACATAGAAGTTAGATACATTTATGATATTTTCCCACAAATTGAAAACTCAATATTAATTTTTTTATCATTAGCTTATATTATTAGGTTAGTAAATCCTCGGCTTATACATTTTATAAAGTCAGAGATCAATAAAATAATTCTCCCTTTTAGAAATTGAGCTTTTTTTCAGATAAACTTCTTAGACTAAAACGATCCCAATAAATAATGACAAATTATTATTATTTGGGAATCTTTTTTCAAAGCATCTACTTTTTTCACCTTTTCGCGCCTGTTGTAGTTTTCCCTGGCGGAGAGTATCCAACAAAAACAAACATATGACCTGTATGGACGCGATAGTTTTCCTCACCCAAAAGAATTAATGAACATGATGTGGTATAATGTTTGTTGAAAGGAGGAGCCGGGCCTCTAGGTTAACTACTTTATCCTTTTTGGCCGATAACTGTGGGACTTTAAAAACGTTTTTCAGCTTTTGGTTGAGAAAAGCCTAAACTAAATCGAAGACCTTCACGCAAACCTAAATATTATTGCAGTCGATTTGCTAAAGTATCATTTTTTGAACGAAGTGTCAATATGACCATGGAAACGAAAACCTTCTTCGCCTAAAACCTTCTAAATTAACGCTTTTATCATACTTATGTAATGTAGATTCATTTTCTAGGATGTTTTCTACAAATTATAATTAGCATTAACGACCTAGCATTTAATGTAAGGAACAACATTGGTTTATTTGCCGAATCGATTTAAGAATAAATAAATGCGTTGCTATGAGTTTCACGGGTTCCAAAAACGTTATTCTGGCTCACAAGGAGACTATACACCGTCGGACTCGATTAAAGTGGTAAGACTCGGTAATTTGATAGATATCGGGTCAAGATTGACGAATCACCCCCAAAGTTGGGTTTTATCTGTGATAGTTTTCACGGAAAATGAACTTAAAGTTTAAGCAAATCAGCTACTTTATAGTGCTAAGGGTAGCAAGCGCCAACAGAGGATCGCCCGGCGTAGTGTTATGGTACCTGATTCCGGAGTCATTTTTGTCTGGTTCGATCCCATACGCCGAAAAAAATTTTTTCTCTTTTTTTCTTTCACGTAATCTTTTGTAATCTTAATCTTCAACTGTTTTCTTCTTTCGGTGAATTTAAACTTATTTTCCGGAAGTTATAGAATTTTTCCCGCGGTGAGTCACCCGTTTCTTCAAATTAAGCGCAAATACTTCTGTCCGCATATATGCGGAAGCATCGTATTTGGAGGCATCGTCTACAACAGGGGAAGACGATGGTCAGGGCAAGACATCAAGTTCTAGCGGGGTGGAATATAGGCCTTCACCAATAAAAAAGGAGAGAATTCGTCTGGAAATTAAAATTAAGGCTGTGACCATGGCGAAAATGCATCCGAACTGGACAATAAAATCATTTCGTGCCTGTGTAACGCGACGTTTGAAAAGAATTTCCAATCTTGGGTGTGGGAGCTGGATATTAAATCTGGTGGAACAGATACGTCAGTAAAAGTGATCTGTTTTCAGCAGAGGACTTCCTGAAATCGGCGGTATTATTTCAAGATCAGTGCAGGAATCTGATTCCAGAATTCGACCCGATTTTCATAATAAATACGGACCAAACCAATGTCAGTATAGACTAGATATAAAACGTACTCTTATTCATGGCGGCGAGAAATTAACGGAGGTGGGTATGCGGCAATTAGGGAAACTGACGCATTCGTACATGCGAACTCAATAAAAGTGAATGAACAAAGGATAATGTTAATTTTAGAATTTCTTAAATTATAAATACTTGAAAAGAATATTTTATATTATAGACTCCTTCAATTCCAATTTCCCTTACAGGAAGTTCAGATATTGTGTTCAGACTTCAGAATTGGTAAGTGTCAGGTAGTGCAATAAAAGTCGCCGTTAGAACGAGCAGCTGGATGTAGGAGAGGTTTGAATATAGGCCTCTGCGTTTCCTTTCTAGTATTGTAATTTTCAAATTTCAGGAATTAGGATTCACAAGCACGCTCATATATGCGGACAGAAGTATTTGCGCTTAATTTGAAGAAACGGGTGACTCACCGTGGGTAAAATTCTATAACTTCCGGAAAATCAGTTTAAATTAACCGAATGAAGAAAACAGATTAAGATTAAGATTATGAAAGACTACGTGAAAGAAAAAAGAGAAAAAACTTTTCTCGGCGTATGGGCTTGAACCAGACATAAATGACTTCGTAATCAGCGACCATACCACTACGCCGGGCGATCCTCAGACGGAACTTGCTACCCTTAGCATTACAAATTAGCTGATTTGCTTAAACTTTAAGTTCATTTTCCGTGAAAACTGTCACAGAGAAAACCCAACATTGGGGGTGATTCGTCAATCTTGACTCGATATCTATCAAACTACTGAGTCTTACCACTTAAATCGCGTCCGACGGTGTATAGTCTCCTTGTCAGTACCAAATTTCGGAACATCCAGAAGAATTAGTGCATGACAACAAATACATGGAAGTCAGTTTAGCAGTAACTTATCTTTTAATGAATATATTCGAAATGCGATAGAAAGTGAGAATAGAGTGCAATGATCGTAGATAGCAGAGAGAATTTAAGGGAATAATAAGCTTTTTCTGTGACACCCATCGAGTGTCAAAGAAATAGCTTATAATTCTTTTACTCGACCGAGTCTGGAATACAGTTCTGCGGTTTGGAACCGATATTTAGTAGGTTTAGTCTCAGATTTAGAGATGGTTGTACAGCGTAGAGCTGCTCGTTTCGTTGGAGAAGAGTTCAGGTTCGACTGCAGCGTTACGGCTTTACTAGAGTCCCTCGGTTGGAATTCGCTCCAAGTGAGAAGATTTAATAACTGACGGAAGCTCTTCAAAAGCTTCATCGGTTTACATCTTAAAGACGAGGTAAATGAAATTTTAGTACCAGTAACGACCATTGAAATATCGTTACAGTAATCACAAAGACAGATAATTACTGATAGAGTAGATTAAGTGATGATGGTGTTATTACACCTCCTACCTCACGCATATGGTAGCTTTCGGGATATACATCTAAATCTAATATCGAAATCTATATTATCGGTATGGAATCACCGCTGAGAACATTGGAAATTGTGAACTCGCGAATTGACCTTGTTGTAGGCGAACAATGATTAATACAACAATGATTAATAAACAAAAGAATGTCAATAGTTCTCAATACTTTTGTTTAAAGTTTAAAAATGAAAAAGATTCACTTGAACTGTTGGCTGTCCGTCTCTCGACGTGAAGACATCAATGATGTGATAGTAATAACAAGCCTTAGTGAAGCTCCTTGCCTTGCCAAATGACCTGTTTGTTTTTGTGAGTGAAGCATAGGCTTTCGAAAACCCACTGCACTGGAAGCGAAAGGCTCATCGTGCTTCGGGAAATCAGAAAGCCCTGTCAAATAAAACACTTCTTTCTAGCGAAGGACTTCGAATTCGTGGTAGAAGAGGAATTTCCGCTGACAAACGAAACATGTTCTTGACCGACAATTAGAATAATCGGCTCCGAATCCTTCAAACCCAATGATTATTTTCCCATAGTGAATTTTATTCCTCCAATATATATATATATATATATATATATATATATATATATATATATATACACGAGTAAAAGTTGCTTGCATACTGCAAGCTAATTGGTAAAAATTTAACAATAAGTCCCCTTACGGGTATCATCTTCGAAGCTTATCCAGCAAAATTCTTAAAAATTGCCGCAAAACATTTCTTACGTGAGAATTTTTCATCCATCTGGCATCGAACACACGGCCAAAGGTAACCTTTCTTCCACCGGTTCTATAGAAAACTACTTCAAACGCAAACGCTGTGATTTTGAATAGTTTCGTGCATAGAGAAAGGCCTCAAAACAATTTTTTAAAATTTGCGTAAATGACCGCCTGGCGTCGAACACAGGACCCATTTGTGAGAGACAATGGCATACGAATAATAGATAAGCGCCACTCTGACGTGTTTCAAAGTTTCAATTCAGTATCTTATCGGGAAGGTCCTAAAATAAGATTCCGTTTTCCCCGTTTGAAATGTATGGTAGAATAGGAATGACACTTGCATCGAACCAAGGACCACAGGAGAAACGGCGAACCTCATGAAAGAATGCTCTTAAACGCCTCTGTCACCATTCCGGGTTTTATCTCTCTAGCTTATAGGGAAGGCATTAAAAAAAATCATCCAAGATTTCAGCAATGCATTTCTTACGGAAGCATTTGGAACCCACCTGGCGTCGACCTCACGGTCATTTGGAAATATTCCTTCCTTTGGTACTATGGAAGACCATCTCATCTCCAAACACCGTGATTTTGATTGCTCTAAAACATCGAGAACGGCCTCAAAACGGATAGCAAAATATCGAGCAAAAGACCGCCTGGCGTCGAACTCAGGACCCTTATTTGAGAAAAAATACAATATTAATATTAGATAAGTGCCGTTCTGACTTTTTCCAAAGTTTCGCCTCAATATCTTATCGGGAAGGTCCCAAAATAAGATTCCGTTTTCCCCGTTTGAAATGCATGGTGGAATCGGAATGACCGTCTTGCATCGAAACAAGGACCACTAGACGAACGGTGAAATTAATGAATGAATGTGGTCAAACGCCTCTCTCACCATTCCGGGTTTTATCCTTCCAGCTAATCGGGAAGGCATTGAAAAAAATCGTCAAAGAATTCAGCAATGCATTTTTTATGGAAGAATTTTGCATCCACCTGGCGTCAAACTCACGGTCATTTTGTAACATTTCTTCCATTCATAATATAGAAGACTACCTCAACTTCAACCTCCGAGATTTTGGTTCCACTACCATACCGATAAGTGCCTCAAAAAAATTTTCAAATATCCGCGCAATGCATTCTTATGGGAAAATTGCGATATTTGGGACATTCTAGAATCGAACCCATGACACCTAGCGTCGATGTCTGCATTATTCTGGCATCTACAGGGTGGGGCCAGTACGTCGTAAAAATCTGACGTCAACGGCTCTTGTGGAACATGGTCAGAATTCGTATCCCCTATATCTATATCTATTATATATAGCTACCCCTTCTACGGACTACACCTTGACGTGGTGAAGGGGCTTGCGTGTTCCTATGACCTAGAGAGCTATACTGGCTGGAACTTTGTTCCTGGTAGGGTCACTCATGCCAGAAAGGTCAATAGGTAGGGGCCAGACGAAAGGTAGTCCACGCAGCGTCTGTACCTCAGTGAGGCGGCTGCAAAGGCGTCTGTACCCCAGTGGGGCGGCCTATATGAGTGATGGTGTCACGTTAAAAACACTGTTGAGGAAGGCAAGGGGAGACCACCTCGACTATCTATCCCATGATTATGATGTGCCACAATAATTATATTGTCCCTGGCAAAAACGGGACTCAGCCTACTAGGGAGAGTGTCGTGCCCGGCAGGGTTGGTGGTAAGGCCATCCCGGTCGTCATTCCACGAAATCCTTACCCAACGACACAAGAAAAGAAGAAGATGACCAAGGAAACCAGAGTAGGGACCTGGAACGTTAGAACGATGCTTAGGAAAGGGAAGTTAGAAAACGTAAAGTTAGAAATGAAGAGGTCCAACATCAACATTCTGGGGCTATGCGAAGTACGGTGGAAGGATGGGGGAGATTTTTGGAGCGATGATATGAGGGTTATATTCAGTGGAGGAAATGATAGCCAGAGAGGGGTTGCTATAGTGTTGGACAAGGGAGCGGGAAATGCTGTGATAGCCACCGAACTGATAAGCGACCGAGTAATGTCAGTAGAAATCAAGGCAGAGCCAGTAAACACTGTGATAGTGCAAGTGTACCTCCCTACTAGCGATTACACTGAGAATGAAGTAGATTTAGTTTATGAACAAATAGAAGAGGTTATTGGAAGGGTGAAAGGCAATAAAAACCTTATTGTAATGGGGGACTGGAATGCTGTGGTTGGGCAGGGCAAAGATGGGGACGAAGTGGGAGAGTTCGGACTAGGAAAAAGAAACGAAAGGGGACAAAAACTGGTAGATTTTTGCATAAGGAATAACCTCTGTATCACCAACACTCTTTTTCAACACCATAACAGAAGGAGGTACACATGGAAAAAGCCGGGGGACACGGATAGGTACCAAATCGACTATATTCTGGTAAGGAAGAGGTTTAGAAATAGTGTTAAAAACTCGCGAAGTTATCCTGGTGCTGATGTAGACTCGGATCATAATTTAGTAATGATGAAGACCGAGCTTAGATTCAAAAAGATTTATAGGGCAAAAACCGCACCCAAATGGAACGTAGAAGCCCTCAGGGGTAGGAAAGCTAGAGAGTTTCAAGAGTCAGTCAACAGGGCTCTAGAAGATAAGGAAAGGGAACTCACTATAGATGAAGGATGGGAAATGATCAAAACTAGCATTAAAGATAGTGCCCAAAGAACCATCGGAAGGGTCACACAAAGCAAAATCAGGAAACCATGGGTGACGATAGAAATGATAACAAAAATGGAGGAAAGAAGGAAATGGAAAAGGGTCAACACAGAACACGGGCGTAGAATGTACAAGGCCTTAAACAACGAACTGAGGAGGGTAACAAATAAAGCAAGAGAATCGTGGTGGAAAGGCCAGTGTAACGAAATAGAGAAGATGGCTGAAAGTGGGAGGGTCGACCTATTATACAGAAAAGTAAAACAATTAACGGGGAATAAAATTAGTAATAAAATGGCCACTATTAGGGATAACAAGGGAAACATCTTAAGGGAACCAGCTAGCATAAGGAGACGATGGAAAGAGTATGTAGAAGAATTATATTCGAAAGACATGAAGCCTACCCACATAAAGATTGAGGGCATACAAGAAGTAGAGGAAGATGATCTTGGGCCGAATATACTAGATAGTGAATTTGATAGGGCATTGCGGGACATGAAAGGGAAGAAAGCAACGGGTGTGGACGAGATTCCTGTAGAATTTCTGAAGAATCTTGGGGGAAAGGGTAAAAAACAATTCTATAATTTATGTAGGAAAATTTACGACGAAGGAAAGTGGCCAGAGGATTTCACCAAGTCTATCCTGATACCGTTACAGAAAAAGAATAATGCCTTAGAATGCCGGGACTATCGAACAATTAGCCTAATATCTCATGCGGCAAAAGTTATTCTTAGGGTCTTGAATAGAAGAATCGAGGGAAAAACTCAAGAATTCATAGGTAATGATCAGTTCGGTTTTCAGAGAGGGAAAGGGACGAGGGATGCAATTGGGGTTATGAGGGTTCTCGTAGAACGAAGCTTAGAATTTAAAAGGGACGTTTGTGCATGTTTTGTTGATTTTGAAAAAGCCTTCGATAGAGTTCAATGGCCAAAACTGATGGTGATACTAAAGAAAATTGGTTTGGATTGGAAAGATAGGCGTTTAGTGCAAAATTTGTATTTAAATCAGACCGCACGAGTAAGAGTTGCTAATGGGGAATCGGAATGGGCAGAGTTAGGGAGGGGACTAAGACAAGGCTGTCCTTTATCACCATCTCTTTTTAACTTATATGCAGAAGAAATGATCAAAGAAGCTTGGGATGAAATAGATAAGGGAATAAAGGTTGGTGGGGAACTTGTGAAGTCAGTAAGATATGCAGACGATAAAGCTATTGTGTGCGATTCGGAAAAGGGTTTGCAAATCCTAGTAAATGCACTAAACAATAAAGCAAAGGAGTTTGGGATGAAAATCAATGTAAGAAAGACTAAGATTATGAGGTTTTCAAAGGGAAAGAAAGCTAAGTTAACAATAAGGGTGGATGGGGAAAAACTAGAGCAAGTAGATCAATTTCCATACTTGGGTAGCCTTCTTTCTAAGGATGGAAGATGTTCGACAGAAATTAGAAAAAGGATAGCATTGGCAAAGGAAGCTTTCATGAAAAGAAGGGAACTGATGACAAAGGGACTTGATAAAGGAATCAGGAAGAGATTGGTAAAATCCTTGGTGTGGAGTGTAATGTTGTACGGGTGTGAAACGTGGACGTTGAGAAAAGAGGATGTCAAAAGATTGGAGGCTTTTGAGATGTGGGTATGGCGTAGAATGGAGAAAGTTAGTTGGGTCGATAGAAAAACGAACGAGGAGGTTCAAGAGATGGTTGGGGAGAAGAGAGTAATGATTGAAGTAATTAAAAATAGACAAAAGAAATGGGTGGGTCAAATATTGAGAGGGGAGGGATTGTTGAAGAAAGCGATCGAGGGAAGAATGCTAGGGAAAAGACAGAGGGGAAGACAAAGACAAAAGTTATTAGACGAATTAAGGGGTGGGATAAGTTACCGGGAATTGAAGGAGAGGGAATTAAAGAGAGAATGTGGGGGCACATGAACCTACCCGAAAGGTAGATCACTTTATATATATATAGCTAACTCTCCGGATATACCTATATATTTAGATATATATATAGGGGATACGAATTCTGACCATGTTCCACAAGGGCCATCGACTTCAGATTTTTTCGACGTACTGACAACACCCTGTAGATGCCAGAATAATGCAGACATCGACGCTAGCTATCATGAGTTCGATGCCAGAAATTCCCAAAAATCGCAATTTTCCCTTAAGAATGCATTGCGCGGATTTTTGAAAATTATTTTGAGGCACTTATTGGTAAGATAAACTAACCAAAATTTCGGAGGTTGAAGTTGAGGTAGTCTTCTATGCGTCTCATGGAAGAAATGTAGCCAAATGACAGTGAGTTCGACGGCAGGTGGATGCAAAATTCTTCCATAAGAAATGCATTGGACGATTTTTTAAATGGCTTCCCGATAAGCTGGAAAGATAAGACCCGGAATGGTGACAGAGGCGTGGGACCTTCCCGATAACATATTGAATCGAAACTTTGGAACAAGTAAGGATGGCACTTATCTAATATTATTTTGCTGTCTTCTCTCACGATCGGGTTCTTAGTTCGTCGCCAGAAGGTCAATTATTTTGATGTTTGGTCAGGAGGAAAATTATTTTGAGGCACTTATCGGTAAGATAGAGGAACCAAAATCACGGAGGTTGAAGCTGAGGTAGTCTTCTATGTATCTTATGGTAGAAATGTTGCCAAATGATCGTGACTTCGACTCCAGGTGGGTCCGAAATTCTTGCATAAGAAATGCATTGCTGCAATTTTTGAAATTTTTTTTCAATGCTTTACCGATAAGCTGGAAAGATTAAACCCGGAACGGAGACAGAGGCGTTTGAAAGCATTCTTTCATGAATTTTACCGTTCGTCTAGTGGTCCTTGGTTCGATGCAAGAGGGTCATTCCGATTCCACCATGCATTTCAAATGGGGAAAACGGAATCTTATTTTAGGACCTTCCCGATAAGATATTGAATCGAAACTTTGGAATAAGTCATAATGGCACTTACCTAATATTAATTCGCTATTTTCTCTAACAGAAGGGTCCTGAGTTCGACGCTAGGCGGTCATTAGCGCGAATATTTGCAATCTGTTTTGAGACCGTTCTCGATGCGATAGAGCAATCAAAATTACGGCGTTTGCAGATGAGATGGTCTTCCATAGTATCAAAGGAAGAAATGTTAGCAAATGACCGTGTGTTCGACGCCAGGTGGGTTCGAAATGCTTTCGTAAGAAATGCATTGGTGAAATCTTGGATGATTTTTTTAAAATCCTTCCCGATAAGCTGGAAAGATAAAACCCAGAATAATGACAGAGGCGTTTGAGAACATTCTTTCATGTTATTCGCCGTTTCATGCAGTGGTCCTTGGTTCGATGCAAGAGTGTCATTCCGATTCTACCATGCATTTCAAACGGGAATAACGGAATCTTATTTTATGACCTTCCCGATAAGATACTGAATTGAAACTTTGAAACACGTCAGAGTGGAGCTTATCTATTATTCGTATGCAATTGTTTCTCACGAATGGGTCCTGTGTTCGACGCCAGGCGGTCATTTACGCAAATTTTTTAAAATTGTTTTGAGGCCTTTCTCTATGCAGGAGACTATTCAAAATCACAGCCTTTGCGTTTGAAGGAATTTTCTATAGAACCAGTGGAAGAAAGCTTACATATGACTGTGAGTTTGATGCCAGATGGATGAAAAATTCTCACGTTCGAAATGCATTGCGGCAATTTTTAAGAATTTTGCTGGATAAGCTTCGAAGATGACACCCGTAAGGGAAACGTATTGTAAATTTTCACCAATTAGCTTGCAGTATGCAAGCAACTTTTACTCGTATTATATATAGCTAACTCTCCGGATATACCTATATATATATAGATATAGGGGATACGAATTCTGACCATGTTCCACAAGCGCCATCGACTTCAGATTTTTTCGACGTACTGGCCCTACACTCTAGATGCCAGAATAATGCAGACATCGACACTAGCTATCATGAGTTCGATGCCAGAAATTCCCAAAAATCGCAATTTTCCCATAAGAATGCATTGCGCGGATTTTTGAAAATTATTTTGAGGCACTTATCGTTAAGATAGAGTAACCAAAATTTCGGAGGTTGAAGTTGAGGTAGTCTTCTATGCTTCTCATGGAAAAAATGTAGCCAAATGACAGTGAGTTCGACGCCAGGTGGATGCAAAATTCTTCCATAAGAAATGCATTGCGGAAATCTTTGACGATTTTTTAAAAATGGCTTCCCGATAAGCTGGAAAGATAAAACCCGGAATGGTTACAGAGGCGTGGGACCTTCCCGATAAGATATTGAATCGAAACTTTGGAACAAGTAAGGATGGCACTTATCTAATATTATTTTGCTGTCTTCTCTCACGATCGGGTTCTAAGTTCGTCGCCAGGCGGTCTTTGGCGCGAAGTTTTAAATTTGAACAGAGGCAGTACTTGGTATGATACTGTATTCAACGGATAGCTTGCAGTATGCAAGCAACTTTTACTCGTATATATATATATTCATCACAGGGGTGCATATGGCATGATATTTGGCAACCATATGACACATTCGTTCATTTCCCCAACAAGAGAAGTTTAAGTTAAAATGGAGATTTAACTTGAGCGGAATTCGAACTCGTGCCCTTCATACCCCAATAAGATGCGTCAAGCAGCTACATAATCAACTCTTAATTAGGAATTGGTTATAATTATACCATTTCCCAACAAACTGAGAAATCCATTCTAGGAATCCATTCCGAATCCTTCAAACCCAATGATTATTTTCCCATAGTGAATTTTTTTCCTCCGACATATATAAATATATATATAAATATTCCGTCACAATATATATATATATATATATATATATATATATATATATATATATATATATATATTTTGTGACGGAACACATCGGAATGTGGGTTCGGGGAGGACTCGAAGGAGGGGCCCCTACCTGCAAAAGGGAAAGCCAGGGAAGAGGACGGTGCCGGGAGGGCATTCGGTGGCCGGTCGCGGTGGTGTACAATAGCTGTGTGTAACCCGTTGTACAATTAAAGAAGCTGGAAGAGACATATTTCTTTTTATTTAATTCCGAACGGAATTTGTGACGCTCGGAAGGTAACGCTTACATCCGGGATCGTTACAATATATATATATATATATATATATATATATATATATATATATATATATATATATATATATATATTCATCACAGGGGTGCATAAATATATTTGGCAATCATATGTTACATTCGTTCATTTCTCAAGCAAGAGAAGATTAAGTTAAAATGCATATTTAATTTGAGCGGAATTCGTACTCGTGCCCTTCATACTCCAATAAGATGCGTCAAGCAGCTGCATAATCAACTCTTAATTAGGAATTGGTTATAATTATGACATTTCCCAACAAACTGAGAAATCCATTCTAGCAGTTAATTATTTTATTATGGCAGTATAATACGACTAATGCAGTCAGACGTTCATAAAATACGTTTCTGTATTAAATAATTGGGTCGTCTGTTAGAATGTCCTCACTGTCTAAAATACGCTAAAATCATAATATTATTTGGGAATATTTTTTACGAGTGCGATAACATCTAATTTCCTTAGCCCCGTGGTTAGGAAGGAGCTTTGAATTAGGCACAGGATAGTTTCCACTGGGCGACTGTAAAGGGGAGGGTCCTTAGTCCAGCTGATAGAAGCACGTAAGGGAAAACTACGCGCCTGCATTTTTTTGAAGTGCTCAATATATGGTCAAAGACATTCCTCGCGAAGCATCGAAAACTGAATGCATTTCTACGTTAAAACAAATGACGCAATGACCGAGCGCACCGATCTCGCTGATGCAAAATGTAAGAAAAGTCCGATATATGCGCAAAATATATTCGGTTTTTATGCAATCCCATTTGTTTTAACTTTGGAATGGGTATTTTTCCTCTCAATTCCGGACATACAAAGATTTCACGTATTCTAGGAAACGAATGGTGTAAATAAATTTCTATTTAGAATTTCCTCCGAGTGCAGGACTAAATTATGGAAAAATTATACTCCATTGACAGAATACAAATTTTACTTTGTGCTAATGTGCCATCTCAGTAATTACTCTGACGACTTTTCGATTTCAAATCGCTGAATGAAAAACTTATGACGTTTAATAAAAAATTGCCCTCGGAAAGTCGATCTCAGTAAATGAATATCAAATGTTTGAACTGGACGTATGAAGATTAACATTTACATTAATATACAGCGAGCAGCAGTAAGACGTGTGGCCGTGTGTAAAACCAAACTACCTAGATAACTGTGTTATTAGCGCACCTTAATTTATCCAGAAAAAGAGACTAATACAGTCCATCTGTTCTCGCTATAATTTGGTAAAATATATATTTTATTCTCCAGATCGAAAATATCGCGTTCGCTAAAGATAAGAATCACGACGTCGCGTATTCCCACTCTAACCTAAAATGTCCTTATTTCTACGTTTCAACCGAACATTATTTACAAATAAAGTCCCAATTATTATCCAAATATTTTTGAGCATGTAAGATTGAAATAGTAATTTGTATATCTTTAAACTCTCCTTCTATAAATATGATAAATATCTGTGAAAGAGAAATGCCGAGATAAACACGACAAATTCAAGGAGAGATCGCGCGAAGGATTTAAGAAGAGATCGAAAGAGAGAAATTTTGAGTACGTTATAGGCTCCGACTCAAATATTACCGCTTTTCGAGGCTTTTCTCAATGTTGCCAGTCAGCCGTGTTAAGTAGTTTTCCAAGTAGTTTCTGAGAATTCCGACTTAAGCGCTCGCAAAGTGCTGCGATAATGTATTCCCCCACTGTACATTTGTTTGATACATCAAAATTTTATGTCTTTAAAAGTAAAGAATGGTAATTTTCTATCAATACTATTTAGAGGACACTGACCTTAACAATGTCGTATTAAGCGTATTATATTCTTTTACCACCCCCACCTTTAATTTAATTATTTTGTTTTATTCTCTCTTCATAATCCATTACATATATTGACTTTCTAAGATAATATGCATTATGCATGCCTAAAATAAAGGAAAATCATGATAATATCAAGGGAAGGGGTTAATAATTCTAAACCTTCCACCATATTGAGTAATTGTTTTTCACTATCAATCATATCTAAGGCTCATCAAAATACATACTATTCCACCATTAAGAAGTGTCTTCTTGTTTATTCATCACTTTTGTAATAAAATTGAAAGTTGATCTACAAAAACTCACCAGATTTAGAAGAACCTGCATTACATTCAAATTCACTGAAGTAAGTCATGTTGTGAGCCATGAGTGAGACAAGCTGAAGGTATTCTTTTTCGTTAAGAAGCATTCTTTCCAGGGATATCATCAAAGATTCAAACGAGGGTCTCCCCCTGGGGTCCAATCTCCAGCAGCATAGCATCAGATGGTAACTGTCGGGGACATTTTAACCATTACACAGGATTAAGCCAGCAAATTGAACCAATCATTGAACATAATAAATTATTTCCTTATTTTCTATAGTATAACTTAGTAGTAATTTGTAGGATTACTAACAGCTCTGTGGAGCAATGGCCAGGCTTTTCTATTCTGAACCCTGCCTGCAACAGGTTGTAGAGTGCAGACAATGGGACACAAGGATAAGGGGTTGAACCCAAAGTCACCAGCTCCCACAAGAGGATTCCAAATCCCCAAACATCAGATTGAGTTGTGTAAATATGATCACAGAGAGACTCGGGGGCCATCCACTTGACAGGCACTAATATTTTTGAAATAAAAATTAGAAATTAATCGTCATAATAATTTTCAAACTAAAACAAAACACAGATAACTACTGACTTACAAGGAATTTCAATTTCAAAATGTGACCAGCTAGTCTTAATGCTTATATATATTTCCATTCTCTACAATCTTACAACAGCAAAAATTATTGAACTCAAAAGAAATGATATCATGCTAAGAATCTCCCATTAGCAATTCTTAGTAAGGAAGCAATTGTCATTAATAATGACAATAATAAGTAAATGATAATTAAATATCTTAAAATTATTACCTCATGCATAAAAAATGTTAATTTAAAAAATGAATTTTTAATTAAATTTATGAATAAAATTAATTTTTACCTTTTCCCTTGGTTCTTTTAAAATAAGTATCATCTTCATAGACATCTCTAGTCAATCCAAAATCTGATATCTTGCAAATGCCATCAGAGGTCAGAAGAACATTTCTGGCAGCTAAGTCTCGGTGTACAAGCTGCAAAGTGAATTAATTGTTTCATTGCTGTGGTCAAATATAATGTCTTATCATCTTTACAGTCTCAAATGCTTTCATAGTTTAGGTTACAGTTTTGCTTTTAAATAATATTAGCCAAGATGAAAGCTAGGCTCAACTGAGAGTATCTGTGTCCAAAATATCATCTTAGGACATTTGTTATTTGATTAAAGATATTTACAAAACTTATAAAAATAATACCTCAGAGTGAAGCAAAGGATTCAAAAATCACAGCATCGTAAGAAAATATTTTTTCCAAGAGATGAGATGGTGAAATAGTTCACTCACTGTTTCAGACACAAAAGTCTTGAAATAAATTAGATTATACATGGAAAAACCATCTGAAACTAATTCCCTTTGTTCTTTCATATGTATGTTATCTATACTTTGGTGGAAAAAATCAGAAGACCAGTACAAATTGGTATTTATGTATCTTAATAGCCAAATCAATGTATGTAAATAACTAATTTCCTCCAAATATAATTAAAAATTACCTACATTTAAGGTTTAAGCTCTTATTATTATATGACTCGGATACAGCTATCTCATTCCATCACAGCCATATTATTTCACACTGCACTTTCAATTGATAAAGAAATCAAAAACAAGAAAATTAAGGATGAATCTTTAAAAAATTATTTTTGAGGCAGAAACTCCATAATTACAAACCTTAATGTTGCTAAGATATGTCATTCCCTTACTTATTTGCCATGCAAATGACAGAATGTGCTTAGGAGTTACTACTAATCCATTTGATCTTTCTTCCTTGGTAGAAGTAGCAGGCTCAGTGGTGTAAGGTTTTCTAATTGGTAGTCTTTGCAGGGATACACCACTTAAATGGCTTAATCGACTTTTTCGTAGATACATCCTGAAAAGAAGTAAAATAAGACTCTCAGTTGACTTTTATTTCTATTATACATATCACTTCCATTTTTTGCAATACCCAAAGGAAACTCAAAACATTATTTGCTAGAGTTTATTTTAAATGCAATTAAGAATACCATGTACCCACTCCCACCCAACAGGACTCAACCCAACCAAGGTTACTTGCCCAAATTCGCCAATTGCAAATAAATATACTCACAGAAGGTGGAGCAGGGCCACTATTCTATTTGAGGCTAGATATCTTATGCTGCCTTTTGTTTATGCACCATTTATTTTTAAATAAATTTACTCAAACTGATTAGATGATGAAAGGAGATTATTAAGAATCTTCATACTTAGCTCAATCATTTTTCCTGAATCCAACATCAATCATTTAGAAAATAGGATTAAATATTCAACCTGCTGCCATTCCTAGGGTAGCCTGAGCTTTGTGCCTCACCTATCAGCAAATGAGAGCTGGAGGCTCACATGAATGCTTATGTTGGTCATTTGTATTTGCTTTGACTACTTCTCTAGCATTTTTGAAGATATATATTTTTGAACATTTTTTATCTCTCTCAAATCCCTTCTTAAGAGGAGCTTTATGTTATATTTGATTTCCAACCTTATGGGTAAAATTATGATCTACCTTTTGGGATCACCAGGAATACATGCAGTATATTTTATAGTTTTTACAATGCACCTTATATGTACAGTGGGAGAAACAATTATCGCAACACCAATTGGTGTCAGAGAGCGGATTACGCGGGAACTAACTGAAAACACTCTACCGCCGACAATTCGGCAACTCTGAATCGAGCCAGTAAAAACCGCAATATTCAAACTTTTACGATCACCTTTGCGAAATTTCCTAATATTGGCTTTGCCTCATTGCCTTTGCATCATTGCCTTTATTTTTTGCTATTTGTCGTTCAAAGCTTGTCGCAATCAAAATAGTTATCTAGAATGTCATTATAGTACGCTGAGGGATAATGACAAACAAGAGTATTTGATGGCGGAATATCAGACAATAAATTAAGATTTTGCGGTATTATCTTGCGAATTTAACGGTTAAATACTTTAATACTTTGAATTTTGATGGAAAATAATTCTCACGAATAAGATTAACCATTTAAGAAAACAAATACAGAAATCACTAGGATATGTCGTATTCTTACATTTGAATTTCTTCTCCAGCAGTGTAGTTTTCGACGGCATAAGGTATAACAAATATCCTTTCGATAAAATCTAATCTAATCCGTGTGTTGAGGGAGTTTATTCTTTCTCAGTGCTCCTCAGCAATTAACGTATTGACAGGAATTAGTATCACTATTATTAGCTTTTAGGTGGTGGAAACGGTAATCAACATTTTTCAGCTCAATCAGGCTGTACGTAAAAGAGATTATGTAATAATTCGTAATAGGGAATCATATTCATGATTAATTTCAACATTATAGAAAAGATAGATGCAATAAATTACGTGATGAAAATTAATGTAATCGAAAGTAGCTTCATAGTGTCTCAATCGTTTAGAATGCTTAAATCGAATTAAAGTATATTCTTAGACTGAGTGATAATTACTAACTGTCATAATTTTAATTCATATCTAAAAAATACATGATTTGACTACTATACTGTAGTATGAATCGTTTACGACATATGAGTCGGATGATTATATATATAAAGTGATCTACCTTTCGGTAGGTTCATGTGCCCCCACATTCTCTCTTTAATTCCCTCTCCTTCAATTCCCGGTAACTTATCCCACCCCTTAATTCGTCTAATAACTTTTGTCTTTGTCTTCCCCTCTGTCTTTTCCCTAGCATTCTTCCCTCGATCGCTTTCTTCAACAATCCCTCCCCTCTCAATATTTGACCCACCCATTTCTTTTGTCTATTTTTAATTACTTCAATCATTACTCTCTTCTCCCCAACCATCTCCAGAACCTCCTCGTTCGTTTTTCTATCGACCCAACTAACTTTCTCCATTCTACGCCATACCCACATCTCAAAAGCCTCCAATCTTTTGACATCCTCTTTTCTCAACGTCCACGTTTCACACCCGTACAACATTACACTCCACACCAAGGATTTTACCAATCTCTTCCTGATTCCTTTATCAAGTCCCTTTGTCATCAGTTCCCTTCTTTTCATGAAAGCTTCCTTTGCCAATGCTATCCTTTTTCTAATTTCTGTCGAACATCTTCCATCCTTAGAAAGAAGGCTACCCAAGTATGGAAATTGATCTACTTGCTCTAGTTTTTCCCCATCCACCCTTATTGTTAACTTAGCTTTCTTTCCCTTTGAAAACCTCATAATCTTAGTCTTTCTTACATTGATTTTCATCCCAAACTCCTTTGCTTTATTGTTTAGTGCATTTACTAGGATTTGCAAACCCTTTTCCGAATCGCACACAATAGCTTTATCGTCTGCATATCTTACTGACTTCACAAGTTCCCCACCAACCTTTATTCCCTTATCTATTTCATCCCAAGCTTCTTTGATCATTTCTTCTGCATATAAGTTAAAAAGAGATGGTGATAAAGGACAGCCTTGTCTTAGTCCCCTCCCTAACTCTGCCCATTCCGATTCCCCATTAGCAACTCTTACTCGTGCGGTCTGATTTAAATACAAATTTTGCACTAAACGCCTATCTTTCCAATCCAAACCAATTTTCTTTAGTATCACCATCAGTTTTGGCCATTGAACTCTATCGAAGGCTTTTTCAAAATCAACAAAACATGCACAAACGTCCCTTTTAAATTCTAAGCTTCGTTCTACGAGAACCCTCATAACCCCAATTGCATCCCTCGTCCCTTTCCCTCTCTGAAAACCGAACTGATCATTACCTATGAATTCTTGAGTTTTTCCCTCGATTCTTCTATTCAAGACCCTAAGAATAACTTTTGCCGCATGAGATATTAGGCTAATTGTTCGATAGTCCCGGCATTCTAAGGCATTATTCTTTTTCTGTAACGGTATCAGGATAGACTTGGTGAAATCCTCTGGCCACTTTCCTTCGTCGTAAATTTTCCTACATAAATTATAGAATTGTTTTTTACCCTTTCCCCCAAGATTCTTCAGAAATTCTACAGGAATCTCGTCCACACCCGTTGCTTTCTTCCCTTTCATGTCCCGCAATGCCCTATCAAATTCACTATCTAGTATATTCGGCCCAAGATCATCTTCCTCTACTTCTTGTATGCCCTCAATCTTTATGTGGGTAGGCTTCATGTCTTTCGAATATAATTCTTCTACATACTCTTTCCATCGTCTCCTTATGCTAGCTGGTTCCCTTAAGATGTTTCCCTTGTTATCCCTAATAGTGGCCATTTTATTACTAATTTTATTCCCCGTTAATTGTTTTACTTTTCTGTATAATAGGTCGACCCTCCCACTTTCAGCCATCTTCTCTATTTCGTTACACTGGCCTTTCCACCACGATTCTCTTGCTTTATTTGTTACCCTCCTCAGTTCGTTGTTTAAGGCCTTGTACATTCTACGCCCGTGTTCTGTGTTGACCCTTTTCCATTTCCTTCTTTCCTCCATTTTTGTTATCATTTCTATCGTCACCCATGGTTTCCTGATTTTGCTTTGTGTGACCCTTCCGATGGTTCTTTGGGCACTATCTTTAATGCTAGTTTTGATCATTTCCCATCCTTCATCTATAGTGAGTTCCCTTTCCTTATCTTCTAGAGCCCTGTTGACTGACTCTTGAAACTCTCTAGCTTTCCTACCCCTGAGGGCTTCTACGTTCCATTTGGGTGCGGTTTTTGCCCTATAAATCTTTTTGAATCTAAGCTCGGTCTTCATCATTACTAAATTATGATCCGAGTCTACATCAGCACCAGGATAACTTCGCGAGTTTTTAACACTATTTCTAAACCTCTTCCTTACCAGAATATAGTCGATTTGGTACCTATCCGTGTCCCCCGGCTTTTTCCATGTGTACCTCCTTCTGTTATGGTGTTGAAAAAGAGTGTTGGTGATACAGAGGTTATTCCTTATGCAAAAATCTACCAGTTTTTGTCCCCTTTCGTTTCTTTTTCCTAGTCCGAACTCTCCCACTTCGTCCCCATCTTTGCCCTGCCCAACCACAGCATTCCAGTCCCCCATTACAATAAGGTTTTTATTGCCTTTCACCCTTCCAATAACCTCTTCTATTTGTTCATAAACTAAATCTACTTCATTCTCAGTGTAATCGCTAGTAGGGAGGTACACTTGCACTATCACAGTGTTTACTGGCTCTGCCTTGATTTCTACTGACATTACTCGGTCGCTTATCAGTTCGGTGGCTATCACAGCATTTCCCGCTCCCTTGTCCAACACTATAGCAACCCCTCTCTGGCTATCATTTCCTCCACTGAATATAACCCTCATATCATCGCTCCAAAAATCTCCCCCATCCTTCCACCGTACTTCGCATAGCCCCAGAATGTTGATGTTGGACCTCTTCATTTCTAACTTTACGTTTTCTAACTTCCCTTTCCTAAGCATCGTTCTAACGTTCCAGGTCCCTACTCTGGTTTCCTTGGTCATCTTCTTCTTTTCTTGTGTCGTTGGGTAAGGATTTCGTGGAATGACGACCGGGATGGCCTTACCACCAACCCTGCCGGGCACGACACTCTCCCTAGTAGGCTGAGTCCCGTTTTTGCCAGGGACAATATAATTATTGTGGCACATCATAATCATGGGATAGATAGTCGAGGTGGTCTCCCCTTGCCTTCCTCAACAGTGTTTTTAACGTGACACCATCACTCATATAGGCCGCCCCACTGGGGTACAGACGCCTTTGCAGCCGCCTCACTGAGGTACAGACGCTGCGTGGACTACCTTTCGTCTGGCCCCTACCTATTGACCTTTCTGGCATGAGTGACCCTACCAGGAACAAAGTTCCAGCCAGTATAGCTCTCTAGGTCATAGGAACACGCAAGCCCCTTCACCACGTCAAGGTGTAGTCCGTAGAAGGGGACTACCTAGATAACTGTGTTATTAGCGCACCTTAATTTATCCAGAAAAAGAGACTAATACAGTCCATCTGTTCTCGCTATAATTTGGTAAAATACATATTTTACTCTCCAGATCGAAAATATCGCGTTCGCTAAAGATAAGAATCACGACGCCGCGTTTTCCCACTCTAACCTAATTCGTCCTTATTTCTGCGTTTCAACCGAACATTATTTACAAATAAAGTCCCAATTATTATCCAAATATTTTTGAGCATGTAAGATTGAAATAGTAGTTTGTATATCTTTAAACTCTCCTTCTATAAATATGATAAATATCTGTGAAAGAGAAATGCCGAGATAAACACGACGAATTCAAGGAGAGATCGCGCGAAGGATTTAAGAAGAGATCGAAGGAGAGAAATTTTAAGTACCTTATAGGCTCCGACTCAAATATTACCGCTTTTCGAGGCTTTTCTCAATGTTGCCAGTCAGTCGTGTTAAGTAGTTTTCCAAGTAGTTTCTGAGAATTCCGACTTAAGCGCTCGCAAAGTGTTGCGATAATTTATTCCCCCACTGTACATACAAAAGTATAGGAAAGATGATATAATATAAAAGTAAATTTCGAACTGTTATATATACCTTAATGATCCCATTGCTGCAAACTCCATTATCATAAGAAATGGTAGAATTTTTGGAAAAGTGCATGCTCCAATCAGCTTCACCACATTTATATGGTTTACACCTTGCAACAGGTTAAATTCTGAGGCAAGAGCATTTCTTTCCACTTCTCCAGCACATTTTTTCAGTGTCTTCACAGCTACTGTCATATATTCATCACATGAAGAAGCCTCTCCTTGAAAGCAAAAAATGAAGTTCTTCATTAAAAGTTTTACTCTATATGAAAGACAAGATCTACTTAATTTTTATGAAAATTCGATGCTAATAAATCATACCCATACAAATAAAATGTTGAGTAATGGGATGATTACAAATTATTTAATTAAGAAATGTGACATCAAGGAGGAGTTACTGTAATAATAATGAGTCCTCATATAGGGATAGGAGGATGCCCAAGTTACTTTGAGGTTATTTCCTGTGAGGGAACATTGAAATATAAATTTATGTAAAGGATATAAGATAGAGATAAGAAAAATTGTGAGATTTGGCAGATGAATGAAAGCCATAAATACCAATTTGTAGATAACAAAGATATTAAGTGTCAACAATACCCAAAAACAACAAACTTGCTTCACAAAAAGACTTTATCAGCAACAGATTTATCATCAAAACAGTCATACTACCACTGCTTACCTTCAGTGCATTTAAGGTGTCCCTTGTAAACTATACCAAATTCTCCTTCTCCAATTCTTTCATCAATTTTTAATGAACTGCGAGGAAGTTCCCATCTAGGATCATAAGGCTATGGACGACAAAAATTGAAAGAAATATATTTAAGAATCTTCTCACCATGAAAAATTAAATTATTAGGCACAGAAAATCATGGAAAGTACTAATCATGTTCTAGCTGCAGATCTTCTCCGATTCATAAGTTTATTTATCAATATTTTTCTTGAGGTACAGTGGAGGAATAAACTATCGCAACAAATTGCGAGCGCTTAAGTCGGAATTCTCAGAAACTACTTGGAAAAATACTTAACACGACTGACTGGCAACATTGAGAAAAGCCTCGAAAAGCGGTAATATTTGAGCCGGAACAGATGGAATGTATTAGTCTCTTTTTAGAGACATAAATATATTTAGCAACATATGGTTGCCAAATATATTTATGCACCCCTGTGATGAATATATATATATATATATATATATATATATATATATATATATATATATATATATATATATATATATATATATATATACGAGTAAAATTTGCTTGCATACTGCAAGCTAATTGGTGAAAATTTACAATACGTTTCCCTTACGGGTATCATCTTCGAAGCTTATCCAGCAAAATTCTTAAAAAATGCCGCAGTGCATTTCGAACGTGAGAATTTTTCATCCATCTGGCATCGAACTCACAGTCATATGTAACCTTTCTTCCACTGGTTCTATAGAAAATTACTTCAAACGCAAAGGCTGTGATATTGAATAGTCTCCTGCATTGAGAAAGGCCTCAAAACAATTTTTTAAAATTTGCGTAAATGACCGCCTGGCGTCGAGCACAGGACCCATTTGTGAGAGACAATGGCATACGAATAATAGATAAGCGCCACTCTGACGCGATTCAAAGTTTCAATTCAGTATCTTATCGGGAAGGTCATAAAATAAGATTCCGTTATTCCCGTTTGAAATGCATGGTAGAACCGGAATGACGCTCTAGCATCAAACCAAGGACCACTAGAGAAATAGTGGACGTCATGAAAGAATGTTCTCAAACGCCTCTGTCACCATTCCGGGTTTTATCTTTCCAGCTTATCGGGAAGGATTAAAAAAAAATCATCCAAGATTTCACCAATGCATTTCTTACGGAAGCATTTCGAACCCACCTGGCGTCGAACACACGGTCATATGCTAACATTTCTTCCTTTGATACTATGGAAGACCATCTCATCTGCAAACACCGTAATTTTGATTGCTCTATCGCATCGAGAACGGTCTCAAAACAGATTACAAATATTCGCGCTAATGACCGCCTAGCGTCAAACTCAGGACCCTTCTGTTAGAGAAAATAGCAAATTAATATTAGGTAAGTGCCATTATGACTTATTCCAAAGTTTCGATTCAATATCTTATCGGGAAGGTCCTAAAATAAGATTCCGTTTTCCCCGTTTGAAATGCATGGTGGAATCGGAATGACCCTCTTGCATCGAACCAAGGACCACTAGACGAACGATGAAATTCATGGAAGAAAGTTTTCAAACGCCTCTGTCACCATTCCGGGTTATATCTTTCTAGCTTATCGGGAAGGCATTGAAAAAAAATTTTAAAAAATTGCAGCAATGCATTTCTTATGGAAGAATTTTGCACCCACCTGGCGTCGAACTCACGGTCATTTCGTAACATTTCTTCCATTCATATTACAGAAGACTACCTCAACTTCAACCTCCGAGAATTTGGTTCCTCTATCTTACCGATAAGTTCCTCAAAAAATTTTTCAAAAATCCGCTCAATGCATTCTTATGGGAAATTTGCGATATTTGGGACCTTCTGGCATCGAACCCATGACACCTAGCGTCGATGTCTGCATTATTCTGGCATCTACTGTGTGGGGCCAGTACGTCGTAAAAATCTGACGTCGAAGGCGCTTGTGGAACATGGTCAGAATTCGTATCCCCTATAAATATATATATATATATATATATATATATATATATATATATATATATATATAGGTATATCCGGAGAGTTAGCTATATATATTAGAGATATATATATATATATATATATATATATATATATATATATATATATATTGGAGGAATAAAATTCACTATGGGAAAATAATCATTGGGTTTGAAGGATTCGGAGCCGATTATTCTAATTGTCGGTCAAGAACATGTTTCGTTTGTCAGCGGAAATTCCTCTTCTACCACGAATTCGAAGTCCTTCGCTAGAAAGAAGTGTTTTATTTGACAGGGCTTTCTGATTTCCCGAAGCACGATGAGCCTTTCGCTTCCAGTGCAGTGGGTTTTCGAAAGCCTATGCGTCACTCACAAAAACAAACAGGTCATTTGGCAAGGCAAGGAGCTTCACTCAGGCTTGTTATTACTATCACATCATTGATGTCTTCACGTCGAGAGACGGACAGCCAACAGCTCAAGTGAATCTTTTTCATTTTTAAACTTTAAACAAAAGTATTGAGAACTATTGACATTCTTTTGTTTATTAATCATTGTTGTATTAATCATTGTTCGCCTACAACAAGGTCAATTCGCGAGTTCACAATTTCCAATGTTCTCAGCGGTGATTCCATACCGATAATATAGATTTCGATATTAGATTTAGATGTATATCCCGAAAGTTACCATATGCGTGAGGTAGGAGGTGTAATGACACCATCATCACTTAATCTACTTTATCAGTAATTATCTGTCTTTGTGATTACTGTAACGATATTTCAATGGTCGTTACTGGTACTAAAATTTCATTTACCTCGTCTTTAAGATGTAAACCGATGAAGCTTTTGAAGAGCTTCCGTCAGTAATTAAATCTTCTTACTTGGAGCGAATTCCAACCGAGGGACTCTAGTAAAGCCGTAACGCTGCAGTCGAACCTGAAATCTTCTCCAACGAAACGAGCAGCTCTACGCTGTACAACCATCTCTAAATCTGAGACTAAACCTACTAAATATCGGTTCCAAACCGCAGAACAGTATTCCAGACTCGGTCGAGTAAAAGAATAATAAGCTATTTCTTTTACACTCGATGGGTGTCACAGAAAAAGCTTATTATTCCCTTAAATTCTCTCTGCTATCTACGATCTTTGCACTCTATTCTCACTTCCTATCGCATTTCGAATATATTCATTAAAAGATAAGTTACTGCTAAACTGACTTCCATGTATTTGTTGTCATGCACTAACTCCACTGGATGTTCCGAAATTTGGTACTGAGCCAGAATAACGTCTTTGGAACCCGTGAAACTCATAGCAACGCATTTATTTATTCTTAAATCGATTCGGCAAATAAACCAATGTTGCTCCTTACATTATATGCTAGGTCGTTAATGCTAATTATAATTTGTAAAGAAATTTGTATAGGCATAATTTGTATATTTGTATAAGGAAATTTGCATAATTTGTAAAGAACATCCTAGAAAATGAATCTACATTACATACAGAAGAAGAAAACAGTTGAAGATTAAGATTACAAAAGATTACGTGAAAGAAAAAAAGAGAAAAATTTTTTTTTGGCATATGAGCTCGAACCAGACCAGAATGACTTCGGAAGCTGGTACCATAATACTACGCCGGGCGATCCTCTGTTGGCTACATACTATAATGTAATCCTTTTCTGAGTATATAGAATTATCATAGGGATGAAATTCTATACGAAAAAAATCATTTGATTTGAAGGATTCGGATATGACTCTCGCTATCGTCTATCAAGAATGTGCTTTCCGCGCCTCAGCGAATACCTCGTCTTTCAAGGATTCGAGGCTCAGTTGTTCACTGGAAAGAAGTGGCTTTTGGCTTATATTTTAAAACCACATGCATTTGACAGGGACTCCTGATTTCTCGAAGCACGATGAGGCTTTTCCTTCAGTGCAGCGGGTTTTCGGAAACCCATTCGTCATTCACAAACCGGTTCAAACGAATGGTAGCTTTTCACGTGCTTATTGGTGAGTATTACTTCATAGAGTTTCACGTCGATAGACAACGAATATATACAGTGCGAGCAAAGACAGTAGTTTTGTATTTTTAGGTTGAAAAAACCCTACTGTGAGGAATTAACGTTTGTGGATGAGAGCTAACGCACTTACGCTTTAGATACGTCATTCATAAAAATTGCTAGTTGCGTCCCACAAGGTCCACCCTTATTAAATCTGTACTGACTCTGATTGATTGCTACCTTTTGTAAGAAAGTGCATAATAAAGCTTGCTATAATATGCTCCATTATTTTGCAAAAAAACAAAGTCTATGAAATTGATCTATAATCATCTTGTCATTCTTAAGCGCCGGAATGACGTTTGCTTTTTTCCACGACATTGGGACCGTACCCTCATTAATTTCAGATAGAATTTCTTGAGAAGAGGAGAAATCTCATCTCATAAGGTTTGTATGAAAACAGCGGGAATACCTTCTGTACCGAGCGTCTTTTTCCTATCAATCTGATGCAATAAATTTTCCTTTTCATCAACTTATATCTCTATGGGACACATCTCTGAATCGATACGAAAGAAGAAATCGTTAGTTTGGCCATTTTCTACATTGAACCATTTCTGATAGTGCCGATTAATTAAGTCAGCCTTATCTTCCGATTTATTTACGTTAATTCTATATATGAACATACATATATATATGTATATATATATATATATATATATATATATATATATATATATATATATATATATATCTATTATATATATATATATATATATATATATATATCTATTATATATAGCTAACTCTCCGGATATACCTATATATATATTTATAGGGGATACGAATTCTGACCATGTTCCACAAGCGCCGTCCACGTCAGAATTTTCCGACGTACTGGCCCCACCCTGTAGAATAATTCAGACATAGACGCCAGCTATCATGAGTTCGATGCCAGAAATTCCCAAAAATCGAAATTTTCCCATAAGAATGCATTGCGCGGATTTTTGAAAATCATTTTGAGGCACTAATCGGTAAGATAGAGGAACCAAAATTTCAGAGGTTGAAGTTGAGGTAGTCTTCTATGCTTCTCATGGAAAAAATGTAGCCAAATGACAGTGAGTTCGACGCCAGGTGGATGCAAAATTCTTCCATAAGAAATGCATTGGACGATTTTTTAAATGCCTCCCGATAAGCTGGAAAGATAAGACCCGGAATGGTGACAGAGGCGTGGGACCTTCCCGATAAGATATTGAATCGAAACTTTGGAACACGTAAGGATGGCACTTATCTAATATTATTTTGCTGTCTTCTCTCACGATCGGGTTCTTAGTTCGTCGCCAGGCGGTCTTTGGCGCGAAGTTTTAAATTTGAACTGTGGCAGTACTTGGTATGATACTGTATTCAACGGATAGCTTGCAGTATGCAAGCAACTTTTACTCGTATGTATATATATATATATATATATATATATATATATATATATATATATATATATATATATATATATATTCATCACGGGGGTGCATAAATATATTTGGCAATCATATGTTGCATTCGTTCATTTCTCTAACAAGAGAAGATTAAGTTAAAATGCATATTTAATTTGAGCGGAATTCGAACTCGTGCCCTTCATACTCCAATGAGATGCGTCAAGCAGCTACATAATCAACTCTTAATTAGGAATTGGTTATAATTATACCATTTCCCAACAAACTTAGAAGTCCATTTTAGCAGTTTATTATTTTATTATGGCAGTATCATACGGCTAATGGATTCAGACGTTCATAAAATGCGTTTCTGTATTAAATAATTGGGTCGTCTGTTAGAATGTCCTCACTGTCTAAAATACGCTAAAATCATAATATTATTTGGGAATATTTTTTACGAGTGCGATAACATCTAATTTCCTTAGCCCCGTGGTTAGGAAGGAGCTTTGAATTAGGCACAGGATAGTTTCCACTGGGCGACTGTAAAGGGGAGGGTCCTTAGTCCAGCTGATAGAAGCACGTAAGGGAAAACTACGCGCCTGCATTTTTTTGAAGTGCTCAATATATGGTCAAAGACATTCCTCGCGAAGCATCGAAAACTGAATGCATTTCTACGTTAAAACAAATGACGCAATGACCGAGCGCACCGATCTCGCTGATGCAAAATGTAAGAAAAGTCCGATATATGCGCAAAATATATTCGGAGTTATGCAATCCTATTTGTTTTAACTTTGGAATGGGTATTTTTCCTCTCAATTCCGGTCATACAAAGATTTCACGTATTCTAGGAAACGAATGGTGTAAATAAATTTCTATTAAGAATTTCCTCCGAGTGCAGGACTAAATTATGGAAAAATTATACTCCATTGACAAAATACAAATTTTACTTTGTGCCAATGTGCCATCTCAGTAATTACTCTGACAACTTTTCGATTTCAAATCGCTGAATGAAAAACTTATGACGTGTAATAAAAAATTGCCCTCGGAAAGTCGATCTCAGTAAATGAATATCAAATGTTTGAACTGAACGTATGAAGATTAACATTTACATTAATATACAGCGAGCAGCAGTAGGACGTGTGGCCGTGTGTAAAACCAAACTACCTAGATAACTGTGTTATTAGCGCACCTTAATTTATCCAGAAAAAGAGACTAATACAGTCCATCTGTTCTCGCTATAATTTGGTAAAATATATATTTTATTCTCCAGATCGAAAATATCGCGTTCGCTAAAGATAAGAATCACGACGTCGCGTATTCCCACTCTAACCTAATTCGTCCTTATTTCTACGTTTCAACCGAACATTATTTACAAATAAAGTCCCAATTATTATCCAAATATTTTTGAGCATGTAAGATTGAAATAGTAGTTTGTATATCTTTAAACTCTCCTTCTATAAATATGATAAATATCTGTGAAAGAGAAATGCCGAGATAAACACGACGAATTCAAGGAGAGATCGCGCGAAGGATTTAAGAAGAGATCGAAGGAGAGAAATTTTGAGTACCTTATAGGCTCCGACTCAAATATTACCGCTTTTCGAGGCTTTTCTCAATGTTGCCATTCAGTCGTGTTAAGTAGTTTTCCAAGTAGTTTCTGAGAATTCCGACTTAAGCGCTCGCAAAGTGTTGCGATAATTTATTCCCCCACTGTATATATATATTTGTTTCATGTAAAGTTTAATGAACATAGGAATGAAAAGTATAATAATAACATCTCTAATACCTGACTTTGTCTGAGGCTTAACAGAGGTAACTCTTGATGAAAACGTGAGTTTTCATCTTGTCCATAAATCTGGCTGTGAGTACCAAGGGAAGAAACTGCTATGCCCTCAGCTCCACCATCATGATGAATTGTTCTATGAACTGCAGTGCATATCTCATGGATGTCTTGTTTAGCTGAGTTTCTGCAAAATCTATGCAAATGTTATATCTTTTCTAACTAATGACAAATGATGGCATAAAATTTTCCTTCCAAAGGATGGAAGCCTGTAACATATGGTTTCTAAAAGGTATAGTAATACTTAGAATTTTAAAATTCAATCCTTGCTTTCAAGTCAAGTATATGAAAGTGTTTCAAATGATAATCAAATCAATCTCTTGGTAAGTCAGGAAAGCATTTCCTCCCCTGTGTTGCCATATGATTCCGAGTCATTGGGATACACCCTACCCCTCCCAAAACTTCTGAAACATCATACTGATACACGACACCCTGTATATCATCTGCTTTGAATCTGATTTACCAGGGAACCAAACTTACAAATGTATGTACATTTTAGTATTCTTCCTAAATCCTCTTTCATAGCACTGCTTCCAAGGATATATATATATAAAGTGATCTACCTTTCGGTAGGTTCATGTGCCCCCACATTCTCTCTTTAATTCCCTCTCCTTCAATTCCCGGTAACTTATCCCACCCCTTAATTCGTCTAATAACTTTTGTCTTTGTCTTCCCCTCTGTCTTTTCCCTAGCATTCTTCCCTCGATCGCTTTCTTCAACAATCCCTCCCCTCTCAATATTTGACCCACCCATTTCTTTTGTCTATTTTTAATTATATATAAAGTGATCTACCTTTCGGTAGGTTCATGTGCCCCCACATTCTCTCTTTAATTCCCTCTCCTTCAATTCCCGGTAACTTATCCCACCCCTTAATTCGTCTAATAACTTTTGTCTTTGTCTTCCCCTCTGTCTTTTCCCTAGCATTCTTCCCTCGATCGCTTTCTTCAACAATCCCTCCCCTCTCAATATTTGACCCACCCATTTCTTTTGTCTATTTTTAATTACTTCAATCATTACTCTCTTCTCCCCAACCATCTCCAGAACCTCCTCGTTCGTTTTTCTATCGACCCAACTAACTTTCTCCATTCTACGCCATACCCACATCTCAAAAGCCTCCAATCTTTTGACATCCTCTTTTCTCAACGTCCACGTTTCACACCCGTACAACATTACACTCCACACCAAGGATTTTACCAATCTCTTCCTGATTCCTTTATCAAGTCCCTTTGTCATCAGTTCCCTTCTTTTCATGAAAGCTTCCTTTCCCCTTCTACGGACTACACCTTGACGTGGTGAAGGGGCTTGCGTGTTCCTATGACCTAGAGAGCTATACTGGCTGGAACTTTGTTCCTGGTAGGGTCACTCATGCCAGAAAGGTCAATAGGTAGGGGCCAGACGAAAGGTAGTCCACGCAGCGTCTGTACCTCAGTGAGGCGGCTGCAAAGGCGTCTGTACCCCAGTGGGGCGGCCTATATGAGTGATGGTGTCACGTTAAAAACACTGTTGAGGAAGGCAAGGGGAGACCACCTCGACTATCTATCCCATGATTATGATGTGCCACAATAATTATATTGTCCCTGGCAAAAACGGGACTCAGCCTACTAGGGAGAGTGTCGTGCCCGGCAGGGTTGGTGGTAAGGCCATCCCGGTCGTCATTCCACGAAATCCTTACCCAACGACACAAGAAAAGAAGAAGATGACCAAGGAAACCAGAGTAGGGACCTGGAACGTTAGAACGATGCTTAGGAAAGGGAAGTTAGAAAACGTAAAGTTAGAAATGAAGAGGTCCAACATCAACATTCTGGGGCTATGCGAAGTACGGTGGAAGGATGGGGGAGATTTTTGGAGCGATGATATGAGGGTTATATTCAGTGGAGGAAATGATAGCCAGAGAGGGGTTGCTATAGTGTTGGACAAGGGAGCGGGAAATGCTGTGATAGCCACCGAACTGATAAGCGACCGAGTAATGTCAGTAGAAATCAAGGCAGAGCCAGTAAACACTGTGATAGTGCAAGTGTACCTCCCTACTAGCGATTACACTGAGAATGAAGTAGATTTAGTTTATGAACAAATAGAAGAGGTTATTGGAAGGGTGAAAGGCAATAAAAACCTTATTGTAATGGGGGACTGGAATGCTGTGGTTGGGCAGGGCAAAGATGGGGACGAAGTGGGAGAGTTCGGACTAGGAAAAAGAAACGAAAGGGGACAAAAACTGGTAGATTTTTGCATAAGGAATAACCTCTGTATCACCAACACTCTTTTTCAACACCATAACAGAAGGAGGTACACATGGAAAAAGCCGGGGGACACGGATAGGTACCAAATCGACTATATTCTGGTAAGGAAGAGGTTTAGAAATAGTGTTAAAAACTCGCGAAGTTATCCTGGTGCTGATGTAGACTCGGATCATAATTTAGTAATGATGAAGACCGAGCTTAGATTCAAAAAGATTTATAGGGCAAAAACCGCACCCAAATGGAACGTAGAAGCCCTCAGGGGTAGGAAAGCTAGAGAGTTTCAAGAGTCAGTCAACAGGGCTCTAGAAGATAAGGAAAGGGAACTCACTATAGATGAAGGATGGGAAATGATCAAAACTAGCATTAAAGATAGTGCCCAAAGAACCATCGGAAGGGTCACACAAAGCAAAATCAGGAAACCATGGGTGACGATAGAAATGATAACAAAAATGGAGGAAAGAAGGAAATGGAAAAGGGTCAACACAGAACACGGGCGTAGAATGTACAAGGCCTTAAACAACGAACTGAGGAGGGTAACAAATAAAGCAAGAGAATCGTGGTGGAAAGGCCAGTGTAACGAAATAGAGAAGATGGCTGAAAGTGGGAGGGTCGACCTATTATACAGAAAAGTAAAACAATTAACGGGGAATAAAATTAGTAATAAAATGGCCACTATTAGGGATAACAAGGGAAACATCTTAAGGGAACCAGCTAGCATAAGGAGACGATGGAAAGAGTATGTAGAAGAATTATATTCGAAAGACATGAAGCCTACCCACATAAAGATTGAGGGCATACAAGAAGTAGAGGAAGATGATCTTGGGCCGAATATACTAGATAGTGAATTTGATAGGGCATTGCGGGACATGAAAGGGAAGAAAGCAACGGGTGTGGACGAGATTCCTGTAGAATTTCTGAAGAATCTTGGGGGAAAGGGTAAAAAACAATTCTATAATTTATGTAGGAAAATTTACGACGAAGGAAAGTGGCCAGAGGATTTCACCAAGTCTATCCTGATACCGTTACAGAAAAAGAATAATGCCTTAGAATGCCGGGACTATCGAACAATTAGCCTAATATCTCATGCGGCAAAAGTTATTCTTAGGGTCTTGAATAGAAGAATCGAGGGAAAAACTCAAGAATTCATAGGTAATGATCAGTTCGGTTTTCAGAGAGGGAAAGGGACGAGGGATGCAATTGGGGTTATGAGGGTTCTCGTAGAACGAAGCTTAGAATTTAAAAGGGACGTTTGTGCATGTTTTGTTGATTTTGAAAAAGCCTTCGATAGAGTTCAATGGCCAAAACTGATGGTGATACTAAAGAAAATTGGTTTGGATTGGAAAGATAGGCGTTTAGTGCAAAATTTGTATTTAAATCAGACCGCACGAGTAAGAGTTGCTAATGGGGAATCGGAATGGGCAGAGTTAGGGAGGGGACTAAGACAAGGCTGTCCTTTATCACCATCTCTTTTTAACTTATATGCAGAAGAAATGATCAAAGAAGCTTGGGATGAAATAGATAAGGGAATAAAGGTTGGTGGGGAACTTGTGAAGTCAGTAAGATATGCAGACGATAAAGCTATTGTGTGCGATTCGGAAAAGGGTTTGCAAATCCTAGTAAATGCACTAAACAATAAAGCAAAGGAGTTTGGGATGAAAATCAATGTAAGAAAGACTAAGATTATGAGGTTTTCAAAGGGAAAGAAAGCTAAGTTAACAATAAGGGTGGATGGGGAAAAACTAGAGCAAGTAGATCAATTTCCATACTTGGGTAGCCTTCTTTCTAAGGATGGAAGATGTTCGACAGAAATTAGAAAAAGGATAGCATTGGCAAAGGAAGCTTTCATGAAAAGAAGGGAACTGATGACAAAGGGACTTGATAAAGGAATCAGGAAGAGATTGGTAAAATCCTTGGTGTGGAGTGTAATGTTGTACGGGTGTGAAACGTGGACGTTGAGAAAAGAGGATGTCAAAAGATTGGAGGCTTTTGAGATGTGGGTATGGCGTAGAATGGAGAAAGTTAGTTGGGTCGATAGAAAAACGAACGAGGAGGTTCTGGAGATGGTTGGGGAGAAGAGAGTAATGATTGAAGTAATTAAAAATAGACAAAAGAAATGGGTGGGTCAAATATTGAGAGGGGAGGGATTGTTGAAGAAAGCGATCGAGGGAAGAATGCTAGGGAAAAGACAGAGGGGAAGACAAAGACAAAAGTTATTAGACGAATTAAGGGGTGGGATAAGTTACCGGGAATTGAAGGAGAGGGAATTAAAGAGAGAATGTGGGGGCACATGAACCTACCGAAAGGTAGATCACTTTATATATAATTAAAAATAGACAAAAGAAATGGGTGGGTCAAATATTGAGAGGGGAGGGATTGTTGAAGAAAGCGATCGAGGGAAGAATGCTAGGGAAAAGACAGAGGGGAAGACAAAGACAAAAGTTATTAGACGAATTAAGGGGTGGGATAAGTTACCGGGAATTGAAGGAGAGGGAATTAAAGAGAGAATGTGGGGGCACATGAACCTACCGAAAGGTAGATCACTTTATATATATATATATTCCTTTGCCAATGCTATCCTTTTTCTAATTTCTGTCGAACATCTTCCATCCTTAGAAAGAAGGCTACCCAAGTATGGAAATTGATCTACTTGCTCTAGTTTTTCCCCATCCACCCTTATTGTTAACTTAGCTTTCTTTCCCTTTGAAAACCTCATAATCTTAGTCTTTCTTACATTGATTTTCATCCCAAACTCCTTTGCTTTATTGTTTAGTGCATTTACTAGGATTTGCAAACCCTTTTCCGAATCGCACACAATAGCTTTATCGTCTGCATATCTTACTGACTTCACAAGTTCCCCACCAACCTTTATTCCCTTATCTATTTCATCCCAAGCTTCTTTGATCATTTCTTCTGCATATAAGTTAAAAAGAGATGGTGATAAAGGACAGCCTTGTCTTAGTCCCCTCCCTAACTCTGCCCATTCCGATTCCCCATTAGCAACTCTTACTCGTGCGGTCTGATTTAAATACAAATTTTGCACTAAACGCCTATCTTTCCAATCCAAACCAATTTTCTTTAGTATCACCATCAGTTTTGGCCATTGAACTCTATCGAAGGCTTTTTCAAAATCAACAAAACATGCACAAACGTCCCTTTTAAATTCTAAGCTTCGTTCTACGAGAACCCTCATAACCCCAATTGCATCCCTCGTCCCTTTCCCTCTCTGAAAACCGAACTGATCATTACCTATGAATTCTTGAGTTTTTCCCTCGATTCTTCTATTCAAGACCCTAAGAATAACTTTTGCCGCATGAGATATTAGGCTAATTGTTCGATAGTCCCGGCATTCTAAGGCATTATTCTTTTTCTGTAACGGTATCAGGATAGACTTGGTGAAATCCTCTGGCCACTTTCCTTCGTCGTAAATTTTCCTACATAAATTATAGAATTGTTTTTTACCCTTTCCCCCAAGATTCTTCAGAAATTCTACAGGAATCTCGTCCACACCCGTTGCTTTCTTCCCTTTCATGTCCCGCAATGCCCTATCAAATTCACTATCTAGTATATTCGGCCCAAGATCATCTTCCTCTACTTCTTGTATGCCCTCAATCTTTATGTGGGTAGGCTTCATGTCTTTCGAATATAATTCTTCTACATACTCTTTCCATCGTCTCCTTATGCTAGCTGGTTCCCTTAAGATGTTTCCCTTGTTATCCCTAATAGTGGCCATTTTATTACTAATTTTATTCCCCGTTAATTGTTTTACTTTTCTGTATAATAGGTCGACCCTCCCACTTTCAGCCATCTTCTCTATTTCGTTACACTGGCCTTTCCACCACGATTCTCTTGCTTTATTTGTTACCCTCCTCAGTTCGTTGTTTAAGGCCTTGTACATTCTACGCCCGTGTTCTGTGTTGACCCTTTTCCATTTCCTTCTTTCCTCCATTTTTGTTATCATTTCTATCGTCACCCATGGTTTCCTGATTTTGCTTTGTGTGACCCTTCCGATGGTTCTTTGGGCACTATCTTTAATGCTAGTTTTGATCATTTCCCATCCTTCATCTATAGTGAGTTCCCTTTCCTTATCTTCTAGAGCCCTGTTGACTGACTCTTGAAACTCTCTAGCTTTCCTACCCCTGAGGGCTTCTACGTTCCATTTGGGTGCGGTTTTTGCCCTATAAATCTTTTTGAATCTAAGCTCGGTCTTCATCATTACTAAATTATGATCCGAGTCTACATCAGCACCAGGATAACTTCGCGAGTTTTTAACACTATTTCTAAACCTCTTCCTTACCAGAATATAGTCGATTTGGTACCTATCCGTGTCCCCCGGCTTTTTCCATGTGTACCTCCTTCTGTTATGGTGTTGAAAAAGAGTGTTGGTGATACAGAGGTTATTCCTTATGCAAAAATCTACCAGTTTTTGTCCCCTTTCGTTTCTTTTTCCTAGTCCGAACTCTCCCACTTCGTCCCCATCTTTGCCCTGCCCAACCACAGCATTCCAGTCCCCCATTACAATAAGGTTTTTATTGCCTTTCACCCTTCCAATAACCTCTTCTATTTGTTCATAAACTAAATCTACTTCATTCTCAGTGTAATCGCTAGTAGGGAGGTACACTTGCACTATCACAGTGTTTACTGGCTCTGCCTTGATTTCTACTGACATTACTCGGTCGCTTATCAGTTCGGTGGCTATCACAGCATTTCCCGCTCCCTTGTCCAACACTATAGCAACCCCTCTCTGGCTATCATTTCCTCCACTGAATATAACCCTCATATCATCGCTCCAAAAATCTCCCCCATCCTTCCACCGTACTTCGCATAGCCCCAGAATGTTGATGTTGGACCTCTTCATTTCTAACTTTACGTTTTCTAACTTCCCTTTCCTAAGCATCGTTCTAACGTTCCAGGTCCCTACTCTGGTTTCCTTGGTCATCTTCTTCTTTTCTTGTGTCGTTGGGTAAGGATTTCGTGGAATGACGACCGGGATGGCCTTACCACCAACCCTGCCGGGCACGACACTCTCCCTAGTAGGCTGAGTCCCGTTTTTGCCAGGGACAATATAATTATTGTGGCACATCATAATCATGGGATAGATAGTCGAGGTGGTCTCCCCTTGCCTTCCTCAACAGTGTTTTTAACGTGACACCATCACTCATATAGGCCGCCCCACTGGGGTACAGACGCCTTTGCAGCCGCCTCACTGAGGTACAGACGCTGCGTGGACTACCTTTCGTCTGGCCCCTACCTATTGACCTTTCTGGCATGAGTGACCCTACCAGGAACAAAGTTCCAGCCAGTATAGCTCTCTAGGTCATAGGAACACGCAAGCCCCTTCACCACGTCAAGGTGTAGTCCGTAGAAGGGGGCTTCCAAGGATAATCGCCATCAAGTTCATTTATCACGTATATTAAGCTTAAATTAGAAAATGTAAATTCATAAATGAACATCAATCATAAAAGTTGTTACAGAACAAATGAATATGATTTAAATTCAACCTAATACAGAAATCAGTTGTCACTCAGAATTTATGTAGAGATCACTGAAATTTCAAAGATTCCATTAGATTCACCATGTCTATAGCCTTGTCTATCTTTACCATCAATATTGAATGTCACTAGAAATAAAAGTATGTTTAACCAACCTCCTCTTTGCATACATAGCACCAGTTAGTGCTATTGCAAATGCTGCAACAACACCAAGTGCCACTGCAACCAAGCAACTTCCATCACAACTCTCAAAGGGAGATCCTGCTGTTTTGGTATCATCATCCTCTTTTTTAGTTCCAGGGTCTGCAATGGATGATTTTTCAAAATCAAAGATATAACCTACAATGAATAAGCAAAAAATGTAATGATTCAGCTTCACCATTATCCTTCTGAAAATATAAAATAATGCAAATAAAACAAACGATACGAAGCCCATCATCTTTTAGGGAACAACCATAAAAACTTTTCTATATTCCAAATATTTCCTGGCCTTCAACTAAAAATATGCATGACAATTGAAAATCAAATATAAGTTTCTATGTTAAAACATGTGTTCAAGGTAATAAAAAATTAAGCAAAAATAAATAAAAAGGATATGATATAAAAACTTCATATCCACCAAAAAAATAAAATTCCAGAACCAAAATGAAACAAAATGAAAGATGAAACAAATCATTGAAAATTTTCTGCTTATCACTGAAACAGAAATCTATTCTACATCTACCAATATGAATCACAATAGAGATAAAACATTTAATTATTGCAGAGTTATCACAGAAGTCAGACTAGTTGGAATTGTTACAAATAGATATAAAATATTTCTTGTGACATTTGAAAGATTTTCAGTAGAGAATTTTTACTCAAAGCAACCAATTTTTCTGAGAATAATATATTTCAGCTAAAGATGATAATATTGGTAGTGTGATATGGAAGAGGCTTAGCGGTTTATATCATCTTAATATATATGCAAAATGATACATATGTAAAATCTTTTTCATCTGTGTCACTCTTACTTGGCCGGTCACTTTCATATAGCTGAACTCCTTGTTGATTGCTGTCATCTTCTTTATCATTACCAATACCAGATTTTGTTGGTGATTTGCCCTTAACCTCAGGTCTACAGGAGCACTTGAGGAACTCATCACAAGTACACACACCAGTAGCTCCTTTTATTCCACGCCCAGAGTTACGATGAGGTTCATTTTGCACGACTGTTCCAAACATCTCATCTGAAACAAGAATCAAACAGAACACCATTAATAATTGATTTATCATCATTGCATGGCCTACCAAGCAACTTACTATTAACATTAAATTCAGATCGTTAATTTGGAAGAGTTTGAGGCATCAAGTATCACCAATTAAATGCTTAAATGCACCAAATTTACATAACAGATACTTCTTAACTCTACATTTTATGATTAGATCACAGATAAGAATTTTAATTATTTTAATGATTTCAAGTAGACAACTTTTAGTCATTTTACATTATAGAAAGTAATCAAAGTGATATCATCTACTCACATGCACAATCTTGAGGACAAATCCTATGATCTTCCTCTTCCAATTCATCACAGAATCCATCAGGGCATGTTTTAGTGTCAGGGGTGCATGTGGAAAATCCAGTGAAGGAAAGACCTTTGGCATTAGTAGACTCACGCCAAACACAGTATTCAGATGCTCCAATTCCGCATAAGGATTCACATGACCATTTTACTCTTGCAGATGCACAAGTTGTGACTCGATTTTCCAGAGGACATTTTGCCTTTGATTTGGTTACATTCACAACCATCTGGGCATCCCTCTTAAAGCCTCGCCAACCCACCTTTATATCTAGTGTTCTGTTGATTCGCAGCTTAGATGGATCTTTTACGTACAGAATTCCACTTCTGGGAGTGACACCTACTGGACTGTCTTCTGGAACTAACTTTGCATCAAGAAAACGGTCTATCAGAGGCTGAACACTAGGCTGAGCAAGACGTGTGAACGGCGCGCTCATTTCTGGAACTGTTAAGACAACTGGGTAGACAAAAGAAATATCCTGTCTCATGTATAGCCCTTCCCCTCCAATACCCCAGGATTCCTCAGATCTGCCATTGGTCCTTTCCTTTTCTTCTATCTCTTTCTGATATTTGGTCAGGGAGTCCACTATTATTCTTAAATGCATGGTGACCTAAAACGAGTTCAAAAACTGAGAATTTTCAGTACCTTATGTTATAATAGACTACATGTATTATATTACTAGGTAATTAAGATATAAGTTAAATTAAAAATAGAGTTGTAAACTTTCAGCAGTCTGTTTTATTCTGATTTTCAACAAGCATCAAATTTTAATTTGTTCAAATTGTTTTGCACATAAATTATGATGCCTAGTCACATTGGAGAGATAAAAACATACAAATGAAACTTTTGGAATTGATTGATATGTAAGACCTAATCAAGCAGTTTAGAATTAAGGGCTATAAATTATCATTCTTTGAAGTTTGCAAAACTAATTCCAGTCCCACTATATAAAATTAATGTAAATTTGGGAAAATGTCTTACTCAAAAAGTATGTGCATGTTCCAAGAAATAAAAGAGAATTTATGGAACTCTGCTGGAACTCACAAATGGAATCTCAGCACTTCAAGAAAAAGAACAGAAAACCAAAGTTATCAAGCTGTGAAGGAAGTGGCAGAAGAGCACACCAGAAAGACTTAAGGGTGGAAAATTCTAAAATTAAATATGGCAGAGACTAGCTCAGAATAAGGAGCATTGGAAAGAACTTGGGGAGCCCTACATCTGACATTGGATTGTAAATGGTTGATGATAATGATGATACACATACATAATACTTAATTCTTGCTTACCATGGGTGTTTCTTCATTTTCTACCAGTGTTGAGTCACATAGGTTGAAAGTTAGAACATAAATTGATGACGGTATCCTTACAGTTTTCATAACTGACACTTCTATTAATTATAATTAGGAAGGAAAATTTAATTAGTTCATAAACTAATTGAAATAAGCACACTAATTCATCAACAGAACAGGTAATTTAATTATTTGAGAATGTTTAAAAACAGATTAAGTAGGTATTAAATTCACCATACCATTGTTTATATTAACATAAAAATAAAAGTTATAAAAGGCAGTCATTCAAGAAAATGACTTGAATTATTTACATCGTTCTTTGTATCATCATATGAAAAAATGCCGCTCTTGCCCTTACCAACATGGATGGCGGTGCTTCTTGTCCTTTCCCTGGTGGGGGGTCTATCAATCCCATCAGATGAAATGGCTAAGGCTGTTTCTGTTTGACCATCTTTTTCATCCTTTCCTGCTGGAACCTCCCAGTTTTGCAATCTCATACGTAGTATTCCAGGAGGATAACTCTCTGTCAGTATATCTATGGTGTAATTGTTAACTTCCACAGTATCTGCATCACTTAATATCAATTTTCCAGAATTGAAATAGGTGTCCTAAGAAGAAAACCAAATAAGTTTACTAGAAAATGTATAATGTAAAATTGTTTTAAATAATACCTGTTATTTAATTTATTCATACCAATAGTAAGTCTTTGTTAAGATTTGCACATTGCTCACAAAACCTCATTGAGAAATTGAGCTGTAGCATTCGAGCATTTTTCACAATTCTGTTGAAACATTCTAAAGAAAATTCAAAATTCTAAAGCATTTACCCGCAAAAACGTTTTTAGACAAATTCTGCTTAAACTGTCCTTTCTATGTAGGGAATTTTGCAGAAGCAGAGGTATTTTGTATTACAGTTGGTCTACATTGAACAGGTAATGAAAAGAATGAAATAATTATAATATTTATTAATTCAATAGTTTCGAGGGTTTTCATGAGAGTAGAGAAAGTAAGATGTCAACTACAAATAAGCTATTCAGACTAATTGTAAGAAAAACAAATTCAAAATAAGAATCCTGACGTAATAGTTTTAATTTTTTATTTACATGCAGTATTAGAGGATCAGGAACATGAATGTCTAGGTCAGTTATTTGAGGCAAAGGACCCGAATCGTCTTCATCTAGGATTGTAACATTTATAATGCGCCGATGTTTAATTAATTTCCCTCTCCGATTGTGACTTAAGTCACAAGTTACATCCACCGATATCCATTCCAACACCTCTCGGTCCAATGGTTGAGTAGTCTGCAGAAACCAGTCATTGTCATCATTAACAGTCGTCTCGAAGAAGTTATCAGCCCCTGTACAGAAGAGAATTCGAATAGTTTTCACATGTTTCATAGAATCAAATTTGATTTGATTTCTAACTTCATGATGACTTAAAGAGATTGTACTTACCAGAAGTGACAGCATATGTTACAGATAAATGAGGGCACATCTTTTTTACCCATGTTGGTCGCAAAATCCCAAGTTTTGATGGCCCTCGATTTTCCATGATACAAAAGGAGAAATGGTCAAAAAAGCACAGTTCCTGAGAAACAAAAAAGGATGTTTTAAATTATGTTTGGTTTAACTTTACTAACTTAACCACTTTCATCCAGTTGTAAAAACCTTCATCTTTTTCTATTGCATTAATAAGAGAAACTCGATCATAGGTCCCCTTTCAGATTGATCTGAGCTCCTACCGTCATACAATAGTTTCTTCGTTTTCCGTGACTGTATGGTTTTATAAAAATTAATCCTGTGAAATATTACTTCTCATACAAGAGTCCAAATTTATTGGCGCTCATTCTTTTCTTTGACTAAAAATCCTCGTGATTATGTCTAAAAGTACACATAATATGGCAAGCATATTTACATTTACATATAGAACCTGCAAACCGCCACTGGTGCATGGCAAGGGGTGTGAAACACCGAAAACCCTATCTATCTTTGACTGCTGTTGGCTTCTCTAATACTTCGCGGAAAAAAATACTAACTGGTATAACAATATCAACTATCTCCTCCCCGAGATCCGTAGTGATAAATTTATTAAAAAGCTTCCTACGGTAATCAAGTCTTCAATCACTAAGCAAATCCCAACCAAGGGATTCTATCATAGCTGCAACACTGCTGTCAAATCTGAAATCTCCCTTAACAAATCTAGCACCCCTACGTTAAACCACCTCAAGTTAGTCCCACTTCATGCGGATCCCAAATCGCGCAGCAGTACTCAAGGAGAGGTCGAATCAGGGAGAAGTACGCTATTTCTTTTACTCTCCATGAGAAACCCCTTAGGATTCTACTAGCTAAACTTTGCATCCTATTCGCTTTATCTACTACGTTTTGAATATGCTCTTAGAAGGAAAAATTACTACTGAGCGTAATATCAAGATATCTATAATGCTTCACGAAATGCAACGGATATCCAGAAATATTATAGAGTATGCGGGTAACATAAGTGCAACGTGTAAAATTCATGGCTACGCACGTCTTTACGTTCAAATCTAACTGCCCTGCACCAACCTGGAATCAGATTCAGATCGTTCTGTAAGCAAACAATGTCATCTGCGCTTGCAATCTCTCTATAAATAACAGTATCATCTGCATATAGCCTAACCTTACATCGAACATTATCCACTATGTCGTTGATATAAATTAGGAACAGAATAGGACCTAATACACTACCCTGCGGAACACCGGATGTGACGCAAACCTCATCAGAAAAATTTCCGTCCAACGCAACTCGCTGCAATCTGTTTCCTAGAGAACATTTTATCCATTCAAAAACTTGCTGATTAATCCCATAAGCCATCAATTTATGAATTATTTTTACATGTTACACTCTATCAAAAGCTTTTCTAGAATCTAAAAATACGGTATCTGTGCTAATACCCTTATCAGCTGCCTCAACTAAGTCGTTCACAAAAAGGGCTAACTGGGTATCGCATGACCTACCCTTACGAAAACCGTGTTGACATTCACTAATTGCCCCCTTATCACCTAGAAAACGCATCATTGAACTGGCAATAATATGTTCAATTTTCTTACAAAAAATTGACGTTAAGGATATGGGACGATAGTCTTCCGGTTTCGAGGAACGCCCTTTCTTAAGAATCGGGGTGATATGCGCTCTTCTCCATTACGTTGGTACAACGCCTTCATCCAAACTCTCCTAAAAATACGAAAAGATAGGGTAAAGCTCAACTGCCAGTGTTGTAATAACCAGCGATGGTATACCTTCCGGTCCGGGTGCTTTCTTCTTGTCAACCTGTCGCAACAGCTTTCCTATTCCATCCACTGACAACTCTATCGGCCCCATCTATGAGACAACTCTCATAGAAAAATCGTTCGTGCGTCCATTGTCTAAAGTAAAGCTTTCCTGGTAATGTCGATTAAGTAAGTTCGCTTTACCTACCGAATCACTAACAGTTTGTCCCTCGTCATTAACAAGGCTAGATATTTTTATTAATAAAAATGGTTGGAATGTAGTACCAGTAATTGGAATGATGACCTGTTTTAGACTCACGTAGATAACAAAAATGGAGGAAAGAAGGAAATGGAAAAGGGTCAACACAGAACACGGGCGTAGAATGTACAAGGCCTTAAACAACGAACTGAGGAGGGTAACAAATAAAGCAAGAGAATCGTGGTGGAAAGGCCAGTGTAACGAAATAGAGAAGATGGCTGAAAGTGGGAGGGTCGACCTATTATACAGAAAAGTAAAACAATTAACGGGGAATAAAATTAGTAATAAAATGGCCACTATTAGGGATAACAAGGGAAACATCTTAAGGGAACCAGCTAGCATAAGGAGACGATGGAAAGAGTATGTAGAAGAATTATATTCGAAAGACATGAAGCCTACCCACATAAAGATTGAGGGCATACAAGAAGTAGAGGAAGATGATCTTGGGCCGAATATACTAGATAGTGAATTTGATAGGGCATTGCGGGACATGAAAGGGAAGAAAGCAACGGGTGTGGACGAGATTCCTGTAGAATTTCTGAAGAATCTTGGGGGAAAGGGTAAAAAACAATTCTATAATTTATGTAGGAAAATTTACGACGAAGGAAAGTGGCCAGAGGATTTCACCAAGTCTATCCTGATACCGTTACAGAAAAAGAATAATGCCTTAGAATGCCGGGACTATCGAACAATTAGCCTAATATCTCATGCGGCAAAAGTTATTCTTAGGGTCTTGAATAGAAGAATCGAGGGAAAAACTCAAGAATTCATAGGTAATGATCAGTTCGGTTTTCAGAGAGGGAAAGGGACGAGGGATGCAATTGGGGTTATGAGGGTTCTCGTAGAACGAAGCTTAGAATTTAAAAGGGACGTTTGTGCATGTTTTGTTGATTTTGAAAAAGCCTTCGATAGAGTTCAATGGCCAAAACTGATGGTGATACTAAAGAAAATTGGTTTGGATTGGAAAGATAGGCGTTTAGTGCAAAATTTGTATTTAAATCAGACCGCACGAGTAAGAGTTGCTAATGGGGAATCGGAATGGGCAGAGTTAGGGAGGGGACTAAGACAAGGCTGTCCTTTATCACCATCTCTTTTTAACTTATATGCAGAAGAAATGATCAAAGAAGCTTGGGATGAAATAGATAAGGGAATAAAGGTTGGTGGGGAACTTGTGAAGTCAGTAAGATATGCAGACGATAAAGCTATTGTGTGCGATTCGGAAAAGGGTTTGCAAATCCTAGTAAATGCACTAAACAATAAAGCAAAGGAGTTTGGGATGAAAATCAATGTAAGAAAGACTAAGATTATGAGGTTTTCAAAGGGAAAGAAAGCTAAGTTAACAATAAGGGTGGATGGGGAAAAACTAGAGCAAGTAGATCAATTTCCATACTTGGGTAGCCTTCTTTCTAAGGATGGAAGATGTTCGACAGAAATTAGAAAAAGGATAGCATTGGCAAAGGAAGCTTTCATGAAAAGAAGGGAACTGATGACAAAGGGACTTGATAAAGGAATCAGGAAGAGATTGGTAAAATCCTTGGTGTGGAGTGTAATGTTGTACGGGTGTGAAACGTGGACGTTGAGAAAAGAGGATGTCAAAAGATTGGAGGCTTTTGAGATGTGGGTATGGCGTAGAATGGAGAAAGTTAGTTGGGTCGATAGAAAAACGAACGAGGAGGTTCTGGAGATGGTTGGGGAGAAGAGAGTAATGATTGAAGTAATTAAAAATAGACAAAAGAAATGGGTGGGTCAAATATTGAGAGGGGAGGGATTGTTGAAGAAAGCGATCGAGGGAAGAATGCTAGGGAAAAGACAGAGGGGAAGACAAAGACAAAAGTTATTAGACGAATTAAGGGGTGGGATAAGTTACCGGGAATTGAAGGAGAGGGAATTAAAGAGAGAATGTGGGGGCACATGAACCTACCCGAAAGGTAGATCACTTTATATATAGTGTTTAAGTAATGAAAAACAGAATGAAATGGAGTTGCTTTGAATTACTTGAATCAATTATTATAATGAAATTTCTTTGGATCTGCAAAATAAATTGCTTTTTATTCACATTTTATAGATAGTAAGTGCCATTTAAGAAACCCACCTGTCGTGTTTCGTTAGCGCAATAATTCAATTCCTCCTCAGATGGTGCCAAGAAAATGAAATTCATTTTCAGTTTTCCAGAAGCAATGTTAACATTGTTTCCATGGGTGGCAACCTTCGAAATGACTTCCACGACGGCTTCTTCTGTATGTTCTTTCTTTTTTTTTTTGTCATCTAGGCCTGTAGTGGAATGGAAAAATTTGATGAGTTAACTACAGGTGAAAAGGAAGGTAGTTTCACAAACAAAATTTCATACTATTTTTTAGAAATTTGTTGACTTTTTGTGGTTTCTGAAGTTATCATCAAGCAGAAAAATGTGAACTTTGATGAAAAAGAATTTTGAAGCGAGTTAATAATGGGTAATTTATCAAGAGAATTATATATTTCACCTTTATATATTCCATTTTAATGAGCAATGAAGCTTTTCTTTTTTAAGGTTCAAGACATTTAATCACATTAGTTTTATCTAATTTCTGTCAATTATATGTTACAGAAATTTTCTTTCAATTTATCATTGTAAATCTTGTAAGAAATTAGAAATGCATAAATTTCATTGAATTTAGATTAAATGAAAGCATAAAAAAATTTTGACAACTCAGAAACGAAATTGTTTTATTTGGCTTAAATTTTTGGTTACAACAAAATTACGTACCGATAATTTAGATGTCTTAAAGACTGCTCACATTTCAATCTCCGCTTTCTTAACCCGTAAGTTATATTATACAAACATTCCCTTAAAACTGCAAGAATTCACACTATTGTCCGTTTCAAAATTCCAGTCAGTATAGTCTTATGGGAGAAAGGCAAAGCCCCGCGCCTTTACGTGGAGCTACGGATTCGGACGGATATAGTTAAGATTCGTAGTTTACATTGACCAATTCAAACTTCATTTCTTATGAAATTCGAATGAAAATAACTACTCTCTTACAATCCAACACATAATGCTGATTTTTTCTTCAATTGCTCATTGTATCATCTGAATGCATAAAAGTCACATGAGATTAATTTTAGAGTAACCAAATCTTAGTAAAAAATTATTTAGCTGGAACGTAAGTCAAGGAAAATTCGTCGTGCAGTCCAATTTATACATCGCCAAAAACTTTTTGGTTTCTCACGTGAGGAAGAACCTGTTGTGAGAGAAATCGAGATATATGTTGTAATTTTCGTTTGCAGTTTGTTTTGAGACGATATCTTGAATATAAATTTAGTTTTTGACTTTTATATCTAAGAGCGTAATCCGCTTCGCGCTTCGAATCGCCGAGACTTCAGCTCACAGCTTTATTGCGAACCGAAATCGAGGGTAGCTGGCCGTATTTGATAATAATTTAGTGTTCATTTTTTATTCATAAGTAAAATAAAGTTTAAGTAAATAACTCAGTAATTTATTTTTAAGTGAATGTATTTCGACTTGAGACAGGATGAGTAATTTCAGTCACGTCAGTCTCCTTTGACAAGTACCATTGATATGCTATGTTTTCGGTCGGTAGATTAGATCGATAAACTTTAACTTTTAATTGCAGTAAGTTCATGAGCCTAAGAAAATCTATATTTAGATGGAAGATTTTATCCCAGCATTCTGTTTAAAGATACTTTTTTACTGATATATATTCACTTAAAAATAAATTACCGAGTTATTTACTTAAAATTTATTTTACTTAAAGCTTAAAAACAATGTCAAAAATTCCGTGATTTCGACGCCACACAGTGGGCTAGAATCGAAAAAAGCTGGCCAAAAATACGAAAACGCTTTTTTTGAGTGAGGACTACGAAACTTCGCATGATTGATTTAGAATAAATTCTGCATAGAACTATGGAGGTCATTTAAGTAGGATCCTCCCCATTAAAATTATACAGGGGGTCAAAGTTGACCAATTTTTGCGAAAATTTCCAGTTTTCGATTTTTCACGAAATTCTTCAACTTCAAGTCAATTGTGAACACAAACTAGGAAAATCATCGAGTAAAATATGATGCCATTTTATAAATATGTTCTTTCTCCATCATAAGACTTGGTTTCAATGAGCTCTGGTGAATATTTATGTACTTTACATGACAAAATGGCGGACCCTGATTTTGGAACAAATTTTTACCTAAAGCGAGAAAAAAAGTTGATTGAGACACCGTGTGACACGGAGTTATTTACACCACGATAAACTGCAAACCTTCGTTAATGGGAATCTGAAATAAAATCTTGCCCAAATTTGCCCCAATAATATATAAGTCGACTTTTCGACAACGCTGCAAGGGACAAATCCGCGCGGCGGAGCACCTTCCTCCGCTACGCTCTCCTGTTTTGGATATCTTCCATATCAATAGTGAATCAAATTCACCAAATGAGCCTGGGTTAGAATCCAGGTGGGTGTGAATTTCTCTCCTCTTATATACATTGCGGCGATTTTAAGGATTCTTTTGAATACTTTTTTTAACCTGGTAAGGTAAAACCCAGAATAAGGATAGCGGTTATAATAAGCTTTCATATGCGCTGTTTACCCTGATGAGCCTTGTTTCGACGCCAGGGTACTAATTGCATTCTACCATACAACTGAATGGGAAATTCAGAATGTTAGTACCTCCACGATATTATATCGATTAGAAATTCAGCATATAGTAAAAAGGGTCTTTAGCAAAACTTAATCGGCGGCAATGTTTACGGCAATGGACCTTGGTTTGATACCAGACCTAGTATTTTTTCCCGTTTTAATCTATGCTTAGCTGAATTTAGGAATGCTTTTGCAAGCAATTCCGAGCGTAATTGGATGTTTTGGTAAATATTCAAAGATTAGCTTGCAGTATGCAAGTAACTTTTACTTGTACTAATCTAATCATAATAGAAATAAAATCTTTTAATATAAATTACATTTTTCCAGATTATATATAAAGTGATCTACCTTTCGGGTAGGTTCATGTGCCCCCACATTCTCTCTTTAATTCCCTCTCCTTCAATTCCCGGTAACTTATCCCACCCCTTAATTCGTCTAATAACTTTTGTCTTTGTCTTCCCCTCTGTCTTTTCCCTAGCATTCTTCCCTCGATCGCTTTCTTCAACAATCCCTCCCCTCTCAATATTTGACCCACCCATTTCTTTTGTCTATTTTTAATTACTTCAATCATTACTCTCTTCTCCCCAACCATCTCCAGAACCTCCTCGTTCGTTTTTCTATCGACCCAACTAACTTTCTCCATTCTACGCCATACCCACATCTCAAAAGCCTCCAATCTTTTGACATCCTCTTTTCTCAACGTCCACGTTTCACACCCGTACAACATTACACTCCACACCAAGGATTTTACCAATCTCTTCCTGATTCCTTTATCAAGTCCCTTTGTCATCAGTTCCCTTCTTTTCATGAAAGCTTCCTTTGCCAATGCTATCCTTTTTCTAATTTCTGTCGAACATCTTCCATCCTTAGAAAGAAGGCTACCCAAGTATGGAAATTGATCTACTTGCTCTAGTTTTTCCCCATCCACCCTTATTGTTAACTTAGCTTTCTTTCCCTTTGAAAACCTCATAATCTTAGTCTTTCTTACATTGATTTTCATCCCAAACTCCTTTGCTTTATTGTTTAGTGCATTTACTAGGATTTGCAAACCCTTTTCCGAATCGCACACAATAGCTTTATCGTCTGCATATCTTACTGACTTCACAAGTTCCCCACCAACCTTTATTCCCTTATCTATTTCATCCCAAGCTTCTTTGATCATTTCTTCTGCATATAAGTTAAAAAGAGATGGTGATAAAGGACAGCCTTGTCTTAGTCCCCTCCCTAACTCTGCCCATTCCGATTCCCCATTAGCAACTCTTACTCGTGCGGTCTGATTTAAATACAAATTTTGCACTAAACGCCTATCTTTCCAATCCAAACCAATTTTCTTTAGTATCACCATCAGTTTTGGCCATTGAACTCTATCGAAGGCTTTTTCAAAATCAACAAAACATGCACAAACGTCCCTTTTAAATTCTAAGCTTCGTTCTACGAGAACCCTCATAACCCCAATTGCATCCCTCGTCCCTTTCCCTCTCTGAAAACCGAACTGATCATTACCTATGAATTCTTGAGTTTTTCCCTCGATTCTTCTATTCAAGACCCTAAGAATAACTTTTGCCGCATGAGATATTAGGCTAATTGTTCGATAGTCCCGGCATTCTAAGGCATTATTCTTTTTCTGTAACGGTATCAGGATAGACTTGGTGAAATCCTCTGGCCACTTTCCTTCGTCGTAAATTTTCCTACATAAATTATAGAATTGTTTTTTACCCTTTCCCCCAAGATTCTTCAGAAATTCTACAGGAATCTCGTCCACACCCGTTGCTTTCTTCCCTTTCATGTCCCGCAATGCCCTATCAAATTCACTATCTAGTATATTCGGCCCAAGATCATCTTCCTCTACTTCTTGTATGCCCTCAATCTTTATGTGGGTAGGCTTCATGTCTTTCGAATATAATTCTTCTACATACTCTTTCCATCGTCTCCTTATGCTAGCTGGTTCCCTTAAGATGTTTCCCTTGTTATCCCTAATAGTGGCCATTTTATTACTAATTTTATTCCCCGTTAATTGTTTTACTTTTCTGTATAATAGGTCGACCCTCCCACTTTCAGCCATCTTCTCTATTTCGTTACACTGGCCTTTCCACCACGATTCTCTTGCTTTATTTGTTACCCTCCTCAGTTCGTTGTTTAAGGCCTTGTACATTCTACGCCCGTGTTCTGTGTTGACCCTTTTCCATTTCCTTCTTTCCTCCATTTTTGTTATCATTTCTATCGTCACCCATGGTTTCCTGATTTTGCTTTGTGTGACCCTTCCGATGGTTCTTTGGGCACTATCTTTAATGCTAGTTTTGATCATTTCCCATCCTTCATCTATAGTGAGTTCCCTTTCCTTATCTTCTAGAGCCCTGTTGACTGACTCTTGAAACTCTCTAGCTTTCCTACCCCTGAGGGCTTCTACGTTCCATTTGGGTGCGGTTTTTGCCCTATAAATCTTTTTGAATCTAAGCTCGGTCTTCATCATTACTAAATTATGATCCGAGTCTACATCAGCACCAGGATAACTTCGCGAGTTTTTAACACTATTTCTAAACCTCTTCCTTACCAGAATATAGTCGATTTGGTACCTATCCGTGTCCCCCGGCTTTTTCCATGTGTACCTCCTTCTGTTATGGTGTTGAAAAAGAGTGTTGGTGATACAGAGGTTATTCCTTATGCAAAAATCTACCAGTTTTTGTCCCCTTTCGTTTCTTTTTCCTAGTCCGAACTCTCCCACTTCGTCCCCATCTTTGCCCTGCCCAACCACAGCATTCCAGTCCCCCATTACAATAAGGTTTTTATTGCCTTTCACCCTTCCAATAACCTCTTCTATTTGTTCATAAACTAAATCTACTTCATTCTCAGTGTAATCGCTAGTAGGGAGGTACACTTGCACTATCACAGTGTTTACTGGCTCTGCCTTGATTTCTACTGACATTACTCGGTCGCTTATCAGTTCGGTGGCTATCACAGCATTTCCCGCTCCCTTGTCCAACACTATAGCAACCCCTCTCTGGCTATCATTTCCTCCACTGAATATAACCCTCATATCATCGCTCCAAAAATCTCCCCCATCCTTCCACCGTACTTCGCATAGCCCCAGAATGTTGATGTTGGACCTCTTCATTTCTAACTTTACGTTTTCTAACTTCCCTTTCCTAAGCATCGTTCTAACGTTCCAGGTCCCTACTCTGGTTTCCTTGGTCATCTTCTTCTTTTCTTGTGTCGTTGGGTAAGGATTTCGTGGAATGACGACCGGGATGGCCTTACCACCAACCCTGCCGGGCACGACACTCTCCCTAGTAGGCTGAGTCCCGTTTTTGCCAGGGACAATATAATTATTGTGGCACATCATAATCATGGGATAGATAGTCGAGGTGGTCTCCCCTTGCCTTCCTCAACAGTGTTTTTAACGTGACACCATCACTCATATAGGCCGCCCCACTGGGGTACAGACGCCTTTGCAGCCGCCTCACTGAGGTACAGACGCTGCGTGGACTACCTTTCGTCTGGCCCCTACCTATTGACCTTTCTGGCATGAGTGACCCTACCAGGAACAAAGTTCCAGCCAGTATAGCTCTCTAGGTCATAGGAACACGCAAGCCCCTTCACCACGTCAAGGTGTAGTCCGTAGAAGGGGCCATTCTTGAATAAATCCTGCCTTTACAACCAAATTATTTGCGCTGATGACTACATATTAAAATTCTACGGGGGGTCAAAATTGACCAAAATTCACAAAAAATGCCGGTTTTTGATTTTTCGCAAAATTCAGCATCAAGCCAATACTGAAACCAAATTAGCACAATCATCGGTTAAAAATCAATGCAGTGTTATAAATCATTCTTTATGCTTCATTATGATTTGCTTCAGTGATCACAATTGAATATTTGAATTATTAATTCAACAGAATGGTGAATCTTCGTTTTACACTTAATTTTCAAATAAAGCGAGGAAAATAGTAGCGACCTACCACGATGTACACGGGCTAACTTATGACAATACATTCATCTAAGCTCTGTGAACAGTAATTGAAATAAAAATCTGTGAAAATTTGCGACGCCGATAAATAAACCGACTTTTCGTTGGGGATGCAGAGCCTTAATCCTGACGATGGATGGCCACCCTCCATGGTGACCTTATTTTTGAAAGGATTTACGGGCGAACGCGCTTCTAAATGCTTATATTTCGGGTATTAATAGCTTAAACGAAATATTTTAGTAACTAAATACGAATAGATGATAAGATGAATAAAAAGTTGCCACACTTTATCCGTAATACGAAAGTAAATTTTTCAGTCATGCATCACTACTCTGTTGGTAAAACTTCATGCAACATGTCATTAAAAGGCAAGAATTATTTCCTTTCATCTTACAGTCATACCAAACGATAATCAGCTAAAATCCCAGACCACGTGCGCTCGACTCTAGGAACTTCTTCTTCACAAAATTATAGACAAATTATTCACTCCTTGTAGAGAATGTAGCAATGCATTCAATATTATAAAGCTGTGTGATAAATCAACAATGTCGATGACCTTGCTTTTAACTTTTACGCTGAAGTTAAGTGCGCTTCTATTTCTCGGTCTGAAGGCTCGTCTTGTGGTATTTTTTCTGCATTGTGTTCTAAGAGCATCCCAATTTATTTTTTATTAATTTAACAGTACAATGTAATAGAAATACTTCTCAACTGCATTACATATAGCTAAGGGTGATTATACTTCGTGCTTGTAGCTTGCGATCGTCTCATTTTCTTCAAGGGATGAGCAAATTATCTCTTTCACATTAAAAAGTGATATTTTCTGTTTACGCTCCACAACTCCGCTATTTTGAGTATCATTCACCATAACTCTGCTATTGCAGAGAGTCCCAAGCGTTCTTCTTTGACGACGAAAACTGCCCTCAGCGTTATTCGAGCATCAAAGGTGAACAAATAAATTAATCAATAGACTTTCAATTATGTATCCGATAATTTTTACTAAACCTGAAACCTTGCGTTGATTCAAATTGAATGATTATAACAAAATAGAGAAGTTAACAAAGACCCATTTTACGTCCGTGTAAGCTGATATGTTGACGTTATTCGAGATCGTCCGTAATAACCCCTACAGCTGTAGCGCACTGTCAGCCGAAATAAGCTGTAACTTCGTAAACATGTGAATCATTTATATCCGACCAAGAGATTTACGTAGCTAAAAATTTATACTATATTTTAAAACAATAAAAATTTTTCGATTTTTTGAAAATGTCAGGGTGGCCTACCCCCTTATTGTATTTCTTTCTCTTATCCTCTCTCGTACCCTCCGTTTTAAGGAAAACGAGATTTCATAAGGCGCTGTCTGGGAATGTAATATGCTGAACTTATTGAAGTATGGTCATGTGAAGTTTCAAAGTCCGCACTCAAAAAAATTATTTTCTCATTTTGGCCAACTTCTTTTCGATCCTAGCTCGCTGTGCGCCGTAAAGGGGTTAATTTGGCAAATAAAAAATTTAGCAATACATTGTTTTCCTTCTTTTCACAAAAGCATGCTAATTTTAATTACGCTACATTACTTTAAGAACGTTTAAAGAGTGGCATCACAAACTGGGCACATAAAGCCAGTAGAATGTCGATCAATGGAAGAACTATTGTTGCAAATTAGTTTTAACATCACATTTGAGCCACATTTTTCAAGTATGGAATCTAGGCATTCACGTTCAATCGAAATTTCCAGAAAATGCTAAATATATAAATGATTAACACAAATCAAAAAATGTATAAACAAACTAAAAGATTAATAAGCAAATGAACGAATAAGAGTAGTGTTAAATTAAATAAATATATTAATAAAGACAGCAATAGGTTAAACTCTGTGAACAAAATCTTTGCACAAGGCATAGTTTACGTGGATGAATTCCATTTTATTTAAACGCTATGGCTCTATTCTCCTTTTCTTAACATTGAGAGTGAGCCCAGAGATACTAAAACTCCTATCAATAGGAGTGCTGGTGGCAGGGATACACAAGAACGTAGAGCTACTGAAGAGCGTGAAGGCATAGATTCGTCATGACCGATGACATTCTGCTTATAGAAAAGAAAATCAACCGCTTTTTAACAGCCACACGTCGAGGCATATTGAAAAACTTGTGATTGCAGATCAACTCTAGTGAAGTTCGTTTTACGTGAGCTGTACAACGGTTCAACCATATACTTAATCGTGACCCGACATCTGAGCGCGCGACGATTGAGCGCGGACAACTGAGCGCGTCTCCTTCTCAGGCGTTAGTAATTGAACGAATATAAGGAAGATAATATCAATTTTTGACGCTGAGTGGTACCTTTTCTTGCCGATTACTGATTAAACTGCAAAGTTAACTGAAATATTTAACTTATTAACTAAAATATTCCACTCTTAGTTTTGAGAATAATTCTTAACTTTAAGAAAACAAAGTCTATCCAGAGAGTTTTAGAGAGAGCAATTACAACTCGAGCGACTAAAAGCAAAATTTTTCCTGAAATATCAAGAGAAAATACTCGTAATTCAGGCAATCACTTATAGCTTTCAAACTGTAGCAATCAATCGGTCATCTTTCACTGTGAATGCTTATTGAAGATCTTCATTAAACCAATATTAACAATATTTCAGCCATACATGATTATACTGAAAGTTATTTACTGCGATATATCTCCTATGAAAGGAAAATTAATTGCAAGAAAATAAGATTTAACTAAAATAATTTATTATGTGTTTCCCACAGCGTTACAAGGTCGAAATGTTATAAGGTTACAATAATCGGAAAGAAGGATTGAATTTTTCAGATTATTCTATCCGTGGAGCACTAAAAAGCGAAAATATTTGGAGCTGGTATTAATATTTATATTATTTTTCATAGTTTATTTCATCAAAAAATATTATTTATTATTTAAATAATACTTTACACATTTTCAGCATTCTCAGAATTTAAGTGTAATTCACACTTAATTAAAAAGTAATGTGAAGTATGTGAAGAAAAGTCAGAGTTACATTTCTAGACTAGAAATTTTCGCAATTTTACATGTACAAAAACTGAAAAATTTCCATCAAAAATATGTAGAAGATATACAAAACAAACATAAGATCCATTGCAAGTTATGACCAGAATGTTGAAAGGATAGTATCGATATTGATTATAATAGAATAAAAAATTGAGGTGAACATAGGAGGTTATGAACTCATAGACATGTCATCATTTCATAGGAATATTAATTCCACTTAAAGTTAATTTAATGAAGGACGTGGCGATGAGTATAGTATATAGTAATGTACTACATACGAATTAATTATATGTAGCTTTCTTTATGGCACTTAATGCTCAAATCAGAGAGCATAATTGGGTGGATTATAAGAAAGATTATTTGACGGTACAAATGGAAATAGTTTAAAAGGAAAACGTCAAAGACTTGTCAGATTATACGTTCAACGCCTGGAAGGTGCAACTCTCCCTTGGGAAATGCATGGGGTGAGTTTATATTTTTAATATCTAACTCTTTCTTAGAATATATGAATCCATACCCATCATGCGACCAAAAGTCATGAATATATTTCTTAAATGAGCTCGATCGTTTCCCTAAGGACTCTTGGTTCGACGCCAGAGTGCAATTTATGTGTTTCCTTTTTTTAGTGTGGGGAGAGGGAAGCTTCTAGAGAGCACACAAACTTTCCCAAGGTGAGTCCAAATCTGGGTTTTTACACCAATCAACACGAAAAGAATATTAGTGAATTCCAGAGAGGAATACAATACCTAGGTGTATGACCACTCCCTGCACTCGGGTGAATAGGGACTTAGCAGTGCACCTGCTGTGAGAATTCGCAGACGCGCTGCCTCTACGGTGAACATCAAAGTCGCCGTCTGCAGGATCCATAAATCGTCCATTTCCCGAAAGAGAAGATATGAAGAAATAAACGAATTTTTGAATATTCAATACTTTCCAACGTCTTTTTCAGCAAGGTCCCGCCCCACCCCGCAAGCCACCAGTGGCGTATGGGTTATTCCCATGTCTTAGATTTAGTAAAATACAATCAAGTAATTCTTTAGGCTTTCCCTTTACATTGACATCTTCAGTTGCTGTCATAATGGATATTATGAATTGGAGAACGATTAGTGTTATTATTTATTATTACTCAGAAATATGAGACGTTCGTTAATACTAGACGTACTTCTTTATTAGATGAGTGAAATATTTTAGTTAAGAGTCGTCAAACTGAAGGAAAATAGGATTTATGTAAAAGTTGCAGAAGTGCATGTCGATTCTCAACGGGGAAAGTGGACGTGGTATGAAATATAGTTGTAACATTTGCAGAGGAGAGAATCTTATATCAATCACCTTAGCTCTTTTCAATGCGAATGGCTATTAAAAATGAAAATGTTCAGTATAATCAAATTTGTCATATTTTGGAGTCTAAATCTAAAATCAACCTTAAAATAGAGACAAAGAAAATAAGATGCTGAAGCAGAAAGTTATGAATTCCAAAGACTGGCGTTTACAGCTCCTGCCACACGCTAAACTGCTGCTTCCAGAGTATCATTGTTGATGCATATATGTATGAGAACATTTATAAGACGTTGAGGTTTGAGTGAAATAGTTCGTTTTCAGTAACCTCTTCCATGTAACTAAGCTAGGATGGGAGAAGTCAGATCCTCCTCTGTAATCAGATACTTTATTTAATCGTGCTTTCATATTTCCCGTTGAGAACCAATAGGCACTTCATCTAGCACATTCAAAGATAATGAACGCGTAAATATAACGTAAATGCTATAGTCCGTCCAACGTCATGAAGACACCACGTAAATCATATGGGCCCGTGTATTTCTTACGGGAGAACGGCGCGCGCTGTTGCTACATTTGCACAGAAAAAGTCGACAATAACTTAATTGGAAGGCATTCAGCATGTACAAAAGTTAATTCTTTATGGCTTAGTGCAATTAAATCAAGGCTAAATATTGTCATAATCGAAGGAAAAATAAGAAAGGGATATTTTCAAGAAAATTGGGTGCAGATTATTATTTTTTGGAATCGATGAATTTGGGTGTATCATTCAAGAAAAAAGGTCTTTTCTGGTATCAAAATCTTCCTCGTGGAATCTACTTTTCACGTATGTTATTCACTTTGCTGTTAAAATTTCAAATAAGAGTGTCATGAGAAAATCTACAACAATACGCGAGTTTTCGGGAAAATGCAGGGAGAAATGTAGTCGCCTGCTACTTTTCGTCCTATTTTCGTAATAAAAAAATTCCAGCGGGAAAGTTTCTGAGGAAATACTGAAATTATTTTTTGTGCGGTTCAAAATCCTTTTAGTTTATTGATAGAGTCAAAAAGAGAATATGTATTTCGATGGTAACGCGAAACTCGGCCCGCGCGGCTGTATGAGCGGCTGTTATGCTGCCGATCCTTCCATTTTCGGATGGCTTGTGCTGCTCTCATCGATTCGATCAACAAAGATAGTTTTAATGATTGCAGGTCATTAAATTGCTCGAAGATAGGGAATATCGAATTCTCACACTTTCATGCATGAATTTCAGCGCTAACATAAGTTAATGAGCACGCTTAAGGATTTAATGTTAATATCTTTCCAAGATTTTTATGTGAAATGGTCATTATTTACCCATGTTTAGTCTAAATAGATTATATCGCGACCATTCTCACGACGTTTCCCAATTTTTAAGTTCCAAAAGGTCGACCGCTTGATATTTGGCTTCATTGTTCACAGCTTGTAAAACTAAATTAGTTGTCGGATGGATAGTTTTCATAAAGAAAGAATGGACCTGACAACCTATGGGACTTATCACGAAAACGTCTTACTTAACTTCCCTATTCGTTTCTTAGATTATTCCAGTTTTTCGATGCTTACGAGAAGTGAGAAGCGGTCCTTTGCTGATCTCTTTCGTCATTCTAATGAAAGTATTTCTACTGACATCAGTGGCTTCACACGTTCCTTGTATCTACCTATACTTTAAACCTATCACTTTTAACCCTCTGTTAACCTAAAAAGTTAAAATATTCAGAAACCTATAACACTGTTTCCTTTCGCCACTTCTTAGGATTTTTATCTTTTTTCCCTCTATTCATATTCACTTGTTGTAGAAAACCATGAATGTAATATTTCCTTTACGACAATGAATATATTTTATTACATGCATATACCGTACATGCATCCACGTCACACTCCACGAAAAATGAAGATAACACTAAATCTCACCAATTACAAAATCACTCACTAACAATACCGTACTGAAAAACTAAAAATTTTGCATTTAGTCGTTCAAGTTGTAATTTCTCTCTCTAAGACTCTCTGGATAGATTTTGTTTTATTTAAGTTAAGAAATATTCTCAAAACTAAATATAAAATAACAAATAATAAAATATAACTAAAATAATAAAATATAACTAAATATATTACCGATTAAGTATCAGAAATTAAATTACTTTAAGATTGTATAAATGTGGAAGTAAATTACTAGAAGAGTGGAATATTTTAGTTAAGAAGTTAAATATTTCAGTTAACTTTGCAGTTTAATCAGCAATCGGCAAGAAAAGGTACCACTCAGCGTCAAAAATTGATATTATCTTCCTTATATTCGTTCAATTAACGCCTGAGAAAGAGACGCGCTCAGTTGTCCGCGCTCAATTGGGACGCTCTCAATCGTCGCGCGCTCAGTTGTCACGGAACCCACCCTAAACTACTGAATTGTCTTAACGATCCGAATTTGAATATTTGATATGAACACTAGCGCATTGAGTTGAATTTATGATCCCTTAATACTCTATCGTAGTCGGAACAGAAATTTCTGCCGCAATTAATTACTCTGTTAATTTAAATGCTGCGGGAGCAACAAAATCTTACCAATTTTAAAGCAAATATTCATAGGATACGACTCCAGCTGTATAATCCATGCTAATTAAAACTAGAGAGTTCTCGAGTCTTAGTAACGAATCCTAAGAGCCAAAGTACTCCCGATTAAATTCCGACAGTGTTTGTTTGTGTATTTAGACAAATAAAATAATGGTTCATTATGATCAGCTGGTGGATACTTGCGGGTTAGGTAACAGAAAAATATTAACCAGAAAGCGTTTTTGCAAGTATACCGAAGGTAAATTTTCTAATCATGTTACCTCGAATGTTAAATTCACAAATCTCTTGAAATATGAAGATTTTGCAAACGTTAGTATTATTACAATCTTTTATTTGGAAGACTGAATGGCAAATGGGATTGTTTTTCGCTTGATAATCTGGAATTTTACCAATTTAAAAAATATAATAGGTAAGTTTTAATCAGTTGGATAGCATTTTATTGCCATTCATAAAGTTGTCATTGGTAGTTATGCATAATAAACATTTAGCGTTTCCTATCGAAATTGTTGACCGAAACCACAAAGAACCGATGTCACCTCATAATAGTTCTCAAAGTAAAGAGAGCATTCAAGAGCTATATATATATAAAGTGATCTACCTTTCGGTAGGTTCATGTGCCCCCACATTCTCTCTTTAATTCCCTCTCCTTCAATTCCCGGTAACTTATCCCACCCCTTAATTCGTCTAATAACTTTTGTCTTTGTCTTCCCCTCTGTCTTTTCCCTAGCATTCTTCCCTCGATCGCTTTCTTCAACAATCCCTCCCCTCTCAATATTTGACCCACCCATTTCTTTTGTCTATTTTTAATTACTTCAATCATTACTCTCTTCTCCCCAACCATCTCCAGAACCTCCTCGTTCGTTTTTCTATCGACCCAACTAACTTTCTCCATTCTACGCCATACCCACATCTCAAAAGCCTCCAATCTTTTGACATCCTCTTTTCTCAACGTCCACGTTTCACACCCGTACAACATTACACTCCACACCAAGGATTTTACCAATCTCTTCCTGATTCCTTTATCAAGTCCCTTTGTCATCAGTTCCCTTCTTTTCATGAAAGCTTCCTTTGCCAATGCTATCCTTTTTCTAATTTCTGTCGAACATCTTCCATCCTTAGAAAGAAGGCTACCCAAGTATGGAAATTGATCTACTTGCTCTAGTTTTTCCCCATCCACCCTTATTGTTAACTTAGCTTTCTTTCCCTTTGAAAACCTCATAATCTTAGTCTTTCTTACATTGATTTTCATCCCAAACTCCTTTGCTTTATTGTTTAGTGCATTTACTAGGATTTGCAAACCCTTTTCCGAATCGCACACAATAGCTTTATCGTCTGCATATCTTACTGACTTCACAAGTTCCCCACCAACCTTTATTCCCTTATCTATTTCATCCCAAGCTTCTTTGATCATTTCTTCTGCATATAAGTTAAAAAGAGATGGTGATAAAGGACAGCCTTGTCTTAGTCCCCTCCCTAACTCTGCCCATTCCGATTCCCCATTAGCAACTCTTACTCGTGCGGTCTGATTTAAATACAAATTTTGCACTAAACGCCTATCTTTCCAATCCAAACCAATTTTCTTTAGTATCACCATCAGTTTTGGCCATTGAACTCTATCGAAGGCTTTTTCAAAATCAACAAAACATGCACAAACGTCCCTTTTAAATTCTAAGCTTCGTTCTACGAGAACCCTCATAACCCCAATTGCATCCCTCGTCCCTTTCCCTCTCTGAAAACCGAACTGATCATTACCTATGAATTCTTGAGTTTTTCCCTCGATTCTTCTATTCAAGACCCTAAGAATAACTTTTGCCGCATGAGATATTAGGCTAATTGTTCGATAGTCCCGGCATTCTAAGGCATTATTCTTTTTCTGTAACGGTATCAGGATAGACTTGGTGAAATCCTCTGGCCACTTTCCTTCGTCGTAAATTTTCCTACATAAATTATAGAATTGTTTTTTACCCTTTCCCCCAAGATTCTTCAGAAATTCTACAGGAATCTCGTCCACACCCGTTGCTTTCTTCCCTTTCATGTCCCGCAATGCCCTATCAAATTCACTATCTAGTATATTCGGCCCAAGATCATCTTCCTCTACTTCTTGTATGCCCTCAATCTTTATGTGGGTAGGCTTCATGTCTTTCGAATATAATTCTTCTACATACTCTTTCCATCGTCTCCTTATGCTAGCTGGTTCCCTTAAGATGTTTCCCTTGTTATCCCTAATAGTGGCCATTTTATTACTAATTTTATTCCCCGTTAATTGTTTTACTTTTCTGTATAATAGGTCGACCCTCCCACTTTCAGCCATCTTCTCTATTTCGTTACACTGGCCTTTCCACCACGATTCTCTTGCTTTATTTGTTACCCTCCTCAGTTCGTTGTTTAAGGCCTTGTACATTCTACGCCCGTGTTCTGTGTTGACCCTTTTCCATTTCCTTCTTTCCTCCATTTTTGTTATCTACGTGAGTCTAAAACAGGTCATCATTCCAATTACTGGTACTACATTCCAACCATTTTTATTAATAAAAATATCTAGCCTTGTTAATGACGAGGGACAAACTGTTAGTGATTCGGTAGGTAAAGCGAACTTACTTAATCGACATTACCAGGAAAGCTTTACTTTAGACAATGGACGCACGAACGATTTTTCTATGAGAGTTGTCTCATAGATGGGGCCGATAGAGTTGTCAGTGGATGGAATAGGAAAGCTGTTGCGACAGGTTGACAAGAAGAAAGCACCCGGACCGGAAGGTATACCATCGCTGGTTATTACAACACTGGCAGTTGAGCTTTACCCTATCTTTTCGTATTTTTAGGAGAGTTTGGATGAAGGCGTTGTACCAACGTAATGGAGAAGAGCGCATATCACCCCGATTCTTAAGAAAGGGCGTTCCTCGAAACCGGAAGACTATCGTCCCATATCCTTAACGTCAATTTTTTGTAAGAAAATTGAACATATTATTGCCAGTTCAATGATGCGTTTTCTAGGTGATAAGGGGGCAATTAGTGAATGTCAACACGGTTTTCGTAAGGGTAGGTCATGCGATACCCAGTTAGCCCTTTTTGTGAACGACTTAGTTGAGGCAGCTGATAAGGGTATTAGCACAGATACCGTATTTTTAGATTCTAGAAAAGCTTTTGATAGAGTGTAACATGTAAAAATAATTCATAAATTGATGGCTTATGGGATTAATCAGCAAGTTTTTGAATGGATAAAATGTTCTCTAGGAAACAGATTGCAGCGAGTTGCGTTGGACGGAAATTTTTCTGATGAGGTTTGCGTCACATCCGGTGTTCCGCAGGGTAGTGTATTAGGTCCTATTCTGTTCCTAATTTATATCAACGACATAGTGGATAATGTTCGATGTAAGGTTAGGCTATATGCAGATGATACTGTTATTTATAGAGAGATTGCAAGCGCAGATGACATTGTTTGCTTACAGAACGATCTGAATCTGATTCCAGGTTGGTGCAGGGCAGTTAGATTTGAACGTAAAGACGTGCGTAGCCATGAATTTTACACGTTGCACTTATGTTACCCGCATACTCTATAATATTTCTGGATATCCGTTGCATTTCGTGAAGCATTATAGATATCTTGATATTACGCTCAGTAGTAATTTTTCCTTCTAAGAGCATATTCAAAACGTAGTAGATAAAGCGAATAGGATGCAAAGTTTAGCTAGTAGAATCCTAAGGGGTTTCTCATGGAGAGTAAAAGAAATAGCGTACTTCTCCCTGATTCGACCTCTCCTTGAGTACTGCTGCGCGATTTGGGATCCGCATGAAGTGGGACTAACTTGAGGTGGTTTAACGTAGGGGTGCTAGATTTGTTAAGGGAGATTTCAGATTTGACAGCAGTGTTGCAGCTATGATAGAATCCCTTGGTTGGGATTTGCTTAGTGATTGAAGACTTGATTACCGTAGGAAGCTTTTTAATAAATTTATCACTACGGATCTCGGGGAGGAGATAGTTGATATTGTTATACCAGTTAGTATTTTTTTCCGCGAAGTATTAGAGAAGCCAACAGCAGTCAAAGATAGATAGGGTTTTCGGTGTTTCACACCCCTTGCCATGCACCAGTGGCGGTTTGCAGGTTCTATATGTAAATGTAAATATGCTTGCCATATTATGTGTACTTTTAGACATAATCACGAGGATTTTTAGTCAAAGAAAAGAATGAGCGCCAATAAATTTGGACTCTTGTATGAGAAGTAATATTTCACAGGATTAATTTTTATAAAACCATACAGTCACGGAAAACGAAGAAACTATTGTATGACGGTAGGAGCTCAGATCAATCTGAAAGGGGACCTATGATCGAGTTTCTCTTATTAATGCAATAGAAAAAGATGAAGGTTTTTACAACTGGATGAAAGTGGTTAAGTTAGTAAAGTTAAACCAAACATAATTTAAAACATCCTTTTTTGTTTCTCAGGAACTGTGCTTTTTTGACCATTTCTCCTTTTGTATCATGGAAAATCGAGGGCCATCAAAACTTGGGATTTTGCGACCAACATGGGTAAAAAAGATGTGCCCTCATTTATCTGTAACATATGCTGTCACTTCTGGTAAGTACAATCTCTTTAAGTCATCATGAAGTTAGAAATCAAATCAAATTTGATTCTATGAAACATGTGAAAACTATTCGAATTCTCTTCTGTACAGGGGCTGATAACTTCTTCGAGACGACTGTTAATGATGACAATGACTGGTTTCTGCAGACTACTCAACCATTGGACCGAGAGGTGTTGGAATGGATATCGGTGGATGTAACTTGTGACTTAAGTCACAATCGGAGAGGGAAATTAATTAAACATCGGCGCATTATAAATGTTACAATCCTAGATGAAGACGATTCGGGTCCTTTGCCTCAAATAACTGACCTAGACATTCATGTTCCTGATCCTCTAATACTGCATGTAAATAAAAAATTAAAACTATTACGTCAGGATTCTTATTTTGAATTTGTTTTTCTTACAATTAGTCTGAATAGCTTATTTGTAGTTGACATCTTACTTTCTCTACTCTCATGAAAACCCTCGAAACTATTGAATTAATAAATATTATAATTATTTCATTCTTTTCATTACCTGTTCAATGTAGACCAACTGTAATACAAAATACCTCTGCTTCTGCAAAATTCCCTACATAGAAAGGACAGTTTAAGCAGAATTTGTCTAAAAACGTTTTTGCGGGTAAATGCTTTAGAATTTTGAATTTTCTTTAGAATGTTTCAACAGAATTGTGAAAAATGCTCGAATGCTACAGCTCAATTTCTCAATGAGGTTTTGTGAGCAATGTGCAAATCTTAACAAAGACTTACTATTGGTATGAATAAATTAAATAACAGGTATTATTTAAAACAATTTTACATTATACATTTTCTAGTAAACTTATTTGGTTTTCTTCTTAGGACACCTATTTCAATTCTGGAAAATTGATATTAAGTGATGCAGATACTGTGGAAGTTAACAATTACACCATAGATATACTGACAGAGAGTTATCCTCCTGGAATACTACGTATGAGATTGCAAAACTGGGAGGTTCCAGCAGGAAAGGATGAAAAAGATGGTCAAACAGAAACAGCCTTAGCCATTTCATCTGATGGGATTGATAGACCCCCCACCAGGGAAAGGACAAGAAGCACCGCCATCCATGTTGGTAAGGGCAAGAGCGGCATTTTTTCATATGATGATACAAAGAACGATGTAAATAATTCAAGTCATTTTCTTGAATGACTGCCTTTTATAACTTTTATTTTTATGTTAATATAAACAATGGTATGGTGAATTTAATACCTACTTAATCTGTTTTTAAACATTCTCAAATAATTAAATTACCTGTTCTGTTGATGAATTAGTGTGCTTATTTCAATTAGTTTATGAACTAATTAAATTTTCCTTCCTAATTATAATTAATAGAAGTGTCAGTTATGAAAACTGTAAGGATACCGTCATCAATTTATGTTCTAACTTTCAACCTATGTGACTCAACACTGGTAGAAAATGAAGAAACACCCATGGTAAGCAAGAATTAAGTATTATGTATGTGTATCATCATTATCATCAACCATTTACAATCCAATGTCAGATGTAGGGCTCCCCAAGTTCTTTCCAATGCTCCTTATTCTGAGCTAGTCTCTGCCATATTTAATTTTAGAATTTTCCACCCTTAAGTCTTTCTGGTGTGCTCTTCTGCCACTTCCTTCACAGCTTGATAACTTTGGTTTTCTGTTCTTTTTCTTGAAGTGCTGAGATTCCATTTGTGAGTTCCAGCAGAGTTCCATAAATTCTCTTTTATTTCTTGGAACATGCACATACTTTTTGAGTAAGACATTTTCCCAAATTTACATTAATTTTATATAGTGGGACTGGAATTAGTTTTGCAAACTTCAAAGAATGATAATTTATAGCCCTTAATTCTAAACTGCTTGATTAGGTCTTACATATCAATCAATTCCAAAAGTTTCATTTGTATGTTTTTATCTCTCCAATGTGACTAGGCATCATAATTTATGTGCAAAACAATTTGAACAAATTAAAATTTGATGCTTGTTGAAAATCAGAATAAAACAGACTGCTGAAAGTTTACAACTCTATTTTTAATTTAACTTATATCTTAATTACCTAGTAATATAATACATGTAGTCTATTATAACATAAGGTACTGAAAATTCTCAGTTTTTGAACTCGTTTTAGGTCACCATGCATTTAAGAATAATAGTGGACTCCCTGACCAAATATCAGAAAGAGATAGAAGAAAAGGAAAGGACCAATGGCAGATCTGAGGAATCCTGGGGTATTGGAGGGGAAGGGCTATACATGAGACAGGATATTTCTTTTGTCTACCCAGTTGTCTTAACAGTTCCAGAAATGAGCGCGCCGTTCACACGTCTTGCTCAGCCTAGTGTTCAGCCTCCGATAGACCGTTTTCTTGATGCAAAGTTAGTTCCAGAAGACAGTCCAGTAGGTGTCACTCCCAGAAGTGGAATTCTGTACGTAAAAGATCCATCTAAGCTGCGAATCAACAGAACACTAGATATAAAGGTGGGTTGGCGAGGCTTTAAGAGGGATGCCCAGATGGTTGTGAATGTAACCAAATCAAAGGCAAAATGTCCTCTGGAAAATCGAGTCACAACTTGTGCATCTGCAAGAGTAAAATGGTCATGTGAATCCTTATGCGGAATTGGAGCATCTGAATACTGTGTTTGGCGTGAGTCTACTAATGCCAAAGGTCTTTCCTTCACTGGATTTTCCACATGCACCCCTGACACTAAAACATGCCCTGATGGATTCTGTGATGAATTGGAAGAGGAAGATCATAGGATTTGTCCTCAAGATTGTGCATGTGAGTAGATGATATCACTTTGATTACTTTCTATAATGTAAAATGACTAAAAGTTGTCTACTTGAAATCATTAAAATAATTAAAATTCTTATCTGTGATCTAATCATAAAATGTAGAGTTAAGAAGTATCTGTTATGTAAATTTGGTGCATTTAAGCATTTAATTGGTGATACTTGATGCCTCAAACTCTTCCAAATTAACGATCTGAATTTAATGTTAATAGTAAGTTGCTTGGTAGGCCATGCAATGATGATAAATCAATTATTAATGGTGTTCTGTTTGATTCTTGTTTCAGATGAGATGTTTGGAACAGTCGTGCAAAATGAACCTCATCGTAACTCTGGGCGTGGAATAAAAGGAGCTACTGGTGTGTGTACTTGTGATGAGTTCCTCAAGTGCTCCTGTAGACCTGAGGTTAAGGGCAAATCACCAACAAAATCTGGTATTGGTAATGATAAAGAAGATGACAGCAATCAACAAGGAGTTCAGCTATATGAAAGTGACCGGCCAAGTAAGAGTGACACAGATGAAAAAGATTTTACATATGTATCATTTTGCATATATATTAAGATGATATAAACCGCTAAGCCTCTTCCATATCACACTACCAATATTATCATCTTTAGCTGAAATATATTATTCTCAGAAAAATTGGTTGCTTTGAGTAAAAATTCTCTACTGAAAATCTTTCAAATGTCACAAGAAATATTTTATATCTATTTGTAACAATTCCAACTAGTCTGACTTCTGTGATAACTCTGCAATAATTAAATGTTTTATCTCTATTGTGATTCATATTGGTAGATGTAGAATAGATTTCTGTTTCAGTGATAAGCAGAAAATTTTCAATGATTTGTTTCATCTTTCATTTTGTTTCATTTTGGTTCTGGAATTTTATTTTTTTGGTGGATATGAAGTTTTTATATCATATCCTTTTTATTTATTTTTGCTTAATTTTTTATTACCTTGAACACATGTTTTAACATAGAAACTTATATTTGATTTTCAATTGTCATGCATATTTTTAGTTGAAGGCCAGGAAATATTTGGAATATAGAAAAGTTTTTATGGTTGTTCCCTAAAAGATGATGGGCTTCGTATCGTTTGTTTTATTTGCATTATTTTATATTTTCAGAAGGATAATGGTGAAGCTGAATCATTACATTTTTTGCTTATTCATTGTAGGTTATATCTTTGATTTTGAAAAATCATCCATTGCAGACCCTGGAACTAAAAAAGAGGATGATGATACCAAAACAGCAGGATCTCCCTTTGAGAGTTGTGATGGAAGTTGCTTGGTTGCAGTGGCACTTGGTGTTGTTGCAGCATTTGCAATAGCACTAACTGGTGCTATGTATGCAAAGAGGAGGTTGGTTAAACATACTTTTATTTCTAGTGACATTCAATATTGATGGTAAAGATAGACAAGGCTATAGACATGGTGAATCTAATGGAATCTTTGAAATTTCAGTGATCTCTACATAAATTCTGAGTGACAACTGATTTCTGTATTAGGTTGAATTTAAATCATATTCATTTGTTCTGTAACAACTTTTATGATTGATGTTCATTTATGAATTTACATTTTCTAATTTAAGCTTAATATACGTGATAAATGAACTTGATGGCGATTATCCTTGGAAGCCCCCTTCTACGGACTACACCTTGACGTGGTGAAGGGGCTTGCGTGTTCCTATGACCTAGAGAGCTATACTGGCTGGAACTTTGTTCCTGGTAGGGTCACTCATGCCAGAAAGGTCAATAGGTAGGGGCCAGACGAAAGGTAGTCCACGCAGCGTCTGTACCTCAGTGAGGCGGCTGCAAAGGCGTCTGTACCCCAGTGGGGCGGCCTATATGAGTGATGGTGTCACGTTAAAAACACTGTTGAGGAAGGCAAGGGGAGACCACCTCGACTATCTATCCCATGATTATGATGTGCCACAATAATTATATTGTCCCTGGCAAAAACGGGACTCAGCCTACTAGGGAGAGTGTCGTGCCCGGCAGGGTTGGTGGTAAGGCCATCCCGGTCGTCATTCCACGAAATCCTTACCCAACGACACAAGAAAAGAAGAAGATGACCAAGGAAACCAGAGTAGGGACCTGGAACGTTAGAACGATGCTTAGGAAAGGGAAGTTAGAAAACGTAAAGTTAGAAATGAAGAGGTCCAACATCAACATTCTGGGGCTATGCGAAGTACGGTGGAAGGATGGGGGAGATTTTTGGAGCGATGATATGAGGGTTATATTCAGTGGAGGAAATGATAGCCAGAGAGGGGTTGCTATAGTGTTGGACAAGGGAGCGGGAAATGCTGTGATAGCCACCGAACTGATAAGCGACCGAGTAATGTCAGTAGAAATCAAGGCAGAGCCAGTAAACACTGTGATAGTGCAAGTGTACCTCCCTACTAGCGATTACACTGAGAATGAAGTAGATTTAGTTTATGAACAAATAGAAGAGGTTATTGGAAGGGTGAAAGGCAATAAAAACCTTATTGTAATGGGGGACTGGAATGCTGTGGTTGGGCAGGGCAAAGATGGGGACGAAGTGGGAGAGTTCGGACTAGGAAAAAGAAACGAAAGGGGACAAAAACTGGTAGATTTTTGCATAAGGAATAACCTCTGTATCACCAACACTCTTTTTCAACACCATAACAGAAGGAGGTACACATGGAAAAAGCCGGGGGACACGGATAGGTACCAAATCGACTATATTCTGGTAAGGAAGAGGTTTAGAAATAGTGTTAAAAACTCGCGAAGTTATCCTGGTGCTGATGTAGACTCGGATCATAATTTAGTAATGATGAAGACCGAGCTTAGATTCAAAAAGATTTATAGGGCAAAAACCGCACCCAAATGGAACGTAGAAGCCCTCAGGGGTAGGAAAGCTAGAGAGTTTCAAGAGTCAGTCAACAGGGCTCTAGAAGATAAGGAAAGGGAACTCACTATAGATGAAGGATGGGAAATGATCAAAACTAGCATTAAAGATAGTGCCCAAAGAACCATCGGAAGGGTCACACAAAGCAAAATCAGGAAACCATGGGTGACGATAGAAATGATAACAAAAATGGAGGAAAGAAGGAAATGGAAAAGGGTCAACACAGAACACGGGCGTAGAATGTACAAGGCCTTAAACAACGAACTGAGGAGGGTAACAAATAAAGCAAGAGAATCGTGGTGGAAAGGCCAGTGTAACGAAATAGAGAAGATGGCTGAAAGTGGGAGGGTCGACCTATTATACAGAAAAGTAAAACAATTAACGGGGAATAAAATTAGTAATAAAATGGCCACTATTAGGGATAACAAGGGAAACATCTTAAGGGAACCAGCTAGCATAAGGAGACGATGGAAAGAGTATGTAGAAGAATTATATTCGAAAGACATGAAGCCTACCCACATAAAGATTGAGGGCATACAAGAAGTAGAGGAAGATGATCTTGGGCCGAATATACTAGATAGTGAATTTGATAGGGCATTGCGGGACATGAAAGGGAAGAAAGCAACGGGTGTGGACGAGACTCCTGTAGAATTTCTGAAGAATCTTGGGGGAAAGGGTAAAAAACAATTCTATAATTTATGTAGGAAAATTTACGACGAAGGAAAGTGGCCAGAGGATTTCACCAAGTCTATCCTGATACCGTTACAGAAAAAGAATAATGCCTTAGAATGCCGGGACTATCGAACAATTAGCCTAATATCTCATGCGGCAAAAGTTATTCTTAGGGTCTTGAATAGAAGAATCGAGGGAAAAACTCAAGAATTCATAGGTAATGATCAGTTCGGTTTTCAGAGAGGGAAAGGGACGAGGGATGCAATTGGGGTTATGAGGGTTCTCGTAGAACGAAGCTTAGAATTTAAAAGGGACGTTTGTGCATGTTTTGTTGATTTTGAAAAAGCCTTCGATAGAGTTCAATGGCCAAAACTGATGGTGATACTAATGAAAATTGGTTTGGATTGGAAAGATAGGCGTTTAGTGCAAAATTTGTATTTAAATCAGACCGCACGAGTAAGAGTTGCTAATGGGGAATCGGAATGGGCAGAGTTAGGAAGGGGACTAAGACAAGGCTGTCCTTTATCACCATCTCTTTTTAACTTATATGCAGAAGAAATGATCAAAGAAGCTTGGGATGAAATAGATAAGGGAATAAAGGTTGGTGGGGAACTTGTGAAGTCAGTAAGATATGCAGACGATAAAGCTATTGTGTGCGATTCGGAAAAGGGTTTGCAAATCCTAGTAAATGCACTAAACAATAAAGCAAAGGAGTTTGGGATGAAAATCAATGTAAGAAAGACTAAGATTATGAGGTTTTCAAAGGGAAAGAAAGCTAAGTTAACAATAAGGGTGGATGGGGAAAAACTAGAGCAAGTAGATCAATTTCCATACTTGGGTAGCCTTCTTTCTAAGGATGGAAGATGTTCGACAGAAATTAGAAAAAGGATAGCATTGGCAAAGGAAGCTTTCATGAAAAGAAGGGAACTGATGACAAAGGGACTTGATAAAGGAATCAGGAAGAGATTGGTAAAATCCTTGGTGTGGAGTGTAATGTTGTACGGGTGTGAAACGTGGACGTTGAGAAAAGAGGATGTCAAAAGATTGGAGGCTTTTGAGATGTGGGTATGGCGTAGAATGGAGAAAGTTAGTTGGGTCGATAGAAAAACGAACGAGGAGGTTCTGGAGATGGTTGGGGAGAAGAGAGTAATGATTGAAGTAATTAAAAATAGACAAAAGAAATGGGTGGGTCAAATATTGAGAGGGGAGGGATTGTTGAAGAAAGCGATCGAGGGAAGAATGCTAGGGAAAAGACAGAGGGGAAGACAAAGACAAAAGTTATTAGACGAATTAAGGCGTGGGATAAGTTACCGGGAATTGAAGGAGAGGGAATTAAAGAGAGAATGTGGGGGCACATGAACCTACCCGAAAGGTAGATCACTTTATATATATATATAAACGTGAACAATTTTCACAGAAATAGATTTCTCGGATAAACAGTCAAGTTTGCTGCCATGTGGAGGGTTTAAAAAAAACTTTTGATAAAAACAACGATGAAATGACCTACAAGAATTCTATATTTTTTGACTAATTGCAATTATCGCTTTCAAATCGCGGACACTTTTTCGGACAATTTTCTAGATAAAGTAAGGAAAATTAATATTAAAACGGCTTGGGACCTTAGTTCGACGCCAAGCGGTCTTTTTCGCGAATTTTTTAAAATTGTTTTGAGGCATTACTTGGTACGATACCGCATTAAACTGATAGCTTGCGTTATGCAAGCAACTTTTACTCGTAAATAAAACGACCTTTATGCATCGAGTCTCTTATACCACGTCATATTCAGAAGTATCTAGATGCGGAATCCGAAGAAACTGTTTCAACTCGGAAGCCAACTTGGGAAGTCGATTTTTCGTAACCGCGGCGCTGTCCGACTCACCGCCGTGGAATCTCCGAATGCAGTTTCGCTGTTTTTGTAGTGATATGAAGTTTCAAGATTGGCCTCTTTCACGTTAAATTCTGGCTAATTAATCTGAAAACATATTTGAAGGCAGTGTAAGAAAGGAATTTTATACCTCTACTTTACTCAAAGGACGTAGAATTAAGGAAAGTTTAACATTCAGTTAAAATGTGTCTGCATTTTAATTTTAACCGTGAAAAAATTATAGTGATGTTTTCACTCTCCATAATGGTGGAAAATACGGTCGACAGGAGTTACTTTGTGAAATCTTCACATCTAGAAATTTTTACCGACCCTTGCGTCAGGGTTTGGAGTAAAGTACGGTTTATGGCACTCCCGCGCCTCGCAAACACACATGCGCATCCGCTCATTGGCCAAGATTATTCAGCGAGTGCCTCATGGATTGTTAGGGAAAGGGAAAATATGTTTGTAGTTTCAGTTATCGTCTATTTATGAAACCGGAAAGTTCATTATTTTTATTTAAAATTTGAGAGGAATGTTTTTTTTAATTAAGAAGAACAGATATTTATGCATGTTTTATAAGTTTAATTTAGCCGTTGTCATTTTTGACGAGGTGATTCACTAGTAAATGAATAACATTGCGTTTTCATAGGCGAGCTTCCACGTTGCATCCCAATCAACAAGTATTCCTACTTTCCTTCTGAGAACATCAAATCTCGCTTTCGTTCCTCTCGCCCTCCTTCTATGCCGCAAAAATAGCAAAAACTAAAGCATGGGAGATCTTCTTATCGCATTGATAACCGAACCTCTGGACGCTTAGTTGAGTACCCCCAACCACGTTCAACTTCCCCTCTTTACTATACTTACCCACTCCACCTTTTGCTAGGGGAAGACACTTCCCCTCGAAAGCGGCAAAAAGAGGAACTTATTTTTGGAGGCGGGGCTTCAGGATTTTTATCGAGGGGTCGACCCCCCTTAAGGGAGGGGGTCGATATAGTTAAGTTAATAATAAGTTCCTCTTTTTGCCGCTTTCGAGGGGAAGTGTCTTCCCCTAGCAAAAGGTGGAGTGGGTGAGCATAGTAAAGAGGGGAAGTTGCACGTGGATGCAACGTCCAGTTCTCCTATGAGAATGTGTTAGTTATTTATTTACTTGTAAATTACAGCGTCAAAATGACGAGGCTCAATTATACTTATCAAATATACATAAATATCTGGAGCTTCTTGATTTAAAAAATGATTATAATCCATCTCAAATTTTAAATAACAAACATGATAGAAACTAGAGCTATAAATATGAACAGAAAGCCAAAAAATAACTTCGTAAAGTTTTAAAATCTAATACATAGGAATTAACCAATTACCTAAATCACAACATCAGTTAACTAAGGAATATTATTTGCTGTTTAATTTCAGAAATAATAAAATTTAAAGATTCTACCGTCCAGTGTTGTTTAACCATGTTCATACCAGCAAAATTGCACAAATTTTCGTTATTTTGTCCGAATTCTCGTAATTTTTACTCGAAAACGATATTACGTCCCCAAATTAGGAATCTTTATTTCTTTCTTTTGGAACGTCTCAATTTTATAGAATGTTGATAACTAATTTAATTCTACGGAAGAAGAAATCTGCGATCGATCAAAATGAACTTTACACGCATCTTCGAGTCGTCCAGAGTCGATCCAAGGATAACTTCGGTAGAACAATATCGATGTGTGTTAGATTACCCTAATAAATTACAAAATTTCATTCTTCTATGTGGTGGGAAAGTGCTTGTATATTTTATAGGACTTACTGACATCAAGTAAATAAATATATAAAGATATAAATATGTACGCAACGGTGATTCATGACACACGACAAAAGATGTTATTTTCTTATTTATTATGTCATTTCACCGCTGTTAGACGCACTCTTGGCGCAAATTATTTGAAAATTTTAAATGAATGAATTCTTATTACTGAATTCTACATGGTCAGGCGTAACTTTGTGGAAAGCCATTATGATAAAGAAGAAAGACACTGGTAATTTTCTATACTGTTTAACAGTGTGGAAAATTACCAGTGTCTTTCTTCTTTACCAGTCTTTATTACAGAGAAGTTTGACCCAAGTTACCCCCTCTTCCAATTAACCTCAAATTTGAAAATATCTACGAAAATATTTAAGAATCAAATTCATAGAGGTTGGGCTTGTGGAGAAAATTTTTCTCAACATAAGGATAAAAAAGAGAAATACTGCGCTATAATAATACTAATACTCACTGCGCAGGAAAATACCCAGAAAGAAAGAGAGTAAAAAACCGTGAAAACAGTAAATTCATCAGAAAAAGTTGGTCAAATTAATTAATTCACAATTAAAATATAGTTAACAGAATTATGCATAGATCTAAAAAAAATCCAAATACTGAAATATAAGTCATAATATATACAAAGTATGCAATTTCGAAGTGTATACATTTTATATTTACAATGTAATTACAATAATTATTAAGTGATACTTGGCATTTGCCGGCATATTTCCGGTAGAAGGTAATTTATGTAAAAAGCTTGCAATCTATCCCTCATTTTATTAGCCCAAAATCCTGTATTGCGCTGTAATCTTTCAATCAATATTCCATAAGGAGACCAAACGATAAAATCGCAATACTTTTTATTGAAAATCTCAAGCTTCCCCTGTACGTGAAAGTAGTACTGATTTCTGCGTCGTAGACAAAATTTTCCTTTGTTTCCCATCATAAATGGTATTTTTTTATTCCTAATGGCTTCCTGCGGCGTAACATTGGTATGATTTGTTGGTATGATCAAACATCATGAACTAATGCAAATTTGTTCCTGTTCCTTCGTATAGCGGCGGGCTGATTTATCGGCTATTACGTATATTATTGTTAAAATCGCCATAACTAAGTTTATTTTTCTTGAATATTTTCTTTTTTGGCATATCATAAGTGTGATTAATATGCAAATAAAATCATTTTTGTTATAATATATAATCAATTTTCTGTATTTTACATGATTCATAGTTCTCATTATACCTTTGTTTATATTTTACACGTTGGAAACTCAGCCTAATTGTACGCTGGCTTTTGCGCCGAGTGTTTTTTTAACTATGAGACACTAAAAAACTAATGAACAGTTTTGTCAGTCAGTAATGTCAGTTTTGCTATCTTCTAAATTTGTTTTATAATTTTGCTTTGATAAAAATGGTGACTCCGTTTTGTTTATGCGACGCATATGGAAATATTGCTTCGTTAAAACTTGGGTTTCACATACGATCCTTTTTGTTTTCCCTTTGCAAGCGTGTATGAAACGCGATTTCAGTCAGATACGTACGATTTTTTGTGTTAGTTTTTGTTACTTTAAATAGCTTCTAAAAGACTACAAAGTAGAAAGTAGTTGAAGAATTGGTAAATTATCTGTTATCGCTAACTGACGATGCGGAGTAGTTAGATGTCAAGAGCGAGCGTTTGAAACATGAAATGAGTTCTGGCGATACTGAGAGCATTACGACGCACATAAATGCCAGCGTCTGTAAAATACTATGAAAGTCCTTTCATAAACATTTGCACCGCAATCAACATACGAAGGTGGCTGATCGTTCTATCCGCAGAGCATCAGAGAGGATAACATAGTAGATTACCAATGTTGCTTTTAAATCACTCCATGCCATACACTTCTGGAAGCTCGCGTGGTTTACGGTTCCATGACAACTGAGCGCGCGATGATTGAGCGCGTCCCAATTGAGCGCTACGACAACTGAGCGCGTCTCCTTCTCAGGCGTTATGAATTGAACGAATATGTATTTGATTGTAGTAGTATTTTTAAAAGTGCTTCGACAGCTGAGGTTGTTTCGCACATATGGGCCCCCATCGGGATTCCAACTAGAACCGCTTTAAGCAAAGGGAAACACGGTACCCACTTCAACTACTGGAAACTTTACATACAACTGGAACTCCAGGAGTACTCCATATGTTTGCTACATGTCTATCTAAATCCATTTCTCGGTATGGCGGCGCACATTAAAGGAAACAAAACTGTAGCTTAGTTCAGCGAAAGAGTGGGTTCTATATCTTTAGCTACCATCAAAATCTGACGGACAAAGTTCAGGGAATAATTTTCACGGGTTCTTAGGAAGTGAGTTTTGAGTGGGTAACTTATACCCGGTATGACTAAATTGAGTACTCATGGGCCCCCATGCAAAAAAATTAGCGTACATATTTAAGGTTTCCAGCACGAGAAAGAATACTCTGAGAGCCTTTAACTAGCTGGTGTCTCGATACCTAGTTTGTTAAACTTTTTACAACAAATTTAGTAATTATTTAGACGCTATAAATAATAAATATAATTTTTCATTCTTCTCAGTGACTGATTAATTTTGTGATATGCTGAACTTGCTTTTATACCCAAAAAACAGACTGACCGAATAAAAGTAGAATTTTTACATTTTATTTTTAATATTAAAATTTGGAAAGGGATTTTTGCCCGCAGTCACCGATGTGCCATTCGTTCTTAAAATGCGTTGTCGTCTTTTAGTGTATTGAAATGCCATACTTCTTTAGCTACTTTAAGCGCGAATATTTCCCCAAATAACGAAAAGCTCACTTTCATATTGGATGTACTTAATTTACAGCTCATATAATTTTACGAATACATTTCTCGAATTTTATAATCAATTAATCACATCGGGAGACTCAATGCATTATATATTTTTAGTTATTTTCCTACTTATAGTTCTAGGCAAGGTAGTAAAGTTCATAGCCAAATCCCATCCCTATGATGGGATGCCATGGCCAAATCCCATCATCCGCTTTTTCTAGACCTAGACCCGCTAGTTTTAACTCAGGTAACTTCTTAATTATCTCAATGCTGGGTAAACATCGAAAACCAACACCGGGGTTCGAACCCGCGAGCCCTTCCGCCGAAAGCGAACGCGTTACTCATATGGCTACCGGTTATGGTTAATTATTAAAAACGACCTAAGGTGTTTGTTGCCCCAGGGAAGGCTTTCAGGCGGCTCTTCCAGGAAAGGCGTTTTTATCTTCGAAGTTATATTCTAGACGATCTGTGGTAAGGATTCCCTTTCATATACGAAAACTTACATCTTCCATAATTATTAGGTGTTCTCAACACCCAGATGATATAATTTTACGAATTACATACAAATTCGATAATATTGGCAGTTAACGGTTTTACGGACAAGTCTGAATATTAGTAGCTCATTAAATAGCTTATTGCTGTGTGATATGTGTATGAGCCAATCAAGTGAATGGATTCCATTTACCTTTCACCAAGTGTAGGTAGTTAAAAATTCTTAGTTCTTACAAATATCTATGCCAAGATAATAATGCTAGAATTTATTCTATGCCTAAAAGAATACTGTTCCATTTCCAACTTTTATCTTTCCAATTCAAAATTAAGGGGCAGTTCTTTTAACTATTCCTGTATCACGTTTTGTCATAGTATTGATTTATCGTTTATTTTTTGATTTTTGTGTCCATTGCTAAATCTAACGCTAGTTAATAAAATAACTACTTTTAAACTATTATTAAATTATCCCAAGTTCTACTTGAAATAATTTATTTTAATTTCTAAATACTGGCGTATTTTTATGATATATCTGAATATTGTATAGCTTTTTTGCTAGTAGATGTAATTTTTCCCTTATCTCATTTTCTCTTTTACGGTCTTCGTTTTTTTGAGGGCATTTCGAGGCACAAGACCTGTTGCTTGATTCCGTCGTGGGACGGCAGCTCTAACATTTCCCAGTCTAGGTTGTTCTGATAGACTATAATTTCAGAAATATATCCGGATTTTTTCGGATTTTATATATCAATATACAATGTTTTGCCGTAAATTGTCAGGAAAAACGTGTAGAACCGCCTGTGTAGCAAAAGGGATCCGGATGAAAATTTTCAAAAGCCCCTTTATTTCCTTCTTTTGCCCATGTGATGAATGATTGCTCATATATACAGCGTGGGTGTTAAGAGATTTTCACAGATATAATATTTATCCTCTAAAGAGCTAGGTTAACTCCGTTTTAGAACGGGGCCCCTTAAAAGCGGGCCCGGATGCTAGGCATCCAGAGTACCACCATTTGGGCGGGCCCTGGAAGCATGTGTAAATATCTGTACGACAGGGGGTGTAGAAAATTTTCAGGAAAGGCGATTGCAGAAATGTTCCTCGTATGCATTAACTTTTCTTGTATAACAATACAAGACATAATACAAGTAATAACTTTCTTAATTAACAGGAAGACCCCAATTACATCGATTTTAATAATTAAGATCGACGAGTATACTACACAACCATTCCCTAACGACAAAAATCTGAATTACCGGAACTCAAACCCGGGAACCCGTGGTTGCCGAGCTAGCACGCTAAACATTTTGCCACCACGACCGCTAATCTTTTGTGGTACTTATCTTTAGTTTACTGATGAGGCGACATTTAACGACATGCAAAAAATTATCCTGGAGATTTAATAATAATAGTGGAATAACCTCGCTGTTCCGTCGCATAACCTTTCCGTCATCAACTGTTTATCCTATACAAATATTTATCCAAGGGAGATCTATTTCCTTCTCTTCCAAGCTTAACCTCTTCCCCTCCCCTCCTTTCTCCTCCTGTAAACCTTATTTAGGGAAAAATCTCTCTCTAATATTCTGGTTTCCCGAAGGTGATGTAATAGCTTGAAATCAACAGCAATGAAACGAATATATTTTGTGGAATTAGTCAAGTTTTATATGTTTGTTTCGTATAAATACACGACTAAAATGAAAATTTGGAAAGAAAATTGTATTTTATAATCAGAGAGATGACAAAAGTGCTCCATTTCCAATGAACTAGAAAAATCAACTGCAGCACGACCTTAGTTTCGATGACTTACATCAACATCAAATGAAGAGAAATGAAATTATGCAGAATAAATAGAGTGAGGAAGTACGTGGAATAAAAGATTGTAAG